>CM029607.1:14998778-15523778 GCA_017311375.1 Mytilus coruscus
AAATAGTTAAAATGACTTTATATTACTTTTAACTTATCATGCTTTGAATGGGCAGCAGCCCATTTTGTCTGGGTAAGAACCAGTCTACAATTAGCAAAGGGAAACAACTTGTGTTAAGAGTGACTGTGTGTAATTACAGAATCAAATTGGTAATCGGCATTTACAGAAAATTTACAGAAAACTCTTGCAAAGAACCGCTAAACGCTGTTCAACTTCAATAAGGACAGTGAATTATCGCGCTTTAATCAGTTGCAGAATTGTAATTTAGAACAGGCGAGCAATGTCTTCTCTTCAGAGATTCTAGTATAATTTTTTGTGGGTTTTAAATTGATTGGACAAATAAATGATGGTGTAAAGCAATTTTGAAATCAACAATATACACGTGCCAAGGAGGTAAATTGAGTTAACAATATACCTCAATAGTTTCACAATGACCCTACAATTCAAGGAATGAACATTTTTTACTTTTGATTTTATTGGCATTCTAACAGAGCAGCGTTCTAGCCTACACAAAGGTACATAATTTGTACAATCGAAAAAGTTCACGAAGTCATTCATGTTGCTGGTTGGCTAGATGCAAATGAAAATCATTCTTATTCAGGCATAGTTTGTTACACACATTACACTGCCACGGATTGGACTGTCCGTGAAGCGAAGTATGGAGTATGTATAATCCACGATCTTCAAACATAATGCAACAGTGATGACAACGAAATATTTTCCCCTGTGCTTCTAGATATGACATTATTTCTCTTACAGAAGGAATATCTGACCTTTCAGACGTGAACTGTGAACTGAAATCACGTGTATGCCTCGGTGGATCGACGTTGATTGAAAGACGCGGAATGGTTCGTGCGTTCAGTTCTTCAGATGATCGAATACACGTGTGGATCCTTGCCAATACTTCTGCCAAGCCACTTGTTGAATCAGCAATTCCTCCTTCCCTGGATTGAGATGAATATGACCGCGGAGTGGACACCCTGTCATCACTAACAGAATGAACATCGGAAAAGTTCATAACGGGGTTATCTTGTCGAACGCTTTCAATAGCACTGGTGCTCTCGGCATTCTGTAAATACATGTCAATCTTTGGCGACATCGGCTCTGCTTTAATTATTACATTCTCAGCATTGCTTTGGCTAACTACAGATAAGGACGCGTTATTAGTGATTACATCGTCTGCTATCGGATGTTGAAAATCTTGCTTGAAAGTCGGTAACGAATCTCGGTCAAAGGCGTGTTGCCTAGAACTCGACCTACGACGTATTTGTTTTCTGTCATAATTACCGGGACTGCTAACAAATGTTTTTTGTTTATTCAATTCAGTCGAGTGGTTTGTGTGAATATGCTCATTCAACGTAATTTGGTTTGAAGTTGAAAATGAACACAAGTTGCAAGATAGCACAGTTCCTTGGTGCCCTTTTAGATGTCTTTGTAATGCATCCTCGCTTTGGAAACGTTGTGGGCATACGGTACAAGATAGAGGGCGCTTATGTACAGTTCTGTGCTGCACGAGATTTGAGCGTGCAGCAAATCGTTTATCGCACAGACTACATTTATACGGTTTAATACCGAAATGAATGTTTTGATGCTCCAACAGAATATTTTTGTATCCGAATCTACGATTACATATTTCACATTCGTACTTTCTCTCTTTTGCGTGTGTTAGTTTTTGATGACGTAGAAGGCCATTTTTGTAGTTGAACTCTTTACCGCACTGTTTGCAGGTTAATTCCTCGGGTTCCATATCAAATAACTACCTCTGTAAAATAAAATAAACATTTAATACGTACCATACTAAAGATATAAATTAGTTCTTAAAAATGTTCCATATCTGTATCCAAAAATTACTAAAAGTGGGAAGGATAGACAAAATATACATCACGTTTCAAATATCACTGAAAGTTGTTCCTTTTTATGTGACTCTAATGACAGTCATGACTGTACCTATGTCAATCAATTAGAGACAACAAACTGACTCTGACATGTCGAATAATAGTACCAATGCCAATCAATAAAGGACAACAAACTGACTAACAATACTGTCAACCAATTACGGACCCGTGACATGCCGACTCTAATGACAGTGCCTATGTCAACCAATTACGGACCACATGCCGACTCCAATGGCAGTACCTATGCCAATCAATTACGGACAACAAAACTTTAACTGACTCTAATAACAACACCAATGTCAATCAATAAAGGACAAGAAGCTGACTCTAATGACAGTACATATATTAAATTCAGGAGATGTGGTATAATTGCAAATGAGACAACATCCACCAAAGTTCAAATGAAGTGGATGTAAGCAATTATAGGCAGCTGTACGGCATTCAACAATGAGAAAACCCATACCTTATAGTCGGCTATAAAAGGCCCCGACATTAAAAGTATGAAACAATTTAAATGAGAAAATTACGGTATACAATAACAGTACCAATGCCAATCAATAAAGGATAACAAACTGACTATATTGACAGTACATATGTCAATCAATTACTGACCACATGCCGACTCTAATGACAGTATTGATGTCAACCAATTACGGACCACATGCCGACTCTAATGACAGTACCTATGTCTACCTATTACGGAACACGTGCCGACTCTAATGATAGTACCGATGTCAACCAATTACGGACCATATGCCGACTCTAATGATAGTACATATGTCAACCAATCACGGACCACATGCCGACTCTAATGACAGTACCGATTTCAACCAATTACGGACCACATGCCGACTCTAATGACAGTACCGATGTCAACCAATTACGGAACACATGCCGACTCTGATGACAGTACCGATGTCAACAAATTACGGAACACATGCCGACTCTAATGACAGTACCGATGTCAACCAATTACGGACCACATGCCGACTCTAATGACAGTACCGATGTCAACCAATTACGGACCACATGCCGACTCTAATGACAGTACCGATGTCAACCAATTACGAAACACATGCCGACTCTAAAGACAGTACCGATGTCAACCAATTACGGACCACATGCCGACTCTAATGACAGTACCTATGTCAACCAATTACTGACAACATGCCGACTCTAATGACAGTACATATGTCAACCAATTACTGACCACATGCCGACTCTAATGACAGTACCGATGTCAACCAATTACGGACCACATGTCCACTCTAATGACATTACCGATGTCAACCAATTACGGACCACATGTCCACTCTAATGACAGTACCGATGTCAACCAATTACGGACCACATGTCCACTCTAATGACATTACCAATGTCAACCAATTACGGACCACATGCCGACTCTAATGACAGTACCTATGTCAACCAATTACGGACCACATGCCGACTCTAATGACAGTACCGATGTCAACCAATTACGGAACACATGCCGACTCTAATGACAGTACCGATGTCAACCAACTACGGACCACATGCCGACTCTAATGACAGTACCTATGTCTACCTATTACGGACCACATGCCGACTCTAATGACAGTACCGATTTCAACCAATTACGAACCACATGCTGACTCTAATGACAGTACCGATGTCAACCAATTACGGACCACATGCCAACTCTAATGACAGTACCGATGTCAACCAATTACGGACCACATGCCGACTCTAATGACAGTACCGATGTCAACCAATTACGGACCACATGCCGACTCTAATGACAGTACCGATGTCAACCAATTACGGACCACATGCCGACTCTAATGACAGTACCGATGTCAACCAATTACGGACCACATGCCGACTCTAATGACAGTACCGATGTCAACCAATTACGGACTACATGCCGACTCTAATGACAGTACATATGTCAATCAATTGCAGACCACATGCTGACTTTAATGACAGTACCTAAATCAATCAATTACAGGACAACAAGCTGACTCTAATGACAGTACATATGTTAATCAATTACAGGACAACAAACTGACTATGACAGTAACGGGATGATAATCAATTACGGACCCGTGACATGCTGACTCTAATGGCCGTACCTATGTCAATCAATTACGGAAAACAAACTGACTCTAATGACAGTGTATATGTCAATCAATTACGGACAACAAACTGACACAAATGACAGTGCATATGTCAATCAATTTCGGACAACAAACTGACTCTGATTACAGTGTGGATTTCAATCAATTACGGACCAAATGCCGACTCTAATGACAGTGTATATGTCAATCAATTACAGGACAACAAGATGACTAAAATGGGAGTTCCTATGTCAACCAATTATGAACAACAAGCGGACTTTAAAACAGTACCTATGTCAACTAGTGTGGACAACAAGATGACAATAATGACATTATTTATGTCAATTGATATCGGCAACGAGCTGAGTCTAATGACAGTACCTATGTCAACCAATTATGAACAATAAGCTGACTCCAATGGCAGTACCTATGTCAACTCTATATGAACAACATAATGACAGTATATATGTCAATCAATTACGGCAACAAGCCCACTCTAATGACAGTACCTATGTCAACCAATTACGGACAACAAGCTGACTTAAAAGACAGTATCTATGTCAATAAATTACGGACAAGCTGACTCTAATGAAAGTACATATGTCAATTAATGGAGGACAACAGACCGAGTCTAATGACAGCAATATATCAATCAATTACGAACAACAAGCTGACAGACTATATAAACCACCAACAACCGAATCCACCGAAAAGTAACAGACACAAAAACAACAACAAACAACACACGGTCCAGGCACAATATTCGGAGAGTTTGGGTTAATTTTACGTTCGACGGAACAAATCTCTCCCTTTTATTTACATTGTAACTATCAAGACCGTACATGTTTGTCTAAAGGGGGAACCTAACACTTTTGACTAAAATAGATTTGGAATCTTTAAATTTTCCTAAAACTTTGAGAAAGTACTTACTATGAACTGTTGACATAAATATAAAAATTTCTAAAAATTTATACCGCACAATTTACAGGAATAATTTCATTGGATATATATAGCAGTTTGACAAATACTTATTTGATCATAGAGAAGCTTGATTTCTCTAACCTAATAGTATGAAATTAAAACGTTCAACTGATTTTTAAAGAGTTAACTCCCTGATCTGTACCCTCTTAAATTAAATCAAACCAAATGAAAAACTTAAAAGTGTAGCTATACCAACAGTATGTCAACTAATTTGAATAAGAAAAAAATGGCACATAAAAATTAAGACAGTTGGGTCAAAATGTGCTCGCTATTATGCATTTATGGAAACATTTTTTCGCGGCGCGGGGAAACAATTTTAGTACAATTGCAAAAAAGTCTTATGAGGTCTTTCAACAACATTGAAGAAGTCATATCATTTTCTGACAGCCAAAGTTAAAAAAAAAGAAAAGAAAAACATTTAGTAAAATTATGGTTAAGAGACATAAAATTTTGTTGGCTATATATATTGTGGAAAATAATAGATAGGCCACGGCACGGGATTGTTTTTGTGTTGTTGTGTTGATATCTCTTTTCACTATGCCTCGTGTCTCCTTTTCTTCATATATGATTCATATATGACATATATGTGAGAAAGGAAACGGATGTTCAGAAAACGGATGATGTTATTTTGAAGATTAAACAATTTGATTCCATAAATACATCAAGCGATTCGTCACAACTAGGGCAGATTTGTTGCAGACAGTCACGCGTACTAATTGTTGAATGTTAACCTTGTTAATTTTTTTTTTTTTTTTTTTTTTGTTACACTAAATCGCCCTTTTCGCATGTAAAAATACCATAATAGCAGGCATATCTCATAAATATGTTCATTCAAATAATTACAAGAAAATATTGCATTTACCTCGGGCTACATCATTATGTACATGCTTTTCTATTAACCACAACGAAATATTATGTTAAACATTTACATTTCATGTTTAGCGTACTGATAGTAAATATCTATACGCAATGTGCATGCAAACAAAGACATTTATCTCTATAATGTATTTATAGATTTTCATCTCAATTCCATATCAGTTTGTGTCTGCATGTGGAATACACATATATAAATTATGTATACTGCATTAATGAATGCAGATACTACAGAAATATCTACACATTTTTAATACATTAATTATCACCTAAATAAGCGATAATGACAGACGCTACATTTATGAAATGGACATTTACCCCGTAGATCACCCAAATCGACAACAGAGCAGTTCAATGTATATAAAAAAATGTGGGTCACATTTTTTGTTTTATTTGTATATATATATTATTTATAGCAAAATGGTAGACAGTAAATTGCATTGTTAAAATTATAAATCTGATAAACTTTATATCATTGCATACTATAAATATCTAGAAATAATAAACTTACTTGTGTTGAAATTGATTTGATCAACCGGTCTTTGTAATTTCTTTGTACATGAACATGTTTGCATAACTATGTTGATTCACTGATGGGGCGCTTGAGGGTTTTCCGATATCATATTAAATGTAATTAATATGTTAAACTTAAATTTTAAATGGAGTCTTCATTTGAGGAGGGGACAGCTTTTTAATCACGTTGGAATAGTCTATATGTATACTCATTGAAATGGCAGTCTTCTAATGTTCCGGTTTGAATATTAAAGATATGGGTTTTAATGCATTGCAATGGAATATATATATAAGATGTCAATTTCGATGTTTAAATTAAAAGGTGGAAGTGTCAGTGTATGATCGATTATTTTCCCGATAATTCTGGTAATAGTGAAACACAATATAATGGATGCATGTACTTACTGTAGAATAAATGTAAATCATAATGGAATAATCAAATATGTGCATGTTTGATTAAAATCTAGTAATTTGTAAAACAAACAATCACATTGCAAACGGACCCAAAGGGTGACTGACTGGGGGTATAGAAATTAATATGGTCACCATGGAATACGTCTTCTCCCGATCGATAGTAAACCCGTGCCAAATTGAGGAGTTCGTTTAGCTCAGTGTACGGGATGTAATTAATTCGCAGCCATGCCCGTTCAGAATGTGGACTTATTAAATTTGATGCCTGATGTTCGTGCGCCCGGGGCGCTTTACTGGATTAACCTTTACCAGGCGCTCAAATTTTTACTTAACATTAGAAACCGCAGGGATGTATTTACGTAAAAACGCTAGGATTTGCATGACCAAAAAGAAGCTAAAAAGAATACACAAATTCATTTAGCCCCAGGCAATTAGAACTTGAGTTTCTTAATAATTTATCAGAGGGGAATTTTAGAAAGATAAGTTACTAGTAAAAATCAAGCCAATACCGGAGCACTGACAATTAACGAAGCTGATTCTACCATTTAGGACTTAATCATGTTAATGTCCATCAGCAGTGGTATTGGCTTAGTGCTAATATTCGGAAATAACTTTTCACAAAGTTCTCGCTTCCAAGACGCTTTTCTGTATTAACTTTCATCAGGAAAGAAAACATAACCATTTGAAATCCTGGAATATATAAATACGCTGCAAAGTTTGGAACTATATAACCAACAAAAAAAAAACATAAAAATAAATATTAGCCAAATTCATCTATGGTCAACTTTGCCTGCAGGAGTTAAATTAAACCTTAAATTCTTGATAATTTTTCTTAATTTATTAATGGGGAATTTAGAAAATTAAGTTACAAACATGAATGTTAAGGGCATACGATACAGTAGCAGGGGCAGATAATAACGTTTTCAAAACTTTTCGTGTTGTTTTCGCGACGTTGTTAATCAGAACGTTGTAATTTCGCGATGTTTCTAAAAGAACGATTACATTTCGCGACGTCGCTTTACATGTAGTTACATTTGCGGAAATCCACTGACGTCATAATCCCGATTGCGCGAGTTTGAAAAAGTACCTGCAATGAAAATCGACCAAATCACGAGAATTGTTATATTTATTCATTAATAAGGAAGTCAACAGTATTAACTTCGAATGGGAAAAAATCAATCCACATTCTTAATTTTGTATGTCTGTTATTTCATATAGGAAATGAATAAGAGATATGAAAACATAAGACGTTGATGAGACAGAATCCAACTACACAAAAAAAAAACAATAAGTAATTTATATAGTAACTACACCATTTGGCTAACTCTACATCGTAATGAGAATTGTACGGATAAATTTAACAGAGACTATCAACAAAATGACAAAAACGTAATAAATAATGACAGCGCATCTTACTATTCCTGACTTTGAAAAGGTACATTAAAGAGTTTAACGGCATTTTAGAATTTAACCCGTGGAATATATAAGTGTATGAAGAAGAATTGTCAGTTAAAATGACTCAGTTATAAGCCACGTTTTATAGACCAAAAACAAAACGCACCCGTTGATGTGCTAAGCATATCCTCTATGTACATATTGAGAGAGAAAATCGGCAAACAGGAATTAGGTATTTGACAGACCAGAATTGCAACTCATTAATGTTAAGTTACTGACCAAAACAAAGTCTTTTGTAAAGTAGTTTCTCAGATAAGAAACAAAAATATTTGTTGGACCGGACAAATAATGTGGTTGCACTCACTCCTAGATTGAAGGTATAATACAGATAAGTAATTCAATAATTATATGTACCGTAATAAAAAAATACCCTAAAGACAAGCTTAGGTAACTTATCTATTGATACAGAATCATTAAATTTCATGCTCTAATATCGACTGCTGTATGAAATGTTATACTACACTGCAATGGACTAAGCTGACCCGATTTAATGTGGGTATGATTTTATGTTCATGTAATACCTATAGAGTAGGTCGTTAGTTTTCTTGTTTGAATTATTTCACATTTTCATGTCGGGGGTTTTTAAAGCTGACTATACGGTGTGGCTTTTTCTTTTTCTTTTTTTTTGTGTGTGTTGGAGGCCGTAGGGGGACCTTTAATAGCGTTTATCTTCGTCATTTGAACTATGGTTGATAGTTGTCTCTTTTGCAATCATACCACATGTCCTTATTTTTATATCATTCCTCTTACTTTATAATTGTTGCACATTTTGTCATGTCGGGGCCTTTTGAATAATTAAAACTATGTTCAAGCTGTGTTGTCTACATGAATTGTATGACAAATGTCGGACAGAGATGCAAATTAATTTTTTTATTATATATATCTTTTTTTGTTTCCGAACATTTCTTTTCTAAAAGTAATTTACTAGAATACTTTTTCTATCCAAGTTTCGTAACAATTCATAAAGGTTTGGCAAATATGATGCTATTTTACGAGGAGCCAGCTTTATTAATTTTCATGATTAATATCATTGGTTTAAAAAAAAAACACCTTGGCTCTACAACTGAAATTGACAACGTAGTAGTGAACGGCGGAAAGATTTCACGACGTTGTTGCGAATAAAACTTATTCCAAAGTAGTTTCGCGCCTTATTGGCAAACGTCCCATTTGCCAATAAAATTAAGGTTTATTGCTTTTATTGAAAAAACAAGCACATGGACCCCAGTTTTTTCTTTTGCAATCGATCAAGTTCTGTGTCAAGAACGCTCCGCCAAAATTTTAAGAAAAAATCAACGATAGAATTTTTTCTGCACTTCTGTGTAGACGCAAAAATATTTTCAACTTCTTTATTTCACTTGTATTAAAAGAATTTAGGATATAATTATTTATTTCAACTGTTAACTTGTTACAGCATGCTGATGCCATGGATCAAGGGAACATTTTACAAAAAACCCGGTTAAATTATGACTGTTCGTTCAAAAGTATTGGTACTTTCCTTAAAAGTCCTTATTTATGAAATTTCAGGGTTTTCCTTCAAATATGCAAATTTCGAACCAAATTATCTCAAAAGTAAGTCATGAAGGTATATTTTCTTTGCATATTTCAAAAGTACACGTCGAAATTGACCTTCTACCAAAATTTCAAGAAAAATCAACGAGGGATCTCTACTGTATCGTATGCCCTTAAGTTAGCGACCGGTTAGTTATTCGTTATTCGATATTCAATATCCAGCCGACTGTTAGTTTTTCTTGTTTAAATTAAAAAAAATATTTGAATATTCGATAACATAAACAAGAAAAGTCATAGTTAAAAAGAGTATAAAGATATATAGGAAATCGTTTTGAGACTCCTACAAGTTATCAATTCCTAGTGTCCTCGAATATAAACCCTTTCACGTTAATCACAATTTTCTTAGAATTTAATCAACGACATGCAATCGTAGATGTATTTATGGAACATAATCATTAAGGTTACAATGTACTAAATAAAGTTACATGGGCGCAGCCATTCGTGAAGGGAACATGACATAGAGATGAAAATAGCTGGCCATCGATCAAGGGCCGGAAATATTTTTTTATTTTGATCAAAATTGGGGAAAATTTTCTGCGAAATCGTAATTAAGGTATGGTAAAAAACCAAAAAATTTACCAAGAAAAGCCATGGAACCATATATATTTAAGTGCGGTAAAATCACAAATAGATATCGAGCTCAAATTAGACAACAGCAGTTTTTCCATAAATAGTTTATCAAAAACGCCATTTAAGGAGATAATTGCTAAAAATAGCATTGCCGGCAATGGGGCCAACATTTAGTACTTTATATTCTTAAGGGTTGAGATATAACATGAAGCAAATTTTCTATACTATGACGACATTTGACTATACTACTCTGTCAATTTGCTATATCACTTAGATCAATGTATATGCTATAAAGACGTTTTGATATAAAATGGAGTTATACCTTTTCATACTATTCTGTCATTTTACTTTGTCAAGAAGATATTCTTTTATACTATGAATACATCTTGAAATAAAATGGAGCTATCTTTGCATACTGATTTGTCATTTTACCATACTATTCTGTCATATTACTATCTAACGACGATAAAGTCAATACTACAAAGACAGCTTGATATAATATGGAGCCACCTTTTCATACTATCTTATCACCTCACTATGCTATTCTGATACCATATCAGAATGATACATCTTTATACTATAAAGACGTATTGAAATAACAGAAATGCTGAGAACGGAAAAAGGTGCAAGTTTTTTTTATTTACGTAGAATTTACTTAATTCGAGTTGAATATTGCATGTGGAAAATTGCCTCCCCCCTTTTTATATGAAAAAGTCCATAACTCTGGAAGGAAAAATCAAAATTTCACCAAATATTACACAGACCAATAAACTATCGTTAAAAACAACAGTGTAAAGTTTGAATTTAATCAAGCAAGGCATTTTCAAGATACAGCGCAACGTGAACCCTCTTTTGTTTGTTAATGAATAAAGTCCATAAAACTAAATCGAAAGATTAAAATTTCATCAAAAATCATAGAAAGACAGAACATTTGTAGTCAAAAATGATCAGCGAGAAAATAAATCAACTGCTCAAAAATCAATAGTCGACTCCTTATTGAAGTTATTGCCCTTTAATGTTGAATTTTACCATTTTTGCGTTTTTGCCTATTGTCTTAAAAACTATAATAGATAGATAGAAACTTTAGATTATAATAGCAAATATGATCAGCAAGACAATATCTGCAAATAGATCAGCATAGATGAAATTGTCAGATGTCTTCTTATAGGAGTTATTGCCCTTAAATAACATGATTTACTTTTTTTTTTTGTGTATTGGTAAAAAAAAAACCTATAGAGGATGAGAGAAACTGTAACCAGGAAAAAATATCAGAAATACAAGATCAACGAAAACGAGATTTTAGTAATGAATTTTATTCTAGTCTTCAATGTTGGGGAGTGTACATTGTTGAAAATGCACATATGCCTAAGTGAGCGACATAGGCTCTTAATAACCTCTAGTTTTTTTTTAATATGGTTATTATTTTAAAAATTCTTTTAAATATCCATTTTTTATTATTTTTTACTGTGAAACTTTATAGAACGGACAGGCTGGCTGGTTAGGTATTGAATATCGAATAAAGAACAACGAACCGGCCGCTAGCTGCTTCACATACATGTTATAAACCCTGTCAGTACCGAACACTGACCACTGAGCTGATGACTAACAGTCAACCAGCAATGGCATTGACACTATGCTAGGCAATAAAAATATCACTTCATAAATTTCGTGCGTCCCAACCGGTATTAGATTTACCTTCATCAGGCGCGCTCAAACCTTATCATCCGAAAGTCTGCTCAACTTCTTACTGGAGTTCTTGCTCTTTTAATGACGATTTGTACCAACTTTTTGCATGCATATTATCTTGAAAACTATAACAGATAGATAGACACCTTCAATAGAAAACAACATCAGCAAGAAAAGATCCACAAATAAATCAAATTTTGCCGAAACGTCAGTAGACTCTTTATAGGAGGGATTGCACTTTAATGACGATTTTTTATCCTTTATTTTGTGTTTTTGGCAAAAACCAAAGACGATAGAGAGAAATTAGAACTTGAAACAGAAAAACGATCAGCAATACAAGATAAGCAAAAAAGAGATTTTTGTCATGAATTCTATTCTAGTCTACAATACTTAGTATTGGAGAGTGCATATTTTTGAACAAGCACATAGACCTAAGTGAGCGAAAAGGCTGTTTCCAGAGGTTTATCACAGGTACTTGTGGACAGGATACCCTTTGGGTGCCCCTGAGTGGGAGTATCCCGAATGACCCCCCATGTAGTTTAATTTTGATTTATTTTTTATTAAACGTTTATTTAAATTGTTTTCACTTGGAATATATGTCGAAGCTACTGACAAACAGCATTTAAGATTTTTGTGAGGTTTATTACCAATAACAACATTTACGGTACCAATTATACTGCACCAGATGCGCATTTCGGCAATTAATATATATTTATTGATTCTCGAGGCCAGAATATTTGAAGGTCCAAAACCTAGCTAATACAAATGTTGAAGAGCTGAATAAACTAAAAAGAATCAGAAGTCAATCCAAATACTGACAAGGAATCACAGCTATAAATGAGGGAGATACAAATAACTAATAGCATATGATTAAAAGGACTTTTAATATGGAAAGTTTGTGAGTCATCTGTCCAGTTTACACATCAAGAATCTCTAAATTGTGTTTAATCCTTATAATTCTCAATCAAAACTTTTTTCTATCAATTTCAACTATCTTGAGTCTCCATTCATGACGTTAATCGCACATGAGTACATCATACTGAAATCGACATGTAGTGTTTACATAGGTTACGAAAGTAGTTTCGGCAACATATGGTCTATCGTGGTGTAAACCAAGGGAAACAGTTTTAACGGACCAATCACAATCAAGTATATGTAAATATGCAAAACATATAAGAATTAATTATCATTCTCAGTGATTAACCGATGACCTACAGGGACAAAATGTATCTTAGTATAAAATGTGTCATTAATTACGGACAACAGAAATTCGTTCAATCTTAAAGTGACAAAGATTGGCCGAATTCTAATTTACACATATTTGTACTGTATATTTTTGTTCCAAAGTCTAACATGATATTTGAAAATAATTTTTGAATTAGATCCAATTTGTAATAATTTCTTTATACACCTGTCTACAAAAGTCATTAATTTGACAAGCAATTTGTCCATGTAAACATTCAATTACGATTTAAGTATCAATTGAATGGACCCATACAGATCTAATTTCCTGTTTCATTAGAATTTACTTGGTGATGTAGATTACACAAATGTAAGATAACGAAGGGAAGATATTCTCAAAATGACACATCGATTGTATTGATATTTTGAATGTCATCCCAGATCTCATCGATAAATGTAAGTTTTAATTATTTGTTATTACTTTATAAGTTTATTTTCTTATTTATTTGTTTCAAATACTTTGTCATACCAGATCTCCATTGCTAAATGAAAAGAAAAAAATATATAAAACATTTAAATACTATTAGCTTTCATCATAAATAAACAGAAATTATGATAAATGGATTAAACACCGATAATTCAGATTTGCAGAAAAAAAAAAACTATAAAATTAAATTCAAATTCAAACTTCGCTCAAATAAAATAGACTTCATTTAAATGTTGCTTTTCCCCGGATTGATATTTTCATTTCCATATACAGATCTTCACTAATGTGCATGAACTATTTGCCACTGGAATTTAAATAAAAGAAATAATTAACACATACATGTATACCACTTTTTTTTGTAATTTCTACTATTATAGAATAAAATCCTTACTTTATTTATTGACAGCGATTATCGCTTTTTTTCAAAAAATTAAAATAAAAAGTCTTGTCACCCATCTTCTTTAAGCATGTTTAGTGACACTTAAAAAAATCTTTTTGTTTAACGAAAAATAAAAGCAAAAAGTTCAAAAAAGCATCTTTTTCAGTCCAACGTTTAATTTAAAACATATTTCAATTCAACAGTTAAAATTGCCATAAATCTATTTCAGTATTGACTTATATTAATGTGGATGTATCCAATGTGTAGTTTTTATTTTTTCAGGTTACTGCATTTTAAATTAAATTTATTTATCAGAAACGCACAATGTATTATTTTATCAAAACAGATAAAATATAGGAAGAAACAATAATAAATGCAGCGTCTATAATAAAATATTGTTATAATACATCTTATTCATTGTCTTACAAAGGCACAGACAGCCGAAGACGACATCATTGTTTCACAGGCTCTTTGCCTTTGACATGCACATACAGAATGTGGAGCGGGTTGAACAAGTTTGCGGGCGCCCCCTTAACATGGGAAAGTGGCGTAATAGCGCAACATAAGAGCAAACTATAAAAAAAAAACCCACAAAGAACTTAGTGTCGATCTGAGAGTACGCGTAGTTATTAAAGGCTAGTTCAAAGCCAAATTAACGACTGGAGAAAAAACAATCGTGATTTAAAGCAAAAATCATAATTATGAACGCTAAGCCGTCCCTATAACCAGGGAGAGTTATTTTCACAGCACAACATTAGAGTAAACTGTATGAATCAGTTGAAAAGGGTTTCAATGTTAGTATTTTTTGATTTGTTATTTAGCTTCTATCTTATATATTATTATGTTATGAGACAATGTTTATGAATGCATTGCACTTTTTAATATACGAATTATTTTTTGTTTTAGATCTGTTTTACATCATTTTAATGGATGGATGTCCCCATTTAGACTTTTTAAAATAAATCAGTCAGGGATGCATATAATTCATATTATATTACTATGACGACATTCAATACATCAGCAATAAATCTGTCTTCGTATGTAGAAACCATGGATTTCGTTAACAGCTCACATGGAAAAAGAAACTTTTCAGATAATGATATATCTTATACCATAACAGTTCTTGATCAGTATTTACCGCCATTGCTTATTGGAATAGGTGTCATTTGTAATATACTTGTGATTAAAATCATGCGCAGTGTCTTCTTCCGGTTTGTTTCTACATCATTCTTTATATTAGTCACTTCAGTTTTGGATGTTTTTAGTTTGCTTGTGTTGCTAACAGTTCACTGGATAAATGCGAATTTTCCAGAAATAATGTATCGGGGTGAACATGCGCATATCATGTGTAAAATTTTCAATTTTACTGGATGGGGGACAAGTGACCTTGGTATCATTCTAACCGTTGCCATGACAACAGAAAGAGCATTGGCGATCTTGTTTCCAATAAAAGCGCATAGTTGGTGCACTGTGAAAAAAGCAAAGGAAATGTTTTCAATATTAACTTTAGTTATTATTATCAAGGACTTCCATTTTCTTATTACTTCCGATATGACGCCTGCAACACGTCGAGATCGTCTGTGTTTTGTTTCTCCGTCAAGTATATTTTTCAAACTTTTTGGACGGACGTTTGGCCATATCTCCACAACGGATTTCTTTTGGTTTCGTTTTCAATTATAATGATAAGTAATTTCATCATAATTAGACATATTAGGGAGTCTGACAAGATATACAATAGTAAACTATCGGAAACTAAACAAAATTACGATGAACACAATGTGTCCAAACACCAACGAGGACACTCTAAACGTCGACAGATAGCAATAATGTTATTGGTCGATTCGTTTACGATAGTGATATGTACACTTCCGTTTTCCGTATTTGTTACCCTGGAATCGAATAGTGATTTTTTAAACAGCAATTGGAATCAAGACCAAATCAGACATCTTGTGTCGTCATTGGGTTTTTATCTACTTTATGTCAACAGATGCTGTAACTTTTTTCTTTATTGTATCAGTGGAAGACGGTTTCGAAAAGCCATAACAATTGTTGTTTGCAGATGGCGCCAAACAGAAGAAAGGGTTTTGTCTGACAATTTTTACTCGAAAAGGAGTAGCACGCGACCTGGAAATAATGCCATTTTTTCGGTATCACAAGATGTTCGAAACAGCTGCCATAGTTTTAGTACCAAATTATAACAAATGCTTGAACGGAATGGAGTATTAAATTTGAATTTTATGATTAGTTTTTACTCGAAAAGGAGTAGCACGCGACCTGGAAATGCCATTTTGTCGGTATCACAAGATGTTCGAAACAGCTGCAATAGTTTTAGTACCAAATTATAACAAATGCTTGGACGGAATGGAGTATTATATTTGAATTTTATGATTAGTTTTTATTTAAAATTCCAAGTCTGAATTAAATACAAAATACCATCCAAGCGCAATTACTAATCAATTAAACACGGTGTTGAAAATTACAACTGAAATGGCAACAAACTGAAATCTTACCATTTGTCGAATTTTTCCGACCGTGCAAGACCCTTCTGGGTATTCAAGGTCGTTAAAAAAAACCCATCATCACCGCCATTGAAAGTGCATTATCTAATATAGACCAGTTCATTTATTTTTGTACTTTTTGACCCTCGTGCTCTCAGTTCATATTGTTCAAAATTGTCTGACATACGTTATATTGAGGTCAAATGCATGTGTCTCGATATAGCATTCGTCCACGTGAGTGAAAGTGGCTATCGGGTAAATATACAATATGCCTGTATAAAAATAAGACGAATGTCGTATGTTTGCCAATGAGACACAATTCCACCAGAGACCAAATGACGTTGAAGTTCACAACTATAGGTCACCGTACAAATAATGCCCGAGTAAAACCGATAATTATAGCATAACAAAGGTAAAACTATCCAAACGTAAAAACTAACGGCCTGACTTGAGTATAAATCAATAAACGAAAAAAACAAATATGATAAAAAGGCAAAAAATCAGTTGAAAAAGACTTGACCTATCAGATCGAAACAAAGCACATAAAAAACAAACTAACAAAAATAATAAGACACAAAGTTACTCATGTTACTTACTTACTTACTGCCCATTACGCCCATTGGCGTGTGGGGCAGCAACGAAGTTTCTCCACATCTGTCTGTTTTGTGCCATCTTCTTCAAGCTCCCCCAAGTATGTTGGAAATTTGCCATCTTAGACTCAACTGTGCGCCGCCATGTTATCTTAGGTCGTCCTCTCCGTCTCTTTCCCTCTGGGGTCCAGAACATTGCTGCTTTTGTTAGTTCTTCGGGGCTCTTACGTAGAACATGGCCAATCCATCTCCATCTTCTCCTGCTAATGAGTATGTTGATCTCTTCCTGTTTGCATTTATTGAGGAGGTCCTGGTTGGTGATTTTTTGTGACTCAAAGTACCGATCTAATAATACTCAAATGCGGAATGCTAGTTCAAAGCCAATGCCAGCTAAAACAATCATGTATGCAAGACTGAAATGTACATTATAGGACTTTATATAATTTATTTGAACGAGCCTTAGACACAGGAAGAAAAGCTAGGCTCGACGAGTTTTTCTCCCGTTCAGTTAAGCGAGTACAACAATGTAAATTTTTATTTATATCTTCCGTAGTACGTAAATATTGAGTTATCCTTCTTTAGAAAGGAATGACACGTTTTTGTTATGTGAGATATAGGGGGTAAAAAAGTGGTATCTGAGAAAAAGAAGGACAAAAGTGGGAAGGTGGAAAAAATTTTAAAAATTTTAAGATATATAATTTGATTTTAATGCTCTCGAACATGGTATATATTTTGGGCCTCCACACTTGAGGACTCGGAACGTTTCTGATGTTCAAAGGTTACTCCCGAAACACAAGTCATATCCTCTAAACTCAACCGAGAACGCAGGATTTCGGGAAACTTCGATGATCTTGCATTGGAATTTGGTCATACTCTCTGTAAACTGTACTATACATCTAAATTATCAAATTCAAATTATTATACAGGCTTTAATCACTTTGTATTTATTGATGAATATGCCAGTTAAGCTTTTAAAAAAATAAACATAATATTTTTTCCGTAGATTTGATCCAAATATTTAAATTTTGAACACAGAAGTATGGCCTCAGGCAATGTTGACCTTAGATAAATTTGACTATTCTGTGGACTAGGTCCTTTTTGGTCATGCAGCTCCTAACTTATTAGCGCACCCCTCACTTTCAAATGTGTTGGTTTGTGCGTTATAGATGAAGGTAAATCCATAAAAACGCTTCGGACCTTTAAAATTTAAATATTAAATTAAGAGACTTAATACTAAAACCTGGGAAAAAGGATTTCTCAATTATTTTATATACATCCATAATATCAAAATGTTATTCAATACTTATTGATTTTTAAAACAATTTTGAAACAATATTGTAAATGAATATTTTTTGTAAAATACTGTATGAATATGGCAAGCAATTTCAAGTTATCTGCATCACAATTTCAATAAACAAACTGGATGTACGTAAGAACTTAAACAGTAATGATAAAAAAAGGACATAAATAGGGACCTTTAAATAAAGGGAGTTTTTTTTTGTACACATCAATGAAACAGTCAAGACACAACAAACCAAATGACATTTCACATCTAAACATAAAGTTGTGTGTTGCGATGATTGTTATATACTGAATAAAAAAGTTAAGCAACAAATATTTTAAGTTTCATATTTCAACAATAAAGTATACTTCTAAAAATGACCATAGATATATTTTGTAACAAAGAAAAAATAATCATAAGGTTTACTTTTTACTGGACAAAAATTCGATTATAAAATTTATTTCCGCAATTTTAGAAATTTTCATTTAAAGTTTTTGTTAAATAAAGTATATGTTGCTATTTTTTTACTCAGTATATATATGATGTCATATAGACTGCCAAAATATACATTCCCGTATATAATATTCGTACAGTGTAGGAAAATGTAAAATTCATTTGTACGATTTGTAGAAACACAGAGAAAAGCGAGGCTCGCCTAACATTTTTTCCTGTTAATTGTTGCTAATTCAAATACATTTAATATTTTCATTATGCACAAATATTGTTTTTATCCTGCAATTTAACATTGAGCTTAAACATATAGGCTTTTTTTTAACATCTCAACCGTTAATATAAAAAGTAGGAGAATAGGTATGATTGCCAATGAGACAACTATCCACCAAAGTTCAAATGAAGTGGATGTAAGCAATTATAGGCAACCGTACGGCCTTCAACAATGAGAAAAACCCATACCGTATATATTATCCTGCAATTTAACATTGGGCTTAAATATATAGGCTTTTTTTTTAACATCTCAACTGTTAATATAAAAATAAGGAGATGAGGTATGATTGCCAATGAGACAACTATCCACCAAATTTCAAATAAAGTGGATGTAAGCAATTATAGGCAACCGTACGGCCTTCAACAATGAAAAAAACCCATACCGTATAGTCGACTATAAAAGGCCCCGACATGAAAAAATATGAAACAATTCAATTGAGAAATCTAACGGCCTAATTTGTAACAAAACAATTAACAAAACACAAATATGACAGACATGCACCAACGACAACCACTGAACTACAGGCTCCTGACTTGGGACAGGCACATAAAGAATGTGGCGGGGTTAAACATGTTTGTGAGCGCTCAACCCTCCCCTAACCTAGGACAGTGGTGTAACAGCACAACATAGGAAAAAACTATAAAATTCAGTTGAAAAAGACTCAACTCATCAGATCGATACAAAGCAGAAAAACATCAAACATAAACACAGACCGGACGTGGCAGGGTATTTATCCATCCCTCATCCCTAACAACAACAAGGACACTAAGTACAGATCTGAGAGTACTCGTTAAATTTGCTTTTGAATATTCGTATATTACTTTTATCTCTTTATGTTATCTGTCCGCCTGTATTTGTCTAGTAGAGTGGTCGATTGCAGGGTAAACATATATGAATGCTTGAATGGCAGCAGCAACATCCACTGGGAATGTATACGTTGTGGAATGCCCAACTATACCTTTTGACTTCTATCTTCAACAGCAAACCAATCGCATCACCAAACCTATTTAACATATATGAGGGGCCTGATGGGTTATTTTCGTTCTTCGTGATCGGCGCATTTTCGCTATCGTGATCCGTTTTTCTACAGATTTATACTCTTTTTATATTTTCGTGATCCATGATCATGGAAATTTATTTTCTGTGAATCGTGATTGACAAAAAAATCAACTCGTGAATCGTGATGAGACCCCCCATCAGGCTCCTCATATATGGTATCGAATATCAAATCATTACTACCTAAGAATAATACCAAATAAAAAAAAACATAAGTAAATGAAAGTGTAATAATAACAGGCTGGCAGTGCGCTATTTGTCAAGGAACAGTTACATGGAATCTGACAGTACATTGCGGCGACAGCTGTGAAACTTTGTTTCACATTGACTGCCAGAGTATACCATCTCACAACCATCGGGTCTATGCCACTGCTAGTGGAGGTTTCCTCTCCGCGGTTATCACCAGCCCAGTAGTCAGCACTTCTGTGTTAATATGAATTATTATTGATATGGTCATAATTATAAATAACTGTTACAAAACTACGAAATACTAAGCATTTGTTTTACCCCAGGAATAGATTACCTGAGCTTTATTTAGCAAAACCTTTCGGAATTTTGTGTCCTCAATGCTCATTAACTTCATACTTTATTTGGCCTATTTAACTTTTTTGATTCGAGTGTCACTGGTGAGTCTTTTGTAGACGAAACGCTAGTCTGGTGTACAAATCCTGGTATCTATGAGTTTATGAAAGCTTCCGGCGTCAAACGTACACACCAAGCGTTTTCTTGCTTCTTGGCCGCCTCAAAATGTAATAATTTTTATATAAAGAAAATATATAGGTGCAAAATGTGAGTTTTTTGCTTATTATTTGAGAAAATACATGTCAATACATTCCGGAATTCAAAATGTCGGCTTCCTTAAGTTAGGTACAGACAGGGAGATAGAGAATTTTACGCGTACTGTCATCCAATCAGAACCACTGATACAAAATAATTGCATTAGAATGCAAGTTATATCAACTAGGAATGAACAAAAGGTAGAATGCCAATTTTTTTCACTTGCACATTTAATAACCAATTAAGCATTTAATTAAATTCTAGAAGTAACAGGAGACTGGAGTACGAGTGATACTTCACTCAATAACAGCCTAGGTACTCCCCAGGAATCTTCATCGCCTATGTCGCAGACTAAATCAAAACCGAAAGTCAAAACATCAAAAAGCCTAAAATAACAAGAGTGTACACGCTGAAATGTCTCGCCAACTTTCATAACAATAATTGATGTAATGTTGATAGTGACTGTCATAAAGTTTTAATACAAGTACTATATAATCAAGCCAGACAGACGTGTACAGCTTACAATCATTCCATGAACCAAAAAAATAGTTGACTTATTGCAGCTATAGTATACAAAAAAACCAGACCAAACTGTGAAAAATTGATATGAACCATGAACCATGAAAATTGGGTCAAGGTCAGATGAACCCTGTTAGACAGACATGTACACCCTACAATCTTTCCATGCATCAAATATACTTTACTTTATTGTTTACAGTATGTAAGAAACAGTCTCAACATTAACCATGGACAGACAGACATGTTCACCTAACAAACTTCCCGTATACCAAAAATCGTTGACCTATTGCTTATAGTATACAAAAAATTCGTAAGGGTTCCGCGGAACCCAGTGTCTCGCCTACTTTTGTTGTTAATCGCAGGCTCAACAAAAATGAGGAAAAAAATTAATAAAAATATTCCTCTCTATACTATCTTTTGACTGTAAGTAGCTTCTGTCCAAGTTTGGTAAAAATCAAGGATAGTTTATGAATCTAATAAATGTTTTAAAAACTTAAACTGCAGACTGTATGTAATGTTAACTGAAAGAAAAACTAAGTCCATTTATAAGTAAAATACGGAAAAATGAATTTTTTTTTACAAAATTTACTTTTGGATATTATCTAATGATCATAAACAAACTTCTGTCCAAGTTTGGTACAAATCAAGGATAGTTTAAGAAAGTTATTAAAATTTCAAAACTTTAACCACAGAGTGAATGTAATGTTTCCTGGCAGAAAAACTAAGTCCATTTATAAGTAAAATACGGAAAAATGAAAAAATTTTAACAAAATTTCCTTCTAGATACTAGCTTTTAATCACAAACAAGCTTCTGTCCAAGTTTGGTACAAATTCAAGATAGTTTAAGAAAGTTGTTAAAATTTTAAAAACTTTAACCACAGAGTGAATGTAATGTTAACTGGCAGAAAAACTAAGTCCATTTATAAGTAAAATATGGAAAAATGAAACAAAATTTTAACAAAATTTCCTTCTAGATACAAGCTTTTAATCATAAACAAGCTTCTGTGCAAATTTGGTACAAATCCAAGATAGTTTAAGAAAGTTGTTAAAATTTTAAAACTTTAACCACAGAGTGAATGTAATGTTAACTGGCAGAAAAACTAAGTCCATTTATAAGTAAAATACTGAAAAACATTTTTTTTTACAAAATTTACTTCTATATACTATCTTATGATCATAAACAAGCTTCTTTCTAAGTTTGGTAGAAATCCAGGATAGTTTAAGAAAGTTATTAAAATTTCAAAAACTTTAACCACAGAGTGAATGTAATGTTTCCTGGCAGAAAAACTAAGTCCATTTATAAGTAAAATACGGAAAAAATGGAATTTTTTTTTTACAAAATTTACTTTTGGATATTATCTTATGATCATAAACAAGCTTCTTTCCAAGTTTGGTACAAATCCAGGATAGTTTAAGAAAGTTATTAAAATTTCAAAAACTTTAACCACAGAGTGAATATTTGTGACGATTTTACCGACGGAATGTAGGATCGCTATGTCTCGCTTTTTCGACTAAAGTCGAAGGCTCGACAAAAACAGACCAAACAATGAAAAACAATAATAACCAATGAACCATGAAAATGAGGTCAAGGTTAGATGAACCCTGCCAGACAGACATTTACACCTTACAATCATTCCATACACCAAATATAGTTGACACGTTGTTTATAGTATTATAAAAAAAAACTCACCAAAACACAAAAACTCGACATTGACCAATAAACCGTGACAATGAGGTCAAGTTCAGACGAAGCCTGCCAGACTGACAAAAACACCTTGCAATATCCATACATCACATGTAGTTGACCTACTGCTTACAGTATCTGAAAACGGACCTAAATCACGAAGCATTAACCTTGATCACTTATCCATGAAATGAGGTCAATGTCAGGTTAACCCTGTCTGATGGACATGTAGTCCTTGCAAGGACCCCATATACCAATTACAGTTATCCTATTACTCTTAATATGTGAGAAATCCACATGACAAAAAAATGCGCTCCGCCTGGAGCAGCTGGATACGACCGCAGAGGTCGAACTCTGAAGAGTTGGGGCAAGTATGGACACAATATTCAAGCTTGATACAGCTCTGAATTTGGATAGTGATTAAATATTTGACACATTATAGATTTCTGATACAGAATAAATGTGGTCAGATAACTTAAAAATTTGAAATAGGACATTTAATCTACTTAATGGTCCAATATCCAAAATCTAATTCCATCGTTAGATTCAGCATATAAAAAAAAAAAACATGAATTCAAACAAAGTTTAATTTTGGACCCTTTGGACCTTAATATGGACTAATTTGAAAACAGGGCCCAAAATTAAAGATCTGAATGCACAGTTAGATTCAGCATATCACAGAACCACAAGAATTCAGTTTTTGATGAAATCAAAGTCAAATTTCGGACCCTTTGGACCTCAATGTAGACCTATTTAAAATATGTCCAAATATCCAATATAGTAATACATGGTAAAAACCTCAAACAATTCAAGACTTTAAATTAATCCTCATTGAAATTGGTTAAAAGATTTGTATTTATTTTCAATTGAAGATTTCTTGCTGTTATGCAATACTTTGCTGTTGCGCAATACTTAGTAAATCTGTTTACAGACTAAATTTAATAATTTACACACCCTGTTTGGTGTGTAGCTCCTGCCATATCAGTATTTGTTGTTTCTTTATATAGATCAGAAATAATTTATGTTAGAACCAGCTTATCTAGTATTAGAAAAGTCTTGTTTTTGGTCCCTATTTGGCCTCTAGTTTCTTGACGATTAAAGCCACAACCCACAAAATCGACCCCAAACTTCTGTGTGTGGTATGGAACCTTGTGGTACAATTTAATAGAGATCCATTGACTAATACTTTTAAAAGTATTTGTCTTTAAACCAGAAAAACCTTGTTCCTCCTCCCCCCTTTTCGCTCCTTATTCCTGAATGGTTTGAGCCATAACCCCCAAAGTCAAACCCAACCTTCCCTTTATGGTATGGAACCTTGTGTTTCAATTTCATAGAGATCCATAGACTAATACTTAAGTAATTGTCCATTAACCAGAAAAACCTTGTTTTCCCCCCTTTTGCCCCTAATTCCTGTCAATCCCAACCTTCCCTTTGTGGTATGGAACCTTGTGGTACAATTTTATAGAGTTCCATATACTTATACACAAGTTATTGTCCGGAAACTAGAAAAATGCCTTTTTTGGCCCCTTTTTGACCCCTAATTCCTAAACAGTTGGGACCATAACCCCCAAAATCAATCCCAACCTTCCTTTTGTGCTATTGAACCTTGTGGTTTAATTTCATAGCGATCCATTCACTTATACTAAAGTAATGGTCTGGAAACCAAATGTCTTTGGATGATGATGACGATGACGACGTGATAGCAATATACGAACGGAAATTTTTTGCGGTCTTATAAAAAAAATAAACTTTTTTTAAGCAGTCGCTGAACCATGAAAACGAAGAACAAGATGAAGGACAAAGGTCTTGACAAAGTCCCACACCAAAGATTTATACAAATTTTATTTTCAATTTTGTACACAAACTATTTCATGCGTTTTGTTGGGCAGAATATTCCATTTTTTATCCTGTCTTAAGCAAGATTATTTTTTTCAGTTCTTACTTCAGAACAGGATTTTCTTTTCCAAAATTCCTCTGTTTGCTCCCTACAGAAAATCATATGGACGTTCTCTGATGCAATATCAATGTAATTTAACTTTTTTTGTTTAGTAAAATACAATGTATGAGGCACCATTTCAAAGCAGAAACATTTTGACATATGTGAATATTTAGAATACTATATACTAGTATAGTAGATTAAATTTTGCACTGTTTAGTGAACCCTGTAGAGCCTTTTGTGATCTTTTGTGGAAAAAAAAAGAATTTTCAAAATGAATTTCTATGGGAATAGCTCTTTGCAAACATTTAATCCATAGTTATTACATCTTTATTGAATGGTCCTCTGCACTTCAGAACAGCACAAATGGTCTGATTCAGTCAATACTTGAAAACAGCAGCATCCCAAATATCATGGCAGAGGGGGCTGTTTACATACAATAAATGTGTTTCTTAAGGATGTTCGCTACTCTTGTTTTTGATTTTTTTGTCAGATATTTGGAATCCTCTAGTTTTATCCATGTAGAGCCAATAAAAATTTTGCCCACTAACCCCTCCTATTCTTTTCATAATTTTATTACATATAGTTTAAAAAAGCCATTATTGAAACCTTCTACCACATTTGGTCTTTTGTGGAGAGTTGTCTCATTGGCAATCTTAGCACATCTTCATATTTTTATTTTTACCTTTGACATCACAAATTATACTGATATACATGTATATATAAATGTTAAGGATGTACTGAGGTGGATTAAAAAAAAATTTAGAATTTAAAACTGATACTATAAATCAGAAGAACAATAGTTAAGGAACAAAATAAGCTAAAAATATTGATAGGTTATTGAACTCTTTTTTGAGATATTTGATTTTTAAAAAATTGCAGGAAAGGGCTGACTCGTACTGTTACCTTATATTTAGCATTGGCATTAATAGGGTCTCAAATCATAAGAAAAAAAATTCAGAATCTGCTTAAATTTTGGTAATGACCTTTTTATGAGCCATTGAAGTCTTCTATGAAAAGAAAAGTGGGTGTTATGGGGCAAAATATTTTACCCTGTATCGTATGAAAAAACCCAAGAAGTCCAAACATCTGACAAAAATTCATAAACCTCATATGGGTATCTATAGTTAATATTTAACAATTAAACCACATAAAACCAATATAGCAACTGACTCCCAAAAAAGTATTTTTGTTATAAGCATTTATTGGGTTGTATAAAATATGCATATATAAAAAAAATATTATTTATAAAAATAGATTTGATTAAACAGTCAATAAACAAAAGTTTTAGTACACTTTGAAAATTTCCTTATTTTTTTCTCTCAAAGAGAAGATAAAAACAGTGCTTACAAATATATCTTCTGCTCATTATGCTAGTTTAAACTTGCTTATCACATTTTTTATTAAGGGAAAAAATTCAGACAAACAAAATACTTTTAACAACAGATATGTCTTGCCTTTTACACAGGGAGATTTAAAATAAAAACTAGTGCTTTCTAGTCCACTTCATAAAAAAAAAAAGTTTTTTCTTATGCATGTATCCAAAAGAAAAAGAAAAGATGTTACAATAACAAAATATACAATATAACATAAACAAATAGCAAAATGTACAATAAAACACAAAAAAATGGCAATAGTTGATAAACTAAAGGTTGCAATACTTAAATACTTTTCAAACGTCAAAAACTTTAAAACTGAGGAAAATGTCAAAAGCAACATGTGAAATTTTAATGCACTCTTGTCGGACCTCTTAAACATACACTGTTAGCCTACTGCCCACAGTTTCATAGCAACAGACCAAATATAAACTATGACAACTGAGTGATTGATTGGTTGTTGTTTGCCTACCATTCAGTGACAAATGTTTCATGCACATTCATGCAACTGTCATATAAGTGAGAGATTTAGCTAGCTATAAAACCAGGTTTAATCCGCCATTTTCTACATAAGGAAATGCCTGTACCAAGTCAGGAATATGTTTTCCATTCGTATGATGTGTTTGAGCTTTTGATTTTGCCATTTGATAAGGGACTTTCCGATTTGAATTTTCCTCGGAGTTCCGTATTTTTGTTATTTTACTTTTTTTTCAGAATTAGAACATATGAACATTAAATATAATAGGTATTTTTTGCAGAGTGGGTCAACCTAAATGAAAGGCGGGAATTTTTACTGCAACGGGAAAATGAAGGTATGTTGGATAGGGGCAGATATACTACTCAAGTGTGAATTAACGTCAGTCATATAGCATGACAGATATATACTCCTACCAACAATCTAGACTCTGAAATATTGATGAACTCTCAAACACGATTACTTAGGAATAGAAATTAACCTGAAAAAATGAACTTGACCACTGGAGAGTGGAAATGAGAGCATGGTCCCATGACACAATTCATAACTTTTGAAAATCTAATAGGTACTAAGGCATATCTTATACATTAAAATAGAGGTGAGAGGTCTTCAAAAATCCTCCAACATCCAAACTTTCTTCTTGTGAGCAATTCTACATTCATTAAATAATACAAAACCTTAAAATAGCCAATAATACAGGTACAAAAACAAAACTTCCCTTTATACTCCCCACCTACATTGCTTTTAATGGAATTTTCCTCCCCCAAGCTACATAGCTTTGAATAGAATAGTCCTAATTGTAACACTATTTAGCATGATAAACTTTATTTCATACTGACATAATGGCTAAAATAGTTTTAAAAAAATATTCAACTGCTCAGTAAAAGCTTATAAATAGGCACATAATAAAGAAATAATCAATAGCACTGAATAAATAAATAAACCAAAAAATCACCCGATGAGCCATAGAACACAAAATAAATTCTAATATAAACAAGCAGACTACTTTTCCTTTTATATACATGTATGTATAATTTAACGCTGCACTCAAAGATTATGATACAAACAAATTTTATGGAATCAATAAATATTTTTTAGATATTGTGAAAGGGGAGGTGGTAGGTTAAAATAAAATAAAAAGATAGAATTTTTAAATACTTGTCAAAATGAAATTTTAAAGAGTATGGTTCACAGGTTGTGCAAAATTGCCAGATTTTGTACAGATTATTCCAGGGTTGGCAAAAATCCAGGTTTTATCAGTATTGCGCAGCCCAGTGGGAAATACTGGGAAAACCTGGATTTTACTAGGTTTTACCGGGTAATACTGGGTAATATGAAATACTGGCCTGATTCGTAAAGAAGGATTCAGTGATTAATCACAAATGCAATACTTAAAGATCGATATAAATAAGACATAGTCTTTTAATTTAATCTACAATTTCACTTGTTTGAGACTCTTATTTTAAAGTGTATAGATCTGAGAAAGTATTGGTCCAGTAACTCTAAGCAGTACATGAGGACGCATAGAAAATGTGAAAAGCTCTCTTAATTATCTTCCTAAAAATCTATTAAATGGCCATTCTGTATAAATTGGTCAAACTCTTATCATGAAGCCAACAAATTCAATTTTTTTTCAATACATGTATATATAACATATATATATTAAGAATAAACAAATAATTGTATTTAAGGAAATGACTTTTCAATCTTTTTTGGTCATTGCTAAACAAAATTTACAAAGTTTTAGCATACTTATATGTACATCATTAATTCAATAGTAATTATTCAGATTAAAACAGAGATTTGTTTACCTAACAATAATCAGCCTTTTCATTTACAATTGTTCATAACATGTCCCCTTTGGTGTTTATTTGGCAATATGATTGTATAATAATTAAAAGTTACAATCCACTAAAACACTGTACAAAAAGGTATATTTTTTAAAGTTTGGGTTATTGAAACAAAGCTTGGTTATAAACAAGGTATCCAAAAATGAACAAAACTTAATTGTATTCTGCCTGCATAGAATTATTGGAGAAGAGAAAGAAATTGAATTTTAAATCCTCTGAAAATGACTCTCAATGGTTATCTGTATAAAATGTATATATTTAGCTAAGATACTATGGAAGTACAGCATTTCTTTAGTATTCTGTGTAAAAATAAGCTTAAATAAACTGTTAACACAGAGAAATGTCTCGCCTATTTGTTATTTTGATAATGCAAATGTTGAAATTAAAATAGCAATACCTTAACATGTAAGTTATGCAAATATTCAAAGTCAATTAACCATGACTGAAGGTACAGGGCTGAACAATCTCCATGGAAATGAGATGTGCCAATGCTAATACAACTGCAAACCAAATACCATTGACTTTTCATAAGTTGTTCCCTTTAAACAAACCTAAACACAAACATTAACTTGTAAACTATGTAAAAGTTTCAAAGTCAACGAACCATAATTAGGGGGTGGGGTTATATAATCTCCATGGAAATGAAACTTGCAAATGCCAATACATTTGCATACCGAATATCATTGACTTAACATTAGTGGTTCATCTTAAACTGACCTAATCACAAACTTATACATGTAAACTAAGCAAAAGTTTCAAAGTCAATAGACCATGACTGAGGGGTAAGGACCAAATATTCTCAATGGAAATGCGATGTGCTAATGCTTATACAACTGCATATCAATTATCATTGACCTACCACTAACGGTTCCCCTTAAACTGACCTAATCACAAACTAATACATGAAAACTAAGCAAAAGTTTCAAAGTCAATAGACCATGAAGGAGGGAGCGGGGCCAAATAATCTCCATGGAAATGAGATATGCCAATGCTTATACAAATGCATACCAAATATCACTGACCTACCACTAGTGGTTCCCCATAAACTGACCTAATCACAAACTAATACATGTAAACTAAGCAAAGTTTCAAAGTCAATGGACCTCGACTGAGGGGGCAGGGCCAAATAATCTCCATGGTAATGAGATGTGTCAATGCTAATACAACTGCATACCAAATATCATTGACCTACCACTAGTGGTTCACCATGAACTAGACCTAATCACAAACTAATACACTGTTGACGCTGCCGTGGACGCCGGAAATAGCATACCTATGTCTCGCTTTTTGACTCCGTCAAGGTGAGACAAAAATCATATTACCCAGTATTACTCATTTCTGGGAGTATTGCCCAGTCCTGGAAAACCCTGGTTACTTTGCCAACCATGGATTTTTCATGGAAAAAACACTTTTATGTGAATAGAAAAGAGACTGATTGAATTAAAAATAAATAATAATTTAAAAATAAAAATTGGGGTTCTTCTGCTACAAAACAAAACATTTATTTTTTTAGAATAACTTATCTGTGTTATCTTCCTTTATATAGACAAGTTTTTTTTAACAATAAAACAAAAAAAAACATTCTGTAATTGTAATACACTAATCACATTATTTTCTTCATTTTAATTAAAGAACTTATAAATAAATTGCATTCCTGATTCAATATTTGCATATTTCATTAAGATCTAGACAGATTGTGTTCTGCTATTTTACAATCAAAGATAGCAGAAGACAACCAATCTACCTTAGTTTAGATCATCCCAATTCCTCTAAAATATTTGATATTTACAGTCAAATCTATATGGGTGTGTACCAAGATCAAAGAGGGTTTGATTGTTTGCTAAGTGGACCATAAAATCTACGATAGGTTAATGATAATACATTCATTAATAAGATTAAATTATCTGAGTTATCTCCCATTATATAGAAAATTTAATTTTGTTTAAGGCTGTTCCAGATTTAAACGCAATGAGGGGCAGATGGGATGGAAGGCACTTTATTTTAGACCCCAACCAACAATAACATAAATCTTTTATTTTAATTAAAATTCTTACAAAATTCTAAAGATAATGCAACCACCCACAATTTATTAATTTGAGTGCCTCCCATCCCCCATTAACTACATGTAGTTATTGAAAAAGATAATGAGAAATTATTGAACAAGTAAGGAAAGGATGACTGGAACCTGTTTGATAATTTTTTTACATATTTACATAGATAACTCAATTTCAAATAAAAAAAAACTTGACATTAATGCATTCAAAACAATTTTCAATTAGTCAGGTTGTAATATCACCAGAATGTTTTGGAACCATAAGTAAGGACAGGATGACTGGAACCTGTTTGACAATTTTGTTTACATATTTACATAGATAACTCATTTTCAAATAAAAAAAAACTTGACATTGATGATTCAAAACATCTTTCAAGTAGTCAGGCTGTAATATCACCAGAATGTTTTCGAACCACTAATGACCAGTAACCCCTGCTATGAATAGACTGTTACCCACAACAATGTCATATTTGAAAGGATACACATCTGCCCAACAATCTGTCCAACTGTATTAGTGATTATAGGTGTAAGGCCATTGAACATTGAATGTTGGTTTCCCCTAACACAAGAAAACATTTAAGGGTAGGCAGGCAGGAAAAACTTTCTATTCTATCTATATTTTTTTGGCAAACCAGTTTCTTTCTACAGAGATTATTTTTTTTAAACCACTGACATAAAAATTTTTAAACTTGTTTGACATTATATCATGATCTATATTGTGATATAAGCTATTTAAAACTATAAGAATGACAAATGGAACTTTTAAGAGAAATTATCAGACAATCAAAGCGTCATTGATAAATGTCTTAAAAGAGAGTTTTGCTCTTCTTTTCATCTAGTAATAAAAAGAATTGACCCAGAGGTTAAAAACAGACCCGGTTGAGTTAGGGGAAACCTACCAATTTTTTGGCATGGCCTTAACATTTGTAGAATTTTCCTTATGATTTGATTTTTTTAACTTGGCAAGCCTAACATTTCAATTAAGGAAAACAAATTGACTATTACATTTCAATAACAAGAGTTGTGGTTGAATCTATTTTTCTCTTTAATTTTACAAATCTTACTGTTATGAAAGTTTCTAATATTTCAAATTACGGTGAATTCATTTATTTTTTGTGAATTCTGAAAAAAAAAAAAAAAATTTGTGGATTATTTATTTCTAGGTTTTCACAAATTTTGTATACAAGCCTTTCAGAAGTTTCTATTTCACTGAATATTTAAATTTATGGTTCATCTTCACCCATAAAAAATCCATGAATATTAGTACCCAAGGAAAAATAATGAATCCACAATAATTATTTTTTTTGGTAATTGAGTTTGGTACAATCATAAGAAGTACATGAAAACTTTCACAATATAACCCATAATTCTTAGTTAACAACTACATGTATTTAAAACTGATTGACCTCATGAAGTTGATGCTTGTATCGGCACTGTTTCACACTGGTGTGGGAAAAAATAAAAACGTTTTGATAATGTTGATTCAAACTCTGACACAGCAACTGCATCCCTGTTCTCCCTATCCTTAGCTCTTCCTAGACTAACTAAATGGTTAACCTGAAATATAAAGCAACAGTCAGTTTATGACATGTGTATAAACAGCTAGAAAAAGTATTACCAAAATTCTAAACTTTTACATTTCTATGTAACTTCATGGTATTATTTCATAAGAAAAATAATATCCATTTTATTTTATCTAACTGAAAATTGGTAAATGAATAGGAGAATGTGTATTAATTTGATACATTATAATGTGTACAAAATAACAGTATTTTTCTAAACTTAGAAGCAAAGAAATATACTCATGTACAGTCAAACCTGGGTAAACCGGACCCTGAATAAACTGGTCTCCTGTTCATTCAGGCTGAACATTGAAGTCCCATTTTTTCCCTTCAAAGTCTTTGTAAAAATACTCCCTGTAAACCGGACCCGGTGTATTCCGAATTCCGGTCTAATTATGCAGTCCATATACCCTTAATTACATTAATTATTACCTGTCAAAACCAGTTTGTTTAATTAATTTAACATGATAACAGTTGATCGATATGCAATCAAAACATAACTGTTTATACAAGATGGTTTTTCCTGATAATCAATAAGCAAGGTGTTAAACCGTGAACTTACAGCAGTGAGCTTTATTATTGAAACACTATAAGTTTTAATTAAAATAAACTAAATGAAACACCGAATACATCACGGATAGAGCTTACATTGTAACTTTTGATAAATTTTTCAAATCACGGAGTTAGAAATTTACATCGTGTTTTCAAAATGCTGGGTTCCCTGTTGTGAACTCCGAAACCAATGAACCTGATTATGAAGAAGACCCCAAATGACGACATTCCATTGTCAAGTTAATTGGTATCGTACGTTGTACGACAATGTTTCAATCATGATGAAATTTCGTTTGATGAAAATCATACTTTTTAATCAGCTATACCAACGTAGGAAATGAATGATGGAAGTTAAACGAAACTCTCATTGAACAATTCAAACAACCCGAGGACAATTTGACTTACCTGACTTACCAGGACATGTGAAAAAAAGTTAAAATATTATTTTTTTAATCAGGGGACAACCAATTTCTGAAATTTGTAAAACCAATGAATATGAAGACTCAAAACAATGATTGTGTGTAGTTGGTGAAAAGGCAGGGAACAATTGTAATGTTCATGTCAAAATATTTTCACACAAATTATGACAAAACTTTTAATAAATAGATTATCACGGTATTTGTATTTATTAGTTTACAATGTACAATGAGACAGAACTTTTACATGCAAAATATCTGACGTCTCAAGTCAATAACTTCCTGTCAAAACCCAAACCTGAATAAACTGATCCACTGTCGAAAACAGCCCTTTTTCATAGTCCCAAGGCAAACTGGTTTATACTTTTAAAAATATATTTTTCAGCAATTATTACAATAGATAAAACACCTACATTTAAACAAAGTATTTTTTGTGTACAAAGTTTAATTTATGATATGAAATAAATATGTTGAATTCAGATTGATGTCCAGTCTCTAATCGACGTCATAAAAGAGTAGAAGTCCAAACTGAACGTAGATTCTATGTGCCTCTAATAGAAATATTTTTCTGTTTTTATGCAGTACACTATAACAAAGTGTTTGTTTATGAGAATATATCACAGATAAGGGGGAGGGTTTGGTACCAGCAAAAATATTTAAACCCATCACTTTCTGTATGTGCCTGTCCAATGTCATGAGCCTGTAATTCAGTGGTTGTCATTTGTTGTTGCTTGTCATATTTGTTTTTTGTTTATTGTTTTGTACTTAAATAAGGCCGTTAGTTTTCTCGTTTTGAATTGTTTTACATTTGTCATTTCGGGGCCTTTTATACCTTACTATAGGGTATGGGTTTTGCTCATTGTTGAAAATTGTACGGTGACCTATAGTTGCTATTCCTATGTCATTTGGTCTCTTTTATAGCTTACTATGCGTTGTGGGTTTTGCTCATTGTTGAAGGCTGTACAGTGACCTATAGTTGTTTACTTCTACGTCATTTGGTCTCTGGTGGAGAATTGTCTCATTGGCAATCATACCACATCTTATTTTTATATGCTATAACTTTTCAGGATTATTGTTTGACCAAGTTTTCCCCGTTTTTTTTAACATGATGCTTTTCTTCAACTTTAATATGGTTGATACTTACATCTGACAACATGGAGAGAATGTCTTCATTATGTGAACACTTTCTGAAAACATAGATAACCGCCTGCATGAACCAGGAGCCTAGAATTCTGTTTCTAAAGGACACCATGTCTGAAATTACAAAAAAAATATTCATCTTACAAAAAACGGAACAAAGACTCTAGTCAAACTACAAGTGGTGAAACCAGCTGTCCAAACACAACACTTCACAAACGATTTAATAAACGTCATTCCATTAACATGAAACATACATTTACTGAAGTTATTTTGCATATATCAAATAGACATACAACAGTAACCATAAATGACCCATGACTTATGTCTAAAAACAAAATATCTCTTTTTACCTCCCACATTCATTTTAATAGAATGGCCCTAAATTGTTTGTAGATACATCCTATTTGATATATTTACTATGTTTTAATAAGTGTATTATCATTATGTGTATTGGAAAAGTTTCTTAACTAAACTCTTTGATCAGGACCAATTATGATCCAACTTGTTAGTTATCTTTGGAGGTTATAGTCTGTGATTTGAAATAGACCTGCATCTGGGTTCTTCAATGAAAAGTTATAGCGTGATAGATATTTAGTAAAGAATTTTGAAGAACCAGTGCTAGGTGGCTACCTTGGTCTTGCAGCAAGTCTTTTATGCCAAAAATGATATTTCAAAGGCTGTACACCCCCACCTGAATCTGGTTTGGGCATCTTGTATTTGAAGACTTGAAAACATCAGACTGGATTCTAATAAAACAAACAGAATTGTTTTTTACATAATGCCATTATTATTTTTGTTGTAATAATATGATTTCCCAAAACAAAACTGGGATATTGCCATAACTATAAATGGGGTAAGAATCTCATATTACAACACCTCCTAAACCACATGTAGTATATATCAATGAAATTGTTCCAAAAATTTCTAGGACTTAAAGCTATTGTGAATCCCCTATTTCATTTTATGATCAGAAGGATATTTTAGGGGTCGTTTCAAAAAAGACACATCAGCTTCATCATATGTAAAACAAATAGTTCGGTATTGGATGGGTGGTAGGTTTTATGACTTTGTTTAATTCCCATTTTTCTTTTTAGACAATGAACTATCCTCTAAAGTAGTTACAAGCAATAAAGAATTTTTCAATTTACAAACCCATTGTTGTGGCCATAGCAACCAGCCTATGTGAATCAGTTGCGACACTTTTCTCAACCATTGCATCTGTATCATTGGCCTTCTCTATTGAAACTTTATCAAACTCAAGTCTCGTTCTTTCTAATGCCAGATTGATAACATTACCGGACATTGCACAATCAGTACTTGATGCATCAGGAACAGTCTTATTTCTTCCCCCATCGTATTCCTCTGAAATAAAGAAAGACAAGAGTGCACACGTTATCGTGCTTAGCATACTAACTCACGTAAGTCAAAGAACAAGTAACAAGAAAATAATAAGTATGTGTCTGATAGATCCAATAAGTGCACACACATTACAACTCATCATTGTTGATCTGCTAATCAAATATGAAATCTCTTTCTGTTTAGTAGTATTTGAGAAATTTGTTATTAAAAATGTTCAATTCATTTAACATCTTTAAAGTTCAAAATAAACTGGATGCCTGACAGATAAAAAAAAGTTCACACATTAAAACTCATCACTGTCAACCTGCTGAACAAATACAGATTCATTCTGTTTAGTAGTTTATGAGAAATGTGTGATGATAAAAACATGTAGATGATCGGACCGATGGACAAGGTGGCTACAATATAGCACCAACTTCTAGAGTTAGGTATAAGATCATAGAGTACATACCTCCTCTACAGGCCTGAATGAAGAACAGTTTTGGTTTCTGCTCCATACAAGGGAAATTTCTTGCATTAAACATGTCTTTGATATCTCTTATTTCAACAGTCTTCCCGTCACTACCATAAATAGCATTTTGTTTTCCATGGGTGAGAATTATCAGAATAAAACAGTCAGCATGTCTGTGGAACTGTACATCATTAGCTTCTTCTTGTAGAATATCTACTATTTTCTATAAATATAGGGAAAAAAACATGTCAAGATCCATTATCCATATCACTTCAGTTTGAAGTTTTCATTAAAAAATATTTCATGTTTTAACAATTACAATATTTAGAAATTGCCTGAAAATTAATGTTTACTTAATAAGTTCACATTTGCTATGAATTTAAAATCAATGAACTTACAGACCTTCTTGTTTCCCATTTCTAATATTTTTACAATAAAGCATACCTGTAATTTTGATAAGAACTGACCTCCATTCATTAATTTTTCTGAAAGGTTTCGACAGACTCTCAAACTGATAGCCTAACAATATATATGTAAATGGCATGAAGTCAAATTGATCACTCCTACTGTATAATAAGCTAATATACCAGTACCTACTTAGATGGCATTAATATAGAATAGACTATTTTCATATTATCTACTTTTGACTTCAGAGTTTAAATTTTTTCGACAGGTTACCTTCCCTTTGGTAGGACATCCGGGTACTCGGTCAAGCAAGAGCAACGTAAAACGGTAAAATCAAGCTTTCAATCGGTACACTTTTTGGGGGATATTAACTGTATTATGTTTTCATTATAAGACAAAATAATCGGAAAACAGTAAACTTTCCCCCCAAATTGCACAGATTATGTGTTTGATTTTACTTCTTTTGGTTGCTCTTACTTGACCGAGTACCAGGATGTCCAACCAAAGATTTGGTAACCTGTCGAAAAATTATATAATCCGGAGTCAAAAGTTGGTAATATGAAAAAAAGTCTGTTGTATTTCATGAACTGCTATAAAGCAGATAGAAGTTAATAGTTGTTGGTCTCTCAAGTATTGTTTACCTTTCTGTCTGAGAGTCTGTAGTGTCAAGACCCTTCGAAAATTGGTATCCAAATTTTGAAGATTGCTATAAGAATTACAAAAATTCTAAATTAGAAATTAAAGTACCTGTGCATTTTTATCTTTGTGAATTTTTACATGAAAATGAAGATCTGTAAACAGTTTATGTAATCCTTGAACATCTTCATCAGTGCCCTCTCTCATGGCTAACATCACTCGGTTTTTACCATCAATCTTTTGAACTGGTCCGTGGAATATTTTATTGTTTATAATCACAGCTCTGCCTCTTGGATTTCTCTTCATTTGATATGCCTAAATAAAATATTTTACATGATTATTAACTGAAGATTTGAGATGCAATCATTGGGTGTGAAAGTAAATTTATTCACTTAAATAATTTCGATTATTTCGTTTCTTTTAAACCATTTATAACAATCCTTGCTTTCATTTATATATAAGTTTTAGCACTATTTTCTACTTAGCTTTTTCTAACCTTTTAATGATAAAAACAAAACCATTTTTAGTAAAGGTAATTTTGTGATAATGTTGACATGTTTTTCAACAAATAGTTACAGAATAAATGAAAACACCTGAAGAAAAAAGATAAATTTATTCAAGTCAAATGCATATGTATAAAAAAGGTAAATTTATCATTCTTTCAAATGTAAATAGACCCTCTTTTAAAACTCCTAGGTAAGTGAAGGCTCCATTTTTTTTCCAATCTGAGATTGATTGCTTTAGAATCTTACCCTTCCGGAGACTGTGTGTTGCATCAGTGAAGGATCATGGGGTTTTATTTTACATTGGGATGCCTCTAAAATACTTCTTTCATCTGGCCATGCTGTAAATATAAACAAGAATGTGTCCATAGTACACGGATGCCCTACTCGCACTATCATTTTCTGTGTTCAGTGGACCTTGAAATTGGGGTCAAAACTTTAATTTGGCATTAAAATTAGAAAGATCATATCATAGGGAACATGTGTACTAAGTTTCAAGTTGATTGGACTTCAACTTCAGCAAAAACTACCTTGACCAAAAACTTTAACCTGAAGTGGGACAGACGGACGAACGGACGCACAGACCGAAAAACATAATGCCCCTCTACTATCATAGGTGGGGCATAAAAATAATTTATAAACAAAATAAGGTCTAAAAGAGATGTGGTATGATTGCCAATGAGACAACTATCCAACCGAGTCCAAATGACATGGATTTAAGCAATTATAGATCATCGTATGACCTTCAACAATGAGAAAAACCTAATGTACTTTTGTGATCTTGCCCAAGTCTGCATACAAACATAGAATAAATACTTTGTTGAAAATATAAATTTGTGGTTTACCTGTACCCATGAAATTCACAAAAATTGTTATCTCACGAATAAAATGAATTCACAGTAATTTAATTCTTTTTCACATGATAACTTCAAGCATTTTACTACAACAAATCCAAATTCAGAAATTTTGTGTGCATTAATTATTGCAATTATTGAATGATTGACAAAAAGTGTGACATTAATTATTGTTAAGGTGGTACCAAACACCTTGACTAAAATTAATCTAGCTCATTTAATTTTGACAAAATATTTACTTTGACCCTTTGACAAAAATATAAAAATTTCAAAAAACTTGAACCACACACTTTATCGGAAAAATTTCATTGGATATATAGCAGTTTGACAAACACTAATTTTGATCATTGAGAAGCTTAATATTTCCTAAACAATAGAACATGATTAAAACGTTCAGCTGATTTTTTTTTGTTATCTCCCTGTAGTGTAATGTACCACCTTAATTCAGGAAATGATGCATACTAAACAATGGTCTTTTTATTTTTTGTACCAATACCATAGCAATTTTCACAATGGAAAAAATATTGCAAAAATTACTAAATTTAGTCACTGATATTAAGAATTATCCCCTTAAACTTACTTTCTGGCAATTTGTTATCTCCCCCTACAGTGGGAAGATTTACCGGCTGTGCAATATATGATCTTTGATAAGTAGCACCAGAAGATCCTGTGATTAATCTATCATAAACATGTTTATTCTTGGTTTGATTCAGTACATCTAGAAAGATTTCAAATGCATCAGGTCCTCTTCGTGGAAGTATATCTAAAAATTTCCTTACTTTTTTCTCCTTCGTGTCCTGGACCTGTATAAAATATAAGTGAAATAAAACCTAACACAATGCTTTCTTTCTTTTGTTACAAATATTATCTTTTACTGGGGCTGTTAGCGGTCAAGTGGTCAAGGTAGTTCATCTACAGTGATCACTTGCTTGTCAACACTGAGATTATGAATTCGAACCCTGCTCATGGTAAGGTGCCTTTCACTCCGATCTTAATTGACTAGCTAGGATTGCCAGTTTTCCAACTAAAAGTAAGTGGTTATCTCCAGCTTTCTCCACCAATAAAAACTGACCCCCATTAAATAACCAAAGAGTTCAATTCTAAGAAAATAATGGCTAAATAAGTCTATTCTCAGTTTTGACTTAATGTTGTTAAATTTCCAATCTAATTAAAATTAAATCTCTGCACTTGCTTATTTTATTCCCACACAGCAATCAAGCATAAAAAAATGAGAGTGCAGATTGAATTGTAATCAGATTGGTAAATTTCATAAACACTTCATTTACCTAAAAGCGACCACACACATTGAAATCGCAAGTAAGAGATTGGAATTTACACTATTTTTCTTTTCAAAATTGTTATCATCAATTGATAAAGTACACATTTTTGTCCTGGTTTTTAGATTCTGGAAGATGTCCCGACATGAAGCTAGTACACACAGCAAGATCAAAAATATTTTAAATAGACGGGCATCCTTTGTTTATAGAACCAAACCTCCACCTTCTTCATATCGACCAATGAAATTATTATAAAATAAAGATACCTCAACATCTGCTTTCATTCCATTAGTGAACACTTCAGGTGTATATAACTCTTCATTTATATCCTTATTATCATATAATACCAATTCCTGTTGTTATGTTTTTTTACATGTAATTTATTTGGGTGTAAATTGTGTTTACCCATCATCTGAATTTGCTTATAAATGTAAGGAGAAGTGGGTCAATAAGACAGCACCCTAACACAAAAACCCAAAAGGTCAGGAACATAAGATAACTGTCTACAATATTTCGAGCTTGTAATAGCCAAAGTCTAGAAAATTTTTAAATAAATTTAGCAGAGACTATCAAATTTTGCACTCAATGCCAAATTCCTAATTAGACAAACTTATTCAGATATCAATAAAAAACAACCAATCAAGAGGCTTCTGAAATGGGACAGACATATAAACCTGTGACAGTGTTAACTTGTTTTATTCATAGAACCCAACCCTCCCCTTCTTAATATTGACCAATGAAATTATAAAACAAAGATACCTCAACATCTGCTTTCATTCCATCAGTGAACACCTCACGTGTATATAACTCTTCATTTATATCCTCTATATTTTCTATATTCTTTACAAGAAATGAACGACTGGTCTGTAATTTTCTTCTATCCTCGTCATTCATGTTGTAGTGTTGTCATTAATTTACTGTTCTAAAAATGCACAGAAAAAATATGATAAATAATAGACTATTTTCATATATATAACAGACTTTTGACTCCGGATTATATAATTTTTGACAGGTAACCTTATCTGTGGTAGATCATCCTGGTACTCAGTCAAGTAAGAGCAACCAAAAGAAGTAAAATCAAACATATAATCAGTGCAATTTAGGGGGAAAGTTTACTGTTTTCCAATGATTTTGTCGTGTATAGAAAACATAAAACAGTAAATTTCCCCCCTTAATTGTACCAATTGGAGGCTTGATTTTACTTCTTTAAGTTGCTCTTACTTGACCGAGTACCAGAATGTCCAACCAGAGAAGGCAACCTGTTGAAAATATATAGACTCTGGAATCAAAAGCCGGTTATATGAAAAAAGTCTATTGCTTGAATATAAAAATATACCTCTTATTCTAATCACTATCTTTCCATCAAAATATTTGGTATTAGACAACATTAAATCATAGTTTGTGAAACTTCATTTTTTTCTGTCAGACCAAGGATTGACAGGAAGCAAACTTTTGGAGTTCCTTCCAAAAAATTGGTAGTCTTTCATTTTTTGGGGAAATTATTACCTACTTTGTAATATTAGATACTAAGGTAATAATATACCATTAGAAAATGAAATTAAAATACAAAACGAATAATTTATGAGACATATAAATATGTACAGTCAAACCTGTATTAAGCAGTCACTCATGGGAAGTATCAAAAGTGACTGCTCAAGAGAGGTGACCTTTAAAAAGAGGTTCCTAAAATTCTAATTCAGACATCCCACATGCCTGGGATCTCAGCAAATTTTTTGAGTGTTTACAAATACAATGATAGAGTTATTGTTTGTGTGAGCAGATAAATAAAAAATGGTGGATCCAGCACTGTGAATTTGTAGAAAATATTGAAAATAGTTAATATAAGTAGAGAAATAAGTCAATGATATGGTTTTCAATTCTAACTGAAATAAATGGAACATGATAAATTCACAAAACCACTTCCTATTGAGCGATCTTGGTTCCGATTGTCATTTTGACTTCAATACTAAATTCAAATTCAAATTCAAATTCAAAGTTTTATTGCCATATAAACTTTACAGTTTGTGACATATAACAACAACAAAACAAATGAAGACAATAACTAAGTAACTCAATATATATATATACAAATTCAGGTAAATATTAAAGGGTCCCTGTCCTCAGTTCCATTGACTTTTTATAAAGGATCCTAGTTTATTCACTTGTGATGGTGGTGATGGGTTAAGTATATATATAACTTTGTCATTGTCAGTGAGATTAGCAAATGAACTATTTTCTATGTTAATGCAATTAAAAATGCTAATCTAATATTTGAATTGTGAGAACAATTTATTAAGAAATGTTTCTCATCATCTAGTACTTTGCATTTTTGCAAAGTCTCTTCATGAGGAATTTTAAAATGCCTTCCTTTTTCAATTAATAATGAATGATCACTGATTCTAAGTTTTGTAATTAATTTTCTATATTCAAAGTTTGAGTTAGAGAGGTAAGGTTTTATCAATAGATTTGGATCAAGTCCTTTATAAAAATTTAATTTACTTTTATCATCAATAGATCTCAACTTATCCATCAACAGGTTGTTGTAGTATGAGTTTATTTGGGGTTTAATATAGTTTTAATATTTTTAATTGTTTTAAATTATCACAGGTTTTAGTCTATCTATATCAATGTTAGATTCAGAAAGAATATCTTTTGCAAAAGTGAACCATGAATAGGACCCACTAGAATCCAAAGTTTTAGTTAATTGAAAAGATTCATGTAATAAGGGATTCAAATTTGAGGTGAAAAGCCTTGCTAAATACATAATAGTTTGGGTTTTATATGACATTCAATAGGCAGTCTCCCAATTAATTCCTTGTACCAAAATTTGAGGCGCTCTTGTTAGTGCTAAGGGTAAACTTGCAATAACCAAGATGCAAGTTTTCTATTGAGTCTTGTCAATAAAATTAAATGGGTCCACATTTTTCCAGAAACCAAAGCTCTTTTTAGCTTTGAAATATGTTATATATGAGTCTAAATACTGAACACATTTATTTTTCGTCATGATTATGATGGTAGAAAACATTATAATTGTTGTTAAAATTTGAAATGACGATTTTGTGCGAAAATTAGGTGACTGCTGACTGTGTAATACAGGCGACTGCTGGAAAGAGTTGAATTATATAGAGAAAATGTCTGGGAGGGTCTGAAAGTGACCGTTAGAGGCAGGTGACGGCTGAAAAGAGGTGATTGCACTTAAGGCCAGGTCTGACTATATGGGTTAGGGTTTCCTTTTTTAAATCAATGGGTCTGTAGATAAAAATTTTAATACAATTTTATGAAAAAACTGGAAAATATTGTTTCAATATAAAATAAAATCTTGTATTCAACGAGTACGGTCCTGGTATTATACTGATATTTGCAATTTGCCAACGAACAAAATGAAAGTGGGTATGGTCTTTTCTGTCACGAATTTTGATTAGATAAGTTAGTGGTTACAACAAATCATTTGTTGCTGAAAGGTTTTGAAGAAATCCTCACAAAAACACTATGGTCAGAGCCATACTATGTGGTTGGTCAGAAAATGAACACACAATTGTTCTTGGCCTTATCAATGAGCAAGTCCTTCAATGTTTTGCAGCCATTTTCATGTGCCTCTCACTCACCTACATGTACAACGGTCGACAAACGTAATGTGCCACTCCATCATTGAAATACTTCAACTGGTTCTTAAGTTATGATTTCTGACCAATAACTAACTAAAACAGGAAACCGTAAATATGTAACAAATAGACTGTTAATCGTAACACCGTAATTTTTGTCCAAAATTCGTAACAATTACTGAAAAATCATAATGGTTGTCATCTTTGAAATACATGTGGACCACTTTCGAATTCATGAACTTTTCCGTAAATTTCTTGTCACAATATTAATGCTTATGTTAATATGTCACAGAAAGAACAGATTGTTTCGATGACATCAATTATGCCTATTGACCTCAGGTCAACTGTTGTAACTCATTCATAAAAACAACTCAAGATTAGTGTATTGTTTTACATTTGTTATTTTAGGGCCTTTATCAGTCAGAGATATAACTCTATAGGGTTATTACAGAAAATAACTATGCGTGTGTTATTACAGATACTTTCATGAGTTGTCTACTCTTTATTCCTTAAATTTTCTAAATCTGTAATAACATATGTTTGTTATTTGTAAAATTATTTCATTTATAGTGGCCTCTAGGGATCTCTTAAGACTTTTGAGAAACTAAATGCATAGCCTTGATAACTAATTTTTAATTAAATTAATACATTTTGATTAACCATGGTAAATCAATGAGACAAGGCTATTAAGGATAAACTTAGCTGTGATAACAAGGCTCAGTTATTAAAGGAATTTAACTTATTATATAAGACACTTGGGAATTACTGAGAAACTTGCAGAACCTCATTACATGCTCTGGTAATTATTTCTTACAATAAATTAAAATACATTGTAATTAAGCATGATGTATGTCTGAGCAAATGCTTTGAAGTGATTTAGAGAAGCTGTGATAACACCCTTTAGTTATTACAGGCATATTTTTTTGTAATAACATATAGATGTACTATGCAAAATTGGCAAACTATGAACTGTTATCTCTTTCAATAGTTAAGTATACATATAGACAAAAGTAGTATCAATAGAACTTTTATACATTTTAACTAAACTAATGATGTATATTGTCCCTTTGAAACATATAACATACATAAGTTATCACAGTTCTTTGATTTTTAGTCCACAATAACAAATGTATGTTATTTTTCTGTAATAACCCTATAGAGTTATATCCCTGACTGTTTATAGCAGACTATGCAGTATGGGTTTTTCTCATTGTTAAAGGCCATATGGTGACCTTTAGTTGTTAACTTCATTGTCACTTGGTCTCAGTTGGAGAGTTGTCTCATTGGCAATCATACCACATCTTCTTATTTTTATGTAACTGATAATTATATGGCATTGGCTACAGTTACATGGAAATGTAACAATAATAAAATAATTATTGTTACATTGGAGACTAATTGCCGGAATGCAGGGTTGGGTAAGGAACCGATTAATTACGAATTTAACAGTAATATTTGTGTCACGGTTACATTGCGCTATTGTTACATCGTCATCACAATACTGCAATGTACGATGGGACTAGAAATATTTATTAAAATAAAATTTGAAAACTTTTATTTGATATTTAAAATATTGCATACAATTTTAAAATCTTTATTTGATATTTACAATATTGCATACAATTTTGAAATTCTTATTTAGCCCTCCCATGACCGACCGGTAAAATCACCGCGACTTGAAAATGTTATTGGCCATTCTTGTCCAAAATTTCTTTTGCTATGTTGGTTTTGGTGATATCTTTTCGATGCTGTAGTCAATGAGCGTTGGTTTTGTGATACCTTTCCGATGCTGTAGTCAACAAGCGTTTTAAATCAAGGCATTTTGCATTGAAGCATCTACATGATTCGGAATCAAGGAAAACAAACATAATGGCCACAGACCACAATTAAATTCCTCTATTAGTTCTTTATAACGTTTTGTTTCTTTTAAAAAATGCACCATGCATTTTGTCAAATCTTATGTGTGTGTAATGTATAGTACTAGTCCAAAATATATCCAAAATTCAGAAAGATTTTAACCAATCACTCTTACAAATTTAGCCAATACACATCCATACCCCTATGGACAAGTCAAGAGATGTTCAAAACTTTTGCACCTGACCTAATCACTCTTTCCATATCAAAATAAGTTAAAATACAACATCCAAAAGTTTATTTCACCTCTCTCCTTTCATTTCCACCCAAAAAAACTAAGAAATAAGTGAGGAAGGAAAGAAAAAAATAAGAAAAATACACTCTAATTAAAAGGAACTATATTCGTGGACTACGAAAAGCGGGTCATTAATTGTGGTCTTGGGCTAATGCCTTGCCACACGATTTGTGTTGTGTGCAAGGGTGATCTTTGAAAATAAACAATCTGAAGCATCTTTCAACCCACTAAGTGCACCTTGATTTGCTTTGTCTTTAACCTCTGTTCCTGTTAAAAGGATAAAATCTTTGAGTAAAATGGTCTGAATCATGCTTTGAAATCTATCTACTTTGTCTTCGAACAGGTTGGCCACAAGTCAGGAAATGTGGGATACATGTATTCCTGCTTTCAGGAACGTCCCTGATTTCTGGTGTAAAAAACAGTTTAAATGTGATTTCATTTTTCAATTTATGGCATGAAATTTACAAAAGGGCACGCTTTAACGTTATAACTGCATCAGTTGAATTTGTAAATACTTAAAGTATTCTAGGAGCAACAAAACATGAATAAGTCAAGCCTTGTTTTTCTAGAACTCGAAAAAACATACAAATCTTTTGTTTAGGAATCAATTGACCAAGCTGCATGATCCAGGTGTAACTGACCATAACTGAATTATGTTCACTTCTATTGAAAATTTTATTCATTGAATTTTAATTCCCAAGTGATTAACATATCTTTTGTCATCTCATAATTGATGATCAAGGTATGAATTGGTGAACAAAGGAAATGTTTTGTTGTGAGTTATGCATCAAATTAGACTTGAAATAAGCTTGATTTTTAACTAACAAAACACTTGCTATCATTAAACATTGTTATCACATGTACATGATGTAGAATGTGCGCTTTTGTAGATTTCATACCATAAAATGAATAGGAAAATGGAGGTCCCTGTATACTGTTTTAACACCAGAAAACTGGGGTGTACACTGAATACAGGGAATACCCCACTTTTCTTGACTTGAGCCTTACCTGTTGAATTTTGTACAAATTCAATATAGAAAAACCATATCAAGAAATAAAATAAAATAATTTGCCTACCTACCTACCCATACCCTGACAACCTCAGTCGGGGGAAGGGAAACAAAGATATTTTAATGTTGGCCTTACAATGACAGTTTCTACAAATCCAGTATGTTGTTTTGGAGCATGTTTTAATCCGACGCATTGTTGGTGAAACCACTCGATCCAAGCAGCCATTACAAACCAGTGATGCGGCATTTTACACGTTTGTATTGCATATAGTTCAATTCCATTCTGCACGTTTTGAAGATAAAATTTGAGTCTAGATATTGTTTTAGTTTCGATTTAAACGCATCCAAGTTTTAAATTTTCACCCAAAACAAATTTGGTAATAGGAATCACTTCATTCATTGTTCAAAGTATAATGACAGTAATAAGGGTACTGAGGTGTGCAGTTAAATACATAGAAGTGGACATTTTTCTCAGTCCAAGTTTTTAACAACGAACCATTGAACTATATTTTTCGCCTTTGACACTGGCACTACTTAACTGGATCAGTTTCTTTAAGAACATCAAAACAATTAATACTTAAAACTATTTAAACACATTTTGTTGAATATAAATAAATTATTATTATTATCATTATTACAAATATTATCTAGTACATATCAAAGAATTAAGCAACAAAACAACTGAGGTTAAAGTTTTAAGAAATTTTATTATAGTTGCATTCTTTAATGTAACAATAAAGCAATTTAACAGTAGACACAAATACTATTGTTACATTCGTAATTAATCGGTTCCTTACCCAACCCTGTATTCGGCAATTAGTCTCCAATGTAACAATAATTATTTTATTATTGTTACATTTCCATGTAACTGTAGCCAGTGCCTAATTATATTTATTTCTTGATGCAAAATGCCAAATAGTTATTTTACTCCTTAAAGCTGATAGGTAATTTTTTATTTCTTGAAGCCAGTGGTTATTCTAAATATTTACAGTTGTAGGTGCATTTATTGATGAGCTTGCCTTTAAATCTTTACAGACCTACTAAGTTATTCAGGTGTTTTGTTTTTGTAGGAACTGAGGAAGACAGTTATTATGATTTACAAGGGGTTGTTAATTCTATACGACCTACTAGATGTTTTCAATGATTCAAGTGGACTTTATCTAGTTCTACCACTCCAAAGGATGAACAAAGACATGTTTTGTTTGTTGTTAATTCAGTATTACATGATTAAACGAAAGCTGATCATGTTTCCCTGACAAACAGAAAGTAAAGATATTTTGTGTACAACGTCATCAAAGTGGATAAAAAAACTAAAAGCCAAAACAAATAACGGAATAGCCCAAAATACTTTTTTCCTGGCATTTGACTCCTGAATTAAGAGCACCTCTGAAGCGTTTCAAACAACATGCATATAGATAATCATATTTTGTGTTACAGACTTCGGAAGACTTGAAGGTGCTGGACACAATTCAGGCGAATAATATTGCCAGTTTATGACTCTATAAATATCCTTTTAGATAAATGTTCTAAATTTAAAGAGAATTATGTGTCAAGTTATTTGAGATCTCAACTATAATGTGACGGTCCGGTTATATATGTATTATTTGTGATCTGTCAAAACGTGAGAGTGAAACAACGGCCTACAATTTAAAAAAAAAGTATAAGCCATCACTTGTAGATTTTATTCAGATTACTTTGTATTTACAAATAGACCAAAAGTTTGTTTCAAAACACATAATTATAATAAAAGCCCAATGAATATAAAACGTCAGGCATATAGCCCTTGTAAGACCAACACTATAATACCCTAGCAGTGTCTGGGATCCACATCTCCAAAAACACATACAACTGGAAATGGTCCAAAGGATAGCAGCCAGAGTCATCAGGCATGAGTATTCTCGAGACCCAGGCCATAGAAACATCTTTATTGGAGGACCTAAAGTACAGGAGAGACGAAAAACATCACTTAGGTCTACTCCTTTTTTACAAAGTAATCCACCAACTAATTGCAATCCCAATTCCAGAATACTTGATGACACCAGCAAGAATGACGCGTCAGTTTCATCAAAGACGATTTGTCGGATTAGGATCAAGTTCTGAACAACGAAAACATAGCTTCTTCGTAAGAACCATCACAAAATGGAATGAACTACCGCCTAGCCTATTGGACATTGATGACTATGAGGCATTCAAGACCCACCTCATAGCACACAGATATCCGTAAATCAACACACAAATGTTTGTATCTGCACTGGCACCTGTCTTTATACTAAACACCTGTACATAGGATTTTAAAAGAACACATTTTGGATGACACCACAACTTTAATTCAACATATTCGTGTGACAATGTGTGATGAGTCTATAAACTAGTATATAATGACATTGAAACTAAATTAAGTCATTGAGGTGAAAACTTATTTGTCATGCGTCCATGTACCATATATGAATAGAGAACTTCGAACAGCTATTGTTCCCAAACAACTGTTCACATCTAGATTCGAAAAATACAAAACAAACAAAATTTGGGAAGCATATAGAACACCAAACAAATGGTTACAAAAATAAAAAGAAAATCGGTTACAGTTAAGTGTTTAATGGGGTTTACAGAATAGAGTAAAATGGGCACAAAGTGCAGAATAAAGGGCAAACATAAAATAAAGAAGAGCGAAAAATAGGGAAAAACATATAGATAATATGATAATGGGGAGCTAAAATATAAAGAATAGAGAAAAATGGTATAAACATTAAAGAATGAAGAATAAAGGACCCCCCTCCATCCAGACCCTCGATTATGAGTACATTTATATTTCGTTCTGTACAAAGAATTCTTATTTAGTCATTTAGAGAAAATTATCGGTTAAGTGTAGATATAACTTACAGCCACTTTATTTTCTTTATTTGTTATTATTTAAGTTATATATTAACTTATTTGCCCTTCCTCTTCATGCAAGAACCACGATTAAGATTCTTTTAAAAGAATATTCAAAATCATAAGCCTGCGTGGTATCTTTCAAAAATTTGTCTTTTTTGTTTTTGTTTTTACTACCACTGGGTCGATGCCACTGCTAAGTGGACGTTTCTTTCCCGAGGGTATCACCCAGCCCAGTTGTCAGTACTTTAATTGAACATGAAACATTATTGATATGTTTATTTTTTCTGTAAATTTACTTTTTATAAAATGTTGATCTATTCGAAACATAAAGAAATTTCTATCCCAGACATAGATAGCCTTAGCGGTATTAAGCAGAACTTTTGGGAATGTTGGTTTTAAATGATCTTTAATTAAGGTTGTACACCTCTGAAGAGCCAAAAATTTCTAGAATTAAACTTTTTTTCTTAACCTGAGTTTTGAGTTTATATGACTGTAAAAAATAATTGGTGAAGAAAAAATCATATGGTGGTGCACTTCTTTTTTTGCTACGGCCATTTGAAAGTACCCAATTTTATGATTTTCCCATTTTTCATCAATTTTTACCCATTTTTGGGCTATTATCATGAAAAAAATCACAGTTTCACAATTAAACTTTTTTCATACTTTCACTAAAGATGAAGTGGGCCAATCTGAATAAATTTACCTTTACAAAAAACTATAGGTAAAAAAAAAACTATAGGTAGGTGTTAATATAAGAAAGTTTTATAAAATTTTGTTGCTTTTTCGTGTCAAATTTACCATGCTGTCAATTTTGTAAATTTGGGATTTTTCTCTTTTTTTAGAACAAAAAGCATATATTATTTCAACTTCTTTGTTATAAATGATTTAAAAAATACATATCTAAGAAATTTGAAAAGAAAAAATTGATATGGGATGTACATGTTTCTGGTAAAATCATTCTTGTACACCTCACCCATTTGCTCAACATTTTGGCTAATGAGACTGACTTGATTGGTTATAAAATTTGAAAATTTTATTACTCAAAAACTACTTATTGTAAATACACAATTTTTTTCACAGAGTTAAGTTTGATTATAATAGTTTTTAAATTCATTGATATTTTCCACTTGTATCACATGTTTTGGAGAAAATTCCAGAACGAGATTTCAACGAGACTGAAACGTCAGAGGAATACATCCTTAACTTCGTATTTTATTTGGATCCCAACTGTTTTGATTTGAGCTCCACTAATGAGTCTGATGTTGAAGAAACTCTCGTTTTGCGTTCCTAAATTTTAGCCTGGTATTTTTCATGATTTAAAATAAAATAGAACTATATAATTTCTGGGTAGATATTATTTATTTAGGATATTCACATAAGTCATTGACAAGTCGTTTTGTTTTGGCTGTGCGATTCTCTTGCCCTGCAATTAAAGTTCATTTACGTAAATATCACTGATTTAGTTGCATCCTTAATTAAATTTAGGCTTTCTTTTCTAGCCCTGCTTGTATCAATGTTTCGTAATCAACGTTTAAACAGTAATAATTGCCAATTTGTGTATAAATCTGTTAAGTTATTAATGACGAGAGATAAGAAGATGTTACGGTTAAGATTTTCTCTTCGAATGAGATGCTCGTAAAATGTTTATTGAAGAGAAAGAAAAAAGTAAAATAACAAAAATACCGAACTCCAAGGAAAATTCAAATCGGAAAGTCCCTTATCAAATGGCAAAATCAAAAGCTCAAACACATCAAACGAATGGAATTATCAGCAGTTCTGATGATTCTCAAAATGTAAAATTATAACTTTTGAATTCATTTATTATTAGATTCACCTTGAGGGCGCTAGCCCGAACGGGTGTATCTGATTTACACCAAGACATTATTGTCAATGCAAAATGATAGTTTTCAATAATTTAGGAGGGGTCTTTCAGCGATTTGACCATATGTTATTGAAAAGCATGACAAATGGAGGGTATTAAGGACATCTTGGTGTAAATACAGAATATACCAGTACCTTATCTTATCTGCAGGACAAGTGTCTCTTATCTAAAGTAAATGGTATATCCATTATTCCTGCTATCTGCCACAATGAAATAAATATGCGAGAAAAAAATGTTCAATCAGAAGGTGTTAACTATAATCTAAATAAATGGGTCTAAGTATAAAAGAAGCTTTGCGGTTCTTATATATCCTTGACTTTCAAATATTACGCTTTGAGCGTTCCTGGTGAAGGTAAATCCAGAAAAGCGCTTCGAACGCATGAAATTTATGACGTCGTGTTGTTTTCATTTTTTTTTTTGCATGAATATTTGTTAGTGCTATTATAACGTAATTTAAAGTTGTTGTTTTTTCTATTTCGATTCTAGCTATTTAAAAGAATCTCGTAATATCGAGTGAAGAAAAATTCTGTATTGAAAATTATCCTAGTCAACAAATTGTTTTGATTCTTACTATATGTAATTTTTAGAATAGCTTCCCCGTTTCAAACAAAGCAATGGCATATTTAAAATGAATTTGGAAGACACCAGATCTGACTATTCATTAGTAAAATAATATTTTCAAATGTCCTAGGAAAATGTAGTAATAACCACACATTTTGCAGGACTAATTTAAAAAAAGATATTTGCAGTTATTTTAATCACTCCCTTTCATTGTGGAGAAAGTGTATATCATGTGAAGGCGAATCAATACGTCAGCCCAGCCATATAATGACTACTATAAATTGTATGTGAATATGATGGTCGCTAGCTATTGGTCGTGGTACCCGCGAGGATATAACACCTACTCACGTGCACTTAGTCAGCACTTCTGTGTAGACAAGATATATCTTTGACATGGTAATTTCCTGCAAATTTACTGTTCATAAAATGTACAAATCACTCAAAACATTAAGGCCTTATCCAGATTTTGCACATTTTTTGTTGTTTAAGTAATGTGCTTCAATTTCGAAATTGATTTGACTTTCGGCTGTTTTGATTTTTGCATCAGTAAGGTTAGTTGAAACGCTTGTCAGTCATAGTAAGCCTAGTATCTTTGATGCACTAAAGAAGCCATTGAGAAAAGAAGGCATTCGTTAATTTCAATAGAAGGATAATATCTTGATGGGGTTTCATGTAAAATAATTTAAAATGTGTATCTTCAAGAGGATGTCATGACATGAAAATGTGGCTGATATTGGTAAACGAAAAAAAAAAGAACAGTATTCAAACACAGTTCAATAAGAAGACAGCTACATATGTAGCGGTCACCTACGAATTTCAGGAATCAAAAAGCGCTTCCACCAATTAAATTGTTCTTAATCGCCTCGAGGATAGACCAGATAGTGTTGCTGGCTTATTCAAATGATATGACTGAATATTTGAAATAATATATGAAATATGATACAAACATAAAAATAATAAATAAACAAAACGAACAAGGAGATACAGAAGCAGCTTGATGTATTGAAGTTGCAAAATTAACGTGAAACATATATTGTCTTTTAGCATCTTGAAATCTAGAACATGAACTAAATTTTTCTCCTGGACAGACTGAATATGCACTCATTGAAAGAATGCTGCATCAACCTTGGAAAAAAATGTTTATCTGACATGCATACAGTTAACCAAATGATATAAATGAAAAATGTTAATTTACCTTTTTAAGTCACGCTTAGTGAGACAATGATTTTGGCCAGAATTGAGGCTATTTCAGGGAAATAGTTCAGCTAAGATGTCATATCCCTTAAACATTTAATGGACGAATGTTCATGGTGTACTTACACTTTCTGCTATCAAGACCAAAGACGGTCTGTAACAATTCAGACAATTGACCGCTTCAGTGACTCGGGCCTATAATGCTGTTTGGAAACATACCTTGCTGATATTTTAATAGTTTTGCCTAAGTTTTGTAACAGGCAACATTCCTTAGGAAAACACCTTTGAAAGGGTCTTTACAATTTTGATAGTTTATCGATATTAGTACACTAATTGATAAAAAAACATTAATCGATTTTATCATTAATATAAGGATTTACAGAAGAAACATCGTGCTGCCCTGGTTGATTAAATGAGAAGTGGTAGTCTAAAATATAAAAATACGGAGATGTGGTATGATTGGCTATGAGACAACTATCCACCAAAGTTCAAATGAAGTGGATGTAAGCAATTATAGGCAACCATACGGCCTTCAACAATGAGAAAAACCCATACCGTATGCATGTATGGTCGGCTGTAAAAGGCCCCGACATGGAAAATATGAAAACAATTCAATCCAGAAAACTAACGGCCTAATTTATAACAAACCAATTTACGAAAAACAAATATGACAGACATGAACCAACGACAACCACTGAACTACAGGCTCCTGACTTGAGACAGGCACATAAAGAATGTGGCGGAGTTAAACATGTTTGTGAGCGCTCAACCCTCCCCTAACCTGGGACAGTGGTGTAACAGTACAACATATTAAGAACAAACTATAAAAATCAGTTGAAAAAGTATTGTTTACGGTGATATTATTTATAACACTCACAAGGTCATGACATTGTTCTTGTTATCTTATACTTATTGACGAAGATAATTATTACACCGTTTTACTACTTTCGATATTTTCGTGGGTACCAATAATAGTGGAATGAAGGAAAAAATTCTAAAGAATACGTGATTTCGTGGGTTTTTACCTATACAACCCAATTTAAAACTTGCATAAAGTTTAACGCTAATTCGTGGTGCACATTTCCCCGCAAAAGCTTTAAAGATAAGGATCAAATTAATAGTATTATAACTACACTTTTACTCTGTAAGACAAACAAAGAATATGGGGTATCCATCCATGACACAAAATCAGTTCATGCACAGCAAATTACACACAAAAAGCAACGGAACAGTGCTTTTATTGCTGTTCCTCATTTCAAAGTAACATTGAGGCTCCGATTACAAGTACATGGAGTATTCAATTCAAGTGTTTCAATGATATGATCCCTTAATCTATGCACATCGTGTGCAATAATCTTGATTAAATTTGAAGTAAACTATATTTTTTACAATTCAAGAGGATAATGAGGAGTCTTGTTAGTGAAACGTGTGGAGAACCTTATACCGTCCGTGCTAAGTAGGATGAATTACCCTAATCCAACATGTTTTATGCAACATATTGGTTTTTGCCGTGATAGGACAACATTATTTAATTTTCGTTCATCATGCGGCCAATATAGTTTTCGTCTGTGCTATTTTCATCTGAAAAGTGTTCATAAAGATTGTTCAAAGAATACATTTGTTTTATTTTTTTATATAGAATTTACAATTTTAGAAGACGTGTGAAATTTGATGAAATGGAAATGTGGTTAGTAGTGATATTCTCTTTCCTGTCATATTCCTGCAATGGAAGTTTGGTGGATCAAAGTACTCAAAGTTTTGTAATTGCGGAATGTAAGGGGACAGACATCACAGATATCAAAATGGAAGTTGACGTTATGAAAGGAAATTATCATGCTCTACTTCTTAGAGTAATTAATAACGAACATGAAATCGCCTCCCTTAAAGGTCAAACACAACAGTTGGAACATGAACTTGAAAACACTAGGAGGACATTTACATGTGAACTTCAAGGTTTACGAGATACCACCATACAGTACGAACAAGAACTAAACGAAACAATTAATTCATGGAATACATTTAATGAAACAATACAAGATCTAAGTCACAGCCTCAGTGTGTTAGATAACAAATACTCACTTCTGGAGATATCGGGAAGGCATAGCAATGAGTCAGGTGTGTATATTTATTTTCTTGTGGGAAATAGCAAATGAGTCAGGTGTGTATATTTTTTTTCTTGTGGGAAATAGCAATGAGTCAGGTGTGTATATTTATTTTCTCGTGGGAAATAGCAATGAGTCAGGTGTGTATATTTATTTTCTTGTGGGAAATAGCAATAAGTCGGGTGTGTATATTTATTTTCTTGTGGGAAATAGCAATGAGTCAGGTTTGTATATTTATTTTCTTGTGGGAAATAGCAATGAGTCAGGTGAGTATATTTATTTTCTTGTGTGAAAATAAATCATCAACTATTTTATATTTGTACACATTAATCTACTGAATTAGAGCTAAATTTGTATGCTAAATGAGATATGAAGATTTTCAATATTTCTATATGAATAAAAATTAACAACCAGCCAATTGATAACCGACATTACAGCAAATCATGAAATTACAATTGCGTTCGAAAAGAATCGTTCAAGCACTTATCGATATTATAATCAAATAACTTCTTTCTGTGTGTATTCAGTACACATAGCGCAATAATACATGTCTCAACGTATGTTTTCTGCTTGTTCGGCATATGTTATCAAATTTAAATAGCTGGGATCCGGACTCACTGCTCTATAGGTTCAAAGCTAGGCTAGTAATTGACCAGGATTCCAGACTGATACGAAACAGAAAGTTTATCAATAACGAATGCTGGTTTTAAAATTCCATAGAAATTATCAATACAAAAAAAATGACGATATTAATTTTGATTGTATAATTTGATCATTTTGTTTTCAAAGTAAAATAGTAAATAATGTCATAATGTAAACACACGCATGTTTCGTCGGGTTTAATAATTGAACAATTAAAGTCATAAAAGAACTCGTGCATCAAAAATACTGTGACCAGAATACCACATAAAATATTTTTTCTGGGTAAAATGTCTCCGGACTAAGGTATGAGATAAACGAATCAAATGACATGTGTTGTTTTGTCGATTATTAAAGCAAATTCGAAAATGGTTTGCCCCTCTATAGTCAATATATCATAGACAAGTAGAAAGATAAATATATGCACTATATAGCATGTTTCATGCATCGATCATGTCCCTAATACTAAAGAACAATTATTGCTATGTCAAACGATGTCATAGAAAATCGAAAATACATTTACTTGGTATACTTTTGGTATTTGACTTACATTTTCTTCTTTTATTTTTGATAATTTGATAAAAGTACCTATAACATTTATATTTCTATTCTCGATGTGTAATACTGATTGATTTAAAAATATTTGGAAAACGTCTTAATAACATGAACGGTACAAATTTTACTGCACCAGATGCGCATTTCGTCAACTAATGTCACTTCAGTGATGCTCGAGGCCATAAAACCTGATACAAATGTTACAGAGCCGATACAAGCAAAAAAGGACATAAAAAATAGCGAAAATCCGGTCAAGTAATAAAATCAACATGTAAGTTATCTTTCATAAAACGACGTCAAGGTATATTGATACCAAACCACTGTTTATCGGATGAATGATACTCTGGAGATACGACGAAGCTGTCCAATCCAAGTGCTAGTAGCATATTGTATAAAACACATTTTCTGGCAAAGTTTCGATTAAGTACGCGTCGAGACCTAAAAGTTTTGGTACCACATTACTAAAACATTTACAAGCATCAAAACTAAATGTATCCAAACAGATCTGCTAAGACTGTATTGGGGAATATATCAAGACAAAAGTACATGCTCCGATACGTATGGTATCGTCATGCATGATACACATAATGAAATAAATCTGAATTTATTCTATATATTTTTCTTCCAAATACAATCGAAAGATTGACAAATTTTCCAAACGGTTATGTTTCAGATCAACCTGCTCTGTGGTAATCTGCTTCAATAGTCTAATTCCCTTTGAACTCGTAATGCATAGTTGTTTTTGTATTTTATTATCTGTTGACGTTTTAATTTGAGATTTTTTCACCCAACGTTAAGGTTGATCAAATACCCCAAAAATTGTAATGATATATGTACGAGAAAATAAATTTTCACCAAAGGCTAATCTACTGATTACGATTACAATAAAAAATGTAAAACATTTTTTTTTCAAATTTAACAATTGTAATTTTTCCACATGTATATACATGCAGGTTCGACAGGCGATAACGTAGAATGTCCTTTGGATTGGATTAGACGTGTCGACTTTGGAGCATGTTATTTCTTTAGTGATGAAAAAATGTCTTGGAACGATGCACAGGTAATAACGGAAACTCTTATGTTTTGTATTGTCATCATTTGTTATTAGAGCTTTACATCGAATAGTAGAAGACATGAAGTCCGTCCATCCTTACTTCTGATCATGAAAATCAATGCATTAAGTCTAATTTAACGCTGCAAACTTTAGATTAACATTCCCAAATGTATCTATATTCGTTCATATCCTGAATACCATATGAAGCGGAATGATGATTGATTACATGAATGGTTTATACCATAAGCAGCGAATAGCGTTGTAATCTGTCTCGGTTATAGACTGTCATATAACTTAAATGTTAGAGACTTTATTTGATGGTGACTAAAAGAAAGAAAAACTGAGCTTAAACTTTGCAGACTAATTGTTTGAGCTTATAATCAATGTCCGCTCTGTGTTGTGAGTACCGCTTGTAGTTATATGACCATACTCTGTTTAAAAATTCGCAGCATCGAAAGATTTACCGCGGACGTCAAAATTGGAACCATTTTTTGTGTTTTGAATTTGAATGTTGTATAACTTATTTTCTTATTATGGTTTTCTTTAGGTCCACTTTTTTCTTAGCCGGATGGTACGTACTTTTCAAAATTTAAGTAAAAACCATGTGATAGCCTTTACTCCAAGCTGATAAGTATACCAAACGCACTTTTCGTCTACATAAGACTTAACATTTTTGGTCAAATCAAAACAGTTGAAATTTCAAGTCAATAAAGAAGTTGATAAGCATTGGAAATGAAACTTTAAGAAAATTGTGGCTTAAAGTTAAGTTCAATGATATCTCATGTCAGTATGAAGTACCCGGATGCATCCTACGTATACTTGAAAATCTTTCAATACTTACTCAATAATTATGATACGAAAATACCTGATATTATTTGGTATTTGTCGCGACAAATATAAAGATTATGCCATGTCCACAAGAGTCAATATATTTATGCATACTTTTGACAATAATATATGTTATCATTTCTTAATCATGTTAGTACAAAGTATCAGCATTTAAATTATCTGTGTTTTGAAGGAGCAATGCAGTAAACAGAACGGGTCGCTTGCAGATATTTATTCTGAAAAAGAAGCCGTGTGGTTGGCTGAATATTGTCGTAATCATACAGGAGGTTTGTATTTATTAAGCACTCTTTGCCCAATATGAAGGCATTTATTACCGAGTATAATTTACGTTGCAAAATATAACTTGGGCAAGGGTATCATATCATTTGATATACTTCTTACAATTCATAATCTAATTGTCTACATGATTAACTATATGATTGTAAGTTGTTCTCTTCTATAATTCTAGAATTCTGGGTATGGGCTTTGCTCATTGTTGAATGCCGTACGGTGACCTATAGTTGTTAATTTCTGTGTCATTTTGGTCTCTTGTGGACAGTTGTCTCATTGGCAATCATACCACATCTTCTTTTTTATACTGAACAATTCTATAATGATCGGATTAACAATTGTCATCAAGACAAATGCTCTTGGACAAAATGAAATTTCTGTCTTGCTAGTTGTCAATTTAATATAAAGCTTAAATATCTTAAACCATAGCGAAAAGACAAACAATGACATTTTCGAAATTAAGACATATGGTAACAAGATAAAAAAACAACTGCTGTTTAAATTACGAACTTAAACTACCGATCAGTTAATTTTCTATCTACTTAATTAATTCCATATTTATGATAGTGCCGATGCCAGTTAAGCAAACATTACGCCAAGGACTACATTTAGAAAGCATATAAAAAAATAAAAATACGATTTGAATTCTACTATGCAAGTTGTAGTCACGATCTTTTAAATCAGAGGTCATAAATATGTTAATATTGCCACGGACGGAGAAACAACGTGTAAATAAAACATGTCACTCTGTTAATTTTAGAAAAGGTGCAACTTTGATCATGTCATTTCATGTAGTCTGGTATGCAACGTTAGACAATATATGTTTCTAATAGTTCAACATGAATCATACAGCATATTTCTTACATATTTACATGTTGTATAACAAATGCTGTCAGCGATCAAAAAGTCATTTTTCTAAGTTTGGAATTCAAATAAGTGCCGACAGTAGTTTTCATATGTTTAAAACACATGAAGTCATTAAGAACATACTAATTCAAGTACATTGAAAAAATAATGGAATCGCATGAACTGCAGAGGAACAATACCGGGTGAGTCGATAGGGTTTAATGTTATGCATATATCCCTTGCCATTCAAATCCACATTAAAATATCAACTTCGTGAGAAGGGCACACTAAAATACCACGAAAATACATTCTGAAAGGGAGTTGAGACACGGTCACATCGTATCGATTAACCATTTTGCGATGGTGACGTGCTCGAGTAGTCTAAGTCATTCAGCTACAGTGATCACTACCCTGTCACCGCTGAGATTGCGAGTTCGAACTCCACTAACGGCAAGGTGCATTCGACACCAACATTTAATTGATTAGGATTCCAAGTTGTCCTGCCAAATGCTGGTGTACTCCGGCTTTCCCTTTTATAAAAGGGCGCTGCTATCATATAACAAAGAGTGTTGAAAGTGGCACCACCAATTAATCAATCAATCAATTAATCAATCAATCGTGGTGGTGAACATGAAACGTATGTACTGTCGATTTCAGGTTTGCCTCCTCATAACTCAGTTGAAACAGTGTAGGTTTCAGCATCACAACCCTGTTAATGATATTCTTATACTGTGAATATGCAGGATTATGTTGCATCGATTGGGATAAATTTGTAATTGCCATACGATTGGCAGACGATATTGTACTATTAGGAAAGGGGAAACTGATTTTAAAGTTGAATAAACACGTATCGCATAAATTCCAGTTTGCAGTCGTTAATGTCAAGGAATTGACCAAGATATTGAGTGTACCTTCCAGGATTGCTAAAATCCTTAATTAAAGTTCTGAAAAATCAAAAGTGTTGATATTACTTTCAAAATTTCACGTCTGATTGACAGCACTGGATTAAATACCTCATCACGATGTTGTTGGATGTTGTCTTACAATGATTTCAGGTTCTCAATTGTGAACGTCCCATTTCTATGTGGTAACATTCCAGCAGCACCTGCATACGGAGTATTTATCTCTCAGATTTGCTATCATGATTTTCTTGATAGAAAAATGCTGCTCACAAGGAAGCTACTAAACCAAGAGTCCTATTGAACATGTTAGGGACGCCATCACGAATTGGCTGACCGTTATGGAAAACCAGTTTCACCGATGACGACGGATATATTCCAATTGTCGTAAACCGTCCTCCTTTTCTTCGAATGTGACCTACCGAATTAGACTTACCCCGGTTTTGATGGGATTCGTGTTGCTCAGTCTTTAGTGTTCTATGTTGTGTTTTGTATACTGTTGTTTGTCCTTTGGTCTTTTTCTTTTTTGCCATGACGTTATCAGTTTATTTTCGACTTATGAGTTGGAATGTCCCTTTCGTATATTTCGCCTCTCTTTAACTGTAGAACGAATGATGGTTAGATCATGTAGAACTTTAAAAAGATGTCTAACATATCGACGACTCTTCTTTTCGGATTTATAAGCTTTTGAGGTTAACACAATTAGCTTACAATAGGTCTGCCGTCAAAGTCCGTAAGACAAATTTAGATTATAAAGTTATTGTTTAAAATGCCTTGCCCTTTTTTTGTTACAGAAAAGTTTTTCTGGATTGGTGGGAAAAAAGACCATGGCGTATACAAATGGTTTACTTCTGATGGAAAAACCAAACATATGAATTACACACAATGGGCGAGAGGAGCTCCACAGCCATTATCTCACAAAATCGATCGGCGTGTACTCTATTATATGAGAATGTTGAGTATGAATGGATTCATTATTATTGTGATGCGGGTTCTATCAATTTTATCTGCAAAACTTAAATATGACATCACATTCGCCATTATCGTGTATCACCTGATTGCAAAACTATCGAAAACGACTGATGATTACTTGGGATTTGGGGCAAAAGGAAGTAACAAAGCATTAAATTAATGCCCAAACGTCTGTGAATTTTGTTATCATAACTTTTTTGTGATAACCCGATTACTCCATACACCAACTTGAGTCATGATGTATATATCTTCCGGTTGAAACGATATTACTGGAATTGTGTTTCTGATCATGAATCTTTGAAAGAGGATTAATGCTTCAAAAATTATAACATCAAGGGTTCCAAGTGCCAAAATGGAAGTTATTTCTTTCGGAAGTGTTAAGGCACCATGATTTGATCGTTCGTTATGAAATATTTCTGTCATAGATTACCATAGATATTTCACTGGTCTTGATCACCATCCGGTCCTTTTTCATTGGTTTTGAATTCACGAAAAGTGACGTATCACTTTGTTTTTTACTTGTTTACGAACACACAACGGGAGTCACATCTGGAGCAGGAACTGAGTTCACACACGGTTTTTGGTTTGGTTCTTTCTGCTGAAGATGTCTCCACATGGGACGATAATATTAAAGCTCTAATACTCAGTGTGAAACGGACAATTGGATTTTTCAGTACCAGCACCGAGTACCACCCAATGTCCGTATAAATCAACTCATCAAAGATTCAATGCTTATAATTTTGTATGCCTGACGCACGTTTCATCTACAAAAGACTCATCAGAGACGCTCGAATCAATAAATTTAAAAAGCCAAATCAAGTACGAAGTTGACGAGCATTAAGGACCCAAAAAATTCAAAAACATTTGCCAAATACAGCTAAAGTAATCTATTCTGGAGGAAGAAAATCCTTAGTTTTTCTAACAACTCAAAGTTTTGTAAACTGTTAATTTATGAATATGACCATATCAATATGATATGCCATGTCGACACAGAAGTGCTGACTACTGGGCTCGTGATACCCTCGGGGGAGGAAACCTCCGCCGGCAGTGGCATCGATCCAGTGATTGTGAAAATAAAGTTATCAAAGATACCAAGCTTATAATTTTGTACGACTGACGCGCGTTTCGTATGTTTTTATAGTGATTAAGATAATAACACAATGTTGACTGCTGTACCACATTTTTGACATTGTTACCTATTATGTCTGTTTGTTTTGCTCACACATTATTGTCAATATAATGGAATTTTACGCTACTGTCATACAAGTGAGAGGTTTAGCTAACTTTGAAACCAGGTTTAATCCACCATTTTCTACATAAGGAAATGCCTGTACAAAGTCATGAATATGACAGTTGTTTTCCATTCGTTTTATATGTTTGAGCTTTTGATTTTACCCATTTTTCATAGACTTTCCGTTTTGAATTTTCCTTGGAGTTCGGTATTTTTGTTATTTTATTTTCTTCTATAAAAGACTCATCGGTGTTGCCCGAATCTATAAATTTAAAAAGACAAATCAAGTAGGAAGTTAAATAGCATTGAGGACCATACCTTTACCGATGTGAATTTGCCAGTTGCGTTAAAAATGACTTACTTAGAAAAATTCCGGTTCCTGCTGCTTCATAAGGATGAATTTTTCAAAAACGTAGGCCTAGGTTAGTTTTGGCAATAATTTAAATCTACAGAGATTATTTAAAAGGTTTACAATGATGTTATATGATCCGCTTCTGAATATAAAATAAGGAGATGTGGTATGATTGACAATGAGATAATTATCCACCAGAGTTCAAATGAAGTGTATGTAAGCAATTATAGGCAACCGTGCGGCCTTCCACAAAGAGCAAAATCCATACGGTATAGTCGGATACAAAAGGCCCCGACATGAAAAATGTGAAACAGTTCAAACAAGAAAACTAACGGCTTAATTTATAACAAAACAGTTTACTAAAAACAAATATGACAGACATAAACTAACGACAACCACTGCACAATCTCAATATAAAAATAAGAAGATGTGGTATGATTGCCAATGAGACAACTCTCGCCAAGAGACCAAAAGACACAGAAATTAACAACTATAGGTCACCGTACGGCCTTCAACAATGAGTAAAACCCATATCGAATAGTCAGCTAAAAAAGGCCCCGAAATGACAAATGTAAAACAATTCAAACGAGAAAACTAACGGCCTGATTTATGTACAAAATAATGACGAAAAACAAATATGATATACAACAACATACGACAACCATTGAATTACAGGCTCCTGACTTGGGACAGGCACATACAGAATATGGCGGGGTTAAACTAGTTTGAAGGCGCGCCAACCCTCCCCCTAACCTGGGACAGTGGTGTAACAGTGCAACATAAGAACAAACTATAAATATCAGTTGAAAAGGGCTTAACTCATCAGATCGCTTCAAAGCAGAAATACATCAAACAAAAACACAGTGTGGACGTAGCATGTTATTTCATAAATTCCTTTAAAGACATTTATTGGAAATGTTTGCAGGTTTCATTCAAGATACTTAAAATTCTTTTATTCATTGGACTGCTGCATTGCCGTATGATGTGTTATGTTGAATTTTCATGTCGCGTTTTACCCGAACAAGCAGATAATGTTGTTCTATATTGAAACAGATCTTGTAATTTATAAAATGCATAAGTAAGTAATTTTCCGTCTTTCAGTCAATTTTTCAAGCTTACCCACTTATAAATTCGATACTGTTCAAACCATTCGGTAGCAGTCATTTAAGATCTGTTCAGTCAATTTTCCAAATCATCGGTTGTTGTGATTTACATATTATACAAAATCACAAAATCTTAGTACTGAATTGTCGGAAAATCTAATGAACAGTCATTGATTGACTGCAAGCGAATGTCTAATCAGTATTAAATTTACAATAAGAACATATCTGTCAAATAACTTAAAATCTTATAGTATAGTGACATTGACAAAACAGTTATCATTCAAATTATATCATCTGTTATATTTTATGTCCGGTCGTTAAATGTTTGTACAATGCAATTTCCGTCAAAAAAAAATAAAAAGTCAAGGACGAACAATATCTTAATTTTCAAAATGTCAGCATTATTGCATATTCTGTCTTTGTAATAATAAAATAATTTAGGAAAACAAAAAAAAGTTTTAGAACAGAGATAAATAGTAAATTTCCAAACGCACTTTAAAATATTTATGACGTGTTTTAAATTTACAGCAATTTTTACTAGAAAATCTAGTGAAGTGATAAAAATGAGTGAAAACCAAAATATTGGTTTGTGATAAAACTGTTAATCAACAAACCCAAATACAATACTTTTTTAATATCTTGAATTTTCTACAATCACGCTTAATGCTTATTTAACAGCCAATAATTACAAGGCACTGGCTACAATTACGTTGAAAACGTAACAAGAACAAAATATTATTGTTTACTTTTGAGAGTAATTTCCTGAATGCAAGGTATGGTTAGGAACCTATTAATTACAAAAATTACAATAATACTTGTGTCTACGGTTACCGATATGAATTTTTATTACAGTTATTATAATAATTATCAAATTTCAACAATTAATGTTAAAAAGTTTTTAAGTTTTATTTTTTTAATGTTCTAAATACTAGAGTTTAATATTGTTCAATAGCTCGATGTTTAGAAGAATGGAGTTCCATTTATGTACAAATGTATTTAACTGCACGCTTACCCTCATTACTGTCACTTTTACGATGAACAAAGGAAGAAGTTATTTCTATTATCAATTTTTCTGTCGGTGAAAAATTTCGAACTTTGGATGCGTTTGAGCTTTTGATTTTACCCGTTGATAAGAGACTTTTACGTTTTGAATTTCCCTTGGAGTTCAATATTTTTGTTATTGAACTTTCAAGATTCAAATTTTGTACAGTTGTATGAACGATGTTTGCGAACAAAGCAAAGCAGTGCTTCCAGCAGCAAACACTAGACACAACTTTGATTGTTACGTCCGAACCCGAGCTCATATGCGGCAATTAATCTTGAACTTAACAGTAATTTGTTTTTATTGTTACATAATTTACCTAATCATAGCCAGTACTTGACTACAACTCATACAGTTTGTTGCGCAAAAAAGACGCCATCTGCATATACATATACGAAGCTTTTGGCTGTTTTCCATTAAACAGTTGTATTTAATGAGTTTGTTTACCTTTGAAGAAACAAAGTGTTTTAACATATGAAAAAGATTCATGGAAATAATACACGCAGGGTCATGCTTTTTCGTAGAATTTAGGGGCGAAACATTTTCGTATGTTATAATTACATTACATGTAGGTTTCATAAGAACACGTATATATGATTGAATTACAAAAATCGCAAGGCGTTCCAAAATCAAATTTTATTTCTCAATAAAATGTGCAACATTCATCATTGTTCATGATTGCACGTGCTTCACGTGACAACATCACGACAACGTATATAGGAAAACAAACTAAAAGCTGGATATAACAACGCAATTTCAAATGCAATAATAATAAGAAATTATAAGATTCAACCTTTTTCGATTTTTTGAATGGTAATTTCACAATAAAAAGGAATTGAAAAAGTCCGCAAAACACTTTACCAAAATTTAAATATGAACACTACCTAAAACTGGGGACGACATCTGCTCATGAAGGTTATTCAATCTTTCATTAATATGCAAGGATACAACTACGAATAATGTGATTACACAAACAATACCCGGGATTTATGATTGAAGGTAGTATAGGAGTATACAAGAATACGCTCAGTTACTTTTTTTTTTATCTCAATCAAGCAAAAGTTCTATTTTTGTAAAAATATATGTGATAATAAAATTAGATCACTTAGATTTGTTCATTGAAATGAAGAAAATTCTTATAGGTAAGTTGCATTCTTGCTTTTAAACTTGCTGACAAAATTGAAAATCTAAACCATTTTGTGTTCTGCTATATTACAATTCAAGATTGCGGAAGACTCCCATGCTACCTTAAAGATGTTCACTGCTATGTTTCAAAATAACGAAGCCTTTTAAAAGACTATTCTAAAATGATAGAATTTAAATAACTGAACTAAAAAAGCAGAAAACAATGAAAGGTTCGTGCCTTTGTTTTTGAAATATAAGCCATTGAAATTTGGCGGGATATGGTTATCTCTAGATTTCTTGTACATTTAACATTGGCACCTTTTTTCTTTCAAAAACTATGAAAAAATAACAAGATTTTAAGAAATGGCTTTTTAAACTATATGTAATAAAATTATGGAAAGATTAGAAGGGGTGGATAGGCAACATTTTTGATGGAACTACATGTGGACAAAACCAGAGAATTCCGAATATCTGACAAAAAGTTTTAAAAAAAACCAAGACCTTATAAGCTGATTTTGCGACCAGTATTCATTTGAGTATTGAACCTATTCATTCGAATATTGAACTAGATTAAACTTTGTTACATGTCTTATACTTTTAAAACAAAATCAGCAGTACTGTAGTTTGTTGATATCATGCAAAGGATAATCAATTGAAACCAAATGCAGGTAACTGATTTCAAAAGTTGCCATCGATTTAGGTGCATTTCAACATGACTTCAAAAAGCTAAATACGTCGTCTTAAAAAACATAGTTTAGCTGTATATACTTTTTATATTCCTTTTCCAACTTGAATAACTTCTTCATTGATTATGATAAACTATTTTTTTAATATTTTGACTGCAATTGATGTTTTATCTAAATGTAGAACATCAAAATGATACCTATTTTCAGATAGCGGTATTTTAGGCAACTGTAAGAGCTCCAATAAAAGGCTGTTTATAGAACAATATACATCGATTGTGATAACATTTTGCTTGACCTATTAATGATAAATTTATCTTATTTGGTGCATATAGATATAGTTCATTTTTTGCCTTAACTTTTATGTTTTCTTTTATGTATTACTTTAAATAAATGATGGATTCTAAACAAATTATTTATCTTTACGTGTTAAGGTTTTGTTATATTTCTTGCTTTCAGATGTTAAGGTTTGAGCGATCTAGATGAAGGTTATTGTCTTTGAACTAGCTGTCAGTAACTGCGAGTACTCTCAGATCTGTACTTTGTGTCTTGTTTTTGTTGTGAGATATGTATGAAATCACTGCCACGTCAGAACTGTGATTTTGTTAGATGTTTTTTTCTGATTGGTATCGATCTGATGAGGTAATCCCTTTTCAACTGATTTGTATAATTTGTTCTTATGTTGTGCCGTTACAACACTGTCCAGGTTAGGGGAGGGTTGGCGACTACAAACATTTTAACCCCGCCACAGTCTGTATGTGCCTGTCCCAAGTCAGGAGCATGTAGTTCAGTGGTTGACGTTGGTTCATGTCAGTCATATTTGTTTTTCGTAAATTGTTTTGTTATGTATTAGGCAGTTTTCTCAATTGGATTGTTTCTTATGTTTCAAGTCGGGGCCTTTTAAAGCCGACTGTACAATATGGGTTTTTCTCATTGTTGAAGAAAGTACGGTTGCCTATAATTGCCTACATTCACTTCATTTGAACTTTGGTGGATAGATGTCTCATTGGTAATCATACCACATCTTCTTATCTTTATATAAAATAAAGATCAGACATTGTAATGCAAAACAAAACAAATAAAAAAGGACATGACACTATAAACAAAGCATGTATAACTTGATTATTCCATAGTTAGTGTCCTTGTGGACAGAGCCCTTGAGCACTGACTCAGGGTACAAGAACCATTACAATATTATAAAAATACTAATAACTAAGCCAAAACGTTAAGCAAGGACGGAGAGTTCCTGTTGCCGCATCACATGACATGGACATTTCACAACTTGTGTCCGGTTTAATAGAATAAGTTTTAATAAAGTTTATGGTCCCACGACTCCAGCAAATTCTCAAAAATGCCGTCAGAAGTCATGGCACACTCGGACTAATTTAAAAGTCACGCACGAAACAACTGATGAATACAAAGGGTAATTGAAGACATCAAGTTAAAATATAGTCGTTTGGTTTCAAATGAAGTTATTTATATCAATGTGCTGTTCTTTACGAACAGATTCTTCTATTTTTTGCAATTTTAAGATAGCAGTTGACAAAGGGAGACAGTTCTAATGATATTAGAACCTGTATTGGATATTAGCCAGAATATGTTAATTATCAGTAATTATTAATTACACAGAATGTTAAAGGGTGTGAAGGAGTGAAATTTGCATACTATACATAGGTTAGATACAATTGATGTCTTCTTTGCATCTAGCTACCTAGTAGGAATAATTGTGAATTTACCACAATGGCAAATACAGGAGGAGAAATTTTGTGTGAAATAAGTGCCAAGTATGTGAAAAGGTGCAAAACAACATGTACAACCCAAACTAAATCTCTTTCAGTTTGTACCTTCGCTCTAAAAATCGGCAAATTCGTTTGATAAGTATTAATATTGGTTTTCTCTGGCGATTTAAAGTCAATCAACAGTTTTGCCGTGAACATAGAAGTTGTCCTTGCCGTCCCTCAGTTCATAATATATGTTGAACATAGTAATCATAGTATCGGAGACAAGGTCATAGACGGTCTCTTTGAGGACTCTCACGGTATATAGATAACAGAATTATCCAGACATGAAGTCAGGTAGTACCATATGTTATACTTATTTGTTTATTTATTTATTAATATATTTATCGGTATTCTTATTCGATTATTCAATTTTTTCAATAATGTTAATTTTAAACGTATATATATAGGTATATCAATTGGTACATGTTTTTAATTTCAATGGTATTTTACACTATTTTAAAGTTGTTATAACCAGTCCAGATTTGACTTGTGTTTTTCAATAATCTTGGATTTTTTCATGTTTTGCTTTTTGTTTTGTTTAACTCTCCTTTTATGCATTCTGTTGACTTTTTAGAATTAATGAAACACTAAAAAATGTATAATGCATTTAAACGATTACATGAATTACCAAAAATATTGGACAGAATAACAGACCACACCCGCCACCAAACTCTTTCAATACATGATTTTCTTCAATATAAGTTCAAAATTGCTATGTTTTAAAGCGCGTTACAAGTTCACAATCTATCACCCTATTGTGCTTCTCGATAATGATATTTACAAAATTTTTAATCCTGGTATCTATGATAATTTAATTTACAATACGTACCTCTAATTCAAACAACACTATTTACAATATTGGCATTTGGAATATCTTTTAGCTCGCCGTTGTGACATATTGCATATCACCATGCTGGAGCTACTTGCATTGCTGATAATTTTGCCGACTGTTGCAATTGCTGCTGATATATCTGTACCTATGACTCAAATTCGCGACCAAGGTAATGGACAATTCGAAGGTCACTTAACCTTTGCCCTCACGGAAGAAGTAGTGGGATGGGAAGTCGTAGTAACATTTTCTGCTCCAGTCACAGGTCTGACTGTAAGTATCTTGTTTCATTATAAATCTTTCAATTAGGTATTAACCATTCATCTTTTTATGGTGGGCATGGATTTCCCCCTAATCCTTAATGGAAACAAACTATTTTTTCACATCCCTTCTGAAACAAATTAAAAAAAAAAAATTCAAGAAATTTAGAATTAAACAATGTTTTCAAAAACAAACCTTTGACCCTCGCCAAAGATGAAAGAGCGGTCCCTATGTATCATAAAAAGTAAAAGAACAAAAATACTGAACTCCAAGGAAATTCAAATCGGAAATTCCCTTACCAAATGGCTAAAATCCAAAGCTCAAACACATCAAACGAATGGAAAACAACTGTCACATTCCTGAATTCGTACAGGCATTTCCTTGTGTAGAGAATGGTGAATTAAACCTGGTTTTATTGTTTTACTTTAGTGTGACGAAAGTCGCTAAAGAGTGAGTAATAGGTATTGTTTCCGATGCCGGCGTCGTCAAAAATTGTTTCAGTTATGATGATGTCACATATGTGTTAGCATAAATCTGTGTCAACAGTTTATTTAGTCGCAGTTCTATTTCATGTATATCAGCTTTCTTTTTGGCCGAGGGTCAGTTTGAAAATGCTAGCCAGTTTCTTCCTTTAAAACAATATTTAAATTGTTAAAACCGTATAGTTGAATCATCTGAAGATATTTCATATTATACCTCTTCTATAAAAGTTAATGCTATATAGAACTTGTCTTGTTCGTCCGTACATACTTCTGTTCATCCAACAGATATTTCTGTCACACTTTTCTCCGGTATTACTGAACAAAATGACTCTTAATTTTGTCAGCAGCTTGACAGGATTGAGTTGAAGTAAGAGCACTTTTCGGATCTACCGGACATCAACTTCCTGTATGTCGATACTTTGATTTTTTTAATATGTTGAATCAACTTTTAAAAAATGTTGCACTTTTCTCAAGACCAACTACACAGAATGACTTTATATTTGGCAAGTAGCTTGATACTGAATAGTTGTAAGCTATAAGAACTTTTTGGATCTGTCGGACACTCATTTCCTGTTTGCCAATACTTGAATATTTTAATATGACGAATGTAATTAAAAAACATTTTGTCACACTTTTCTCCAAAATCCTTCTGAAAAGAATGATTATAAAACAGCTCAACATGATGATTTGTAATCTGTTTGCGCCTTCTCGAACAGTTGGACACATAATTTCTGTTTTCCGATAGTTTGAATACGTATGGATATATGCTAAGAACGAAAACTCGTGTATTCTTGTGGATTTTAGTATCGATATTGTGTTTTTTTTGGACCAGTATGAAATTTCCAATATTTTATTTTGACTACCAACCGAAGTCAAATTTCGAAATGCGATTATGGTTCCTAATATCACAGGTAAAATTGGAACTGAAATAAGTTGGAGATTTGGCTTAAATTCTGGTTCAACCCATAGCTTTATTATCAAAGTTTGTATACCAAGTTAGGAATAAGACGATCATTGATTTTACGTTCCAAATAATAACCTTTAGAGTCGATTTTTTTTACAAAGATCTGCCAGTATATAACTTTAATTTTAAACCAGTCTAAATTGAAAACAACGTTCAAACCTATGATTGCTTTGGATAAAAATCGCAATTTTTATACGTGTTTATGCGAAGAAGTACTTTGAAGTAATTGTACATTTTAATACAATCACAGTGCTTTATCAATACACAAAGTGAGATCATAATTCATGTGATCTTTTTCCTATAGAACCTATTCAAAACTATATGAATAAATGAAGATAATGGGACATTTGAGACAGCAACCAACCCAACTTAACTGTATCTGTAGTATCCTTTATCTCTTATTCTTAAGAATCAGGCAGTGGTGAAAACATGACAAACAAAAACCCACTCAGCTTTACATTACTTTTAGTTGAGAATGTATAATGGTGTATGAATATAACATGCGTTTCCTTTCCCTGATCTGGTAATTCAAGATATAATTTGGTTGAAATGCACTAGAAATTAACAATTAAGGGGAGATAACTCCGTAATTTGCTATCATTCTAACCAAAATGTATCTGGATGTTTCTCGAATTGCCAGACACGCAGGAATGAAAGACATACCATTTCTAACTCAGGATGAGGGTAACTTCAAAATAGGGTGGTTAGGTCGGTGTTTTTTTTGTTTTTTTTTTCGGCCATGTTTTGAATTTTTTCTAAATTGCCTGATTGTTACAAAGACTGACACTTAATTGCGTTAAAAGCACATACCATTGATCATTCGTGGGAGGTCATTGGTTTCGTCTTCTCGGAAGAAACATCTTTCTTTTCAACTTTATTAAAAGCAACTATTTTTTTTTCAATAACACATAGGAGTGTATTTTTAACAAGAAAGCAATCATTTCTACCATCTTTAAATGTTCCGCATGCACAGTGCTGATATATTTACGAGTTCAAGAATCCACTTACAATGATTGCTTTTGTCAAACTAGAACCGGAAACGTAGGAAATGTGAATCATCATAGCGCATGACAAATATAAAGTAACAAAAGGTTGATTTGGCGATTTTTTGTCAATTTAATGACTATAGTGTCCACCTAACAAAGACCTATAAATTAAAGGGTACCGTTTGAGTTTTTCTTCGATGATAAATATACGAGTTGATATTCTTTTACATTTGTATTTTTTTTTATTTATTTCCAAACATTTATCTACCGATTAATTTTCATTTTAGCAATGGATGGGGACGGATATTCGTCATTCAGCCGACAACAAAGTCCATTACATAGTAAACCTAGATTACAACGGAATTCAACATGCCGGAACTACTTTTGATATAACAGTTCGAGGAACTGCTACAGGTGGAAGTGCTCCTACTGCAACGGCAGTTTTGAAGAATATGGGAGTTGATGGGTTTACAGTACCACCAATAATCAACAGTAAGATACCTATAATACTGAACAAAACCTCTCTATTTTACCACTGCATCAACGCCAATTCCTGTTAGTTAAGAAATGAGATTTATAGCACGAGCCTTTGCAATCGGTTTAAATATTTAAAACATTACTGTCGAGAGGAGGTATGGTATCACACGAGATGCGATGGTGCTATCATTCTTTCTCTCTTCTGCTTTTTTAGATCATATGTAGGCACAACATTATTATCCTTTTTCAATGATATACAAAAAGAGTGATCTTATTGTTGGGGTATATCGGAGTAAAACAAAAATACATCGAAAATTTCTTAATACATTTCCAAAAGTATACTTACTGTTGTAACCATGCAATATTTAGTATTAAAAATAGTTTACTGTATCTGCTGTTAAGGTGGCTACTACTGATACAAGAAAGACTGCTTCATACCTTGACCTTTATCTCAATATTGACACAGATGGACGACTTCACACTAACATCTATGACAAACGGGATGATTTCAACTTCCCAATTATCAATTTCCCATTTCTCTGCAGTAACATACCCTCTGCTCCGTTGTATGGTGTGTATCTCAATTGATACGTTATGCTCATGCATGATCACACTATACTGACTTCATATACAGGAGTGTGCTCCTTACGCCGAAACTGCTCCAACAGAGTTATGAGGAGGAAAGATTAAAAATGACACTCCGTAAATTTTATGAACACTATCACGAATTGGTTGATCTATACGATGTGTCTGTATCTAAACTAACTAATGACATTTTTACCACGTCTTAGATTGTGATTTAACATCTACGTCGTCTGTGTGCTAAGTCCCGAATATGACTGTTATACCGAGAGTGAATTTGTATTGCTATACGACGTGTCTCGGCATTTTGTACATCCAACATTCATGTATTTATTTTTGATGTTTTTGTTATGGTTTCGGTAGAATAATGTGTTATGTCGTATTGTTTGTTGACAAAATAATTATAAAATTGCCTTTCAATGCCATCATTGTCATATTCCCGTATATGACTGTTATACTGAATATGAATTTGCATTGCTGTGCGGCTGACTGTTATACCGAGAGTGAATTTGCATTGCTATACGACGTGTCTCGGTGTTTTGTACATCCAACATTAATGGATTTATTTTGATGTTTCAGTTATGGTTTCGGTTGGATAATCTGTTATGTCTTATCGTCTGTAGTCCAAGTAATTATAAAATTGCCTTTCCATACCATCATTGTCATGAAAATTGTTTGGACGAATAGTGTGAAATAATTGTATAAAGTTCGTGATTGCATGTTAGTTACGTAAGCGCGTCACTGTTTTTGATATCCTGTGGTGTTTTTCGTTGATGGAATATGTTCGTTGTTGTTCTGTGGTTTGCATGTTGTGTCGACTATTATATTATTTGTTTGTGCGTTTCTCTGTTATGAATGTTCTTGCGTGTGTTTGTGCTGTATTTCTGTCACGTAGTGTTATAGCGATATTTTTAACATTGTTATAAAGCGGGAGGTTTGGCATGCCATTAAACCAGGTTCAACCCACCATTTTTTCTTAAGATGTCCTGTACCAAGTCAGGAATATAGCAGTTGTTAAAAAATAGTTCGTTTCTATGTGTGTTGACGTTTGTTTTTGTTGCACTTCGGTGTTCCTGTTGTTCCTTTGTTTTCCTCTTAAAGTTGATGTGTTTTCCGGTTTTGGTTTGTAATTTTGCAAATTTTGAGAGTGGTATAAAATTTGTTTTCTATTTTGGAAAAAGCATGATAAAAACTACATTTTGACAAATAATAAAAATTCTATGGATTTTGATTAAGATAAAGCGGCAAAGAAGTAATGAAAAGTTGTTGCAAAACGTATTTCTTTGGTTGTAACCCTGCATTTATTCTATAGGCCAATGGATTAAATGATTAGAAAAATCTAACAAATGCAAATATATAGATCTCACATGAAACTTTCCAAAAATCATTTTAAAAAATCGAAGAAAATGGAATACTTAATCCAAAATAATTCTTTAGCGTCATCCGACGCGATCTTACTTTTCGATGATATTCCAATTACAAAGTCAGAAAAAGGCAAAAAAAAAAAAAATCGACCTTATAATTGAATTTTGATCAAGGAAGAAATATAGAATAATGACATTTTTGTTTTTGATACTGACTTTATCAGCAGGAATATCAAGCGAGCCCAGTAGGGCGATCTGATATTCGAGCTGGTGACGTCAGTATAAAAAAATAAAATGCTATTATTCTCTTTATCGGCAATTTTGTTTTAACAATATGTTTTTGGTTAAGAATGTGAAATAAAATGAAATTGTCAGTAAAACTATTTTTACGCGTACAAAACGTTGTGATAGTTGTTCGGTTGTATGAATGAAGTCGCGTGCATTTCATTGATAAATTGTTGCAGATGGACATGAACACGTGACGTTGCTGCACTGTTACGTGACGTCATTGCCTAATATTTTCGAGTATCAGGTCCTGTCCATGATATAGAAACATATTAGGCAGTAAGATCAAAGGGAAAATGTACAAATTGTCGATAAAAAGAAAACACCGTGGTAAAAAAGAAACAGAACAAAAAGACAAACATGAAAACAACAACTCTACACAGAAAACTAAAGATCAGTGGACATTGAATACTATATTTCTTTTTATATATATCTAATTTTTCTTGTTGTGGTATTTCAGGTGACGGTACTCCATATAATTATGATGAAGTTATCACAAAATCTATTTTATTCTATGCCGCACAGAGATCTGGAAAACTTCCGGCAGACAACCCTATACCATGGCGAGGGGATTCTGCACTGCATGACAGTGGAGACAATGGCGAGGATTTAACCGGTGGATGGTATGATGGTATGCTCAGTTTATTTTCTTACTTACTTCTGTATAATTTTTTCAATGCTCCACAACTTCAAATTTGATTTGCATGTCCTTCTTAGTGTTTTGATTCGATCACCACAGATGAGTTTTATGAAGACGAATCGTACATATGTCTTAAATTATATGTCTGGTATTTTTTTGTGAATGTTTCTTATTTGTTCATTTATTCATTTGTGTATTTGTTTATTGTCATCATGATTTATTAATCTATCCATCTTTTTGTGTGGAATATGCGTCAGTAAGCCTGCAGAAAGTTGTATTTCTTATCCGATTTTAATTGATACATAATTATTTTGCTTGTAAATCCCCAGTTCAAAATATTGTGCAATTATGCTAAATCAAGCCGACAGTAGATTACCAATGTTCAAAATTCGTTTATCGATTAGGAATAACACTTCCAGGTAACAAACAAAACGAAGGGAATCGCATGAACTCCAAAAGGAGCGAGACTGGATGCGTCGACAGGGTAAGCATCTCTTGCTATGCATGAATCACCCGCCATGCTAATTCACATGTCACGAACGGGAATAGGAAACAATCGTTAAAAGTATATATCAGACGACTATAATTGCATCTAAAAATCTAAGATGCAAACATGTCGCCAGTGAGTTGAGACACCGACACGTCGTATGGGTCAAACAATTCGTGATGATGACGGTTACACTTATGTAGTGTCAGTTCTTCCTTATAATTCTGTTCGAGCAGTTTTTGTAAGAAAGGATCTAGGTTTGCAACACCTTCAGCGAAAACTGACCTAAGACGGTATAGTTTGTACTTTTTGGACCTTTTAGGTTTTATGCACTCAAATGATTTATATTTTGACTTTCAACACCTTTCACAAGCGAACTGATAAAGCAGGAAACACGCCCTGTGCGCATTCACATCTTATTAATTATGACTCCGCCGCTAACATTAAGTGTTACCCTTGACCGTCCGTCCGTCTTTCCGTCTTTCCGTCCGTCCGTCCCAAAAGTATTTTCACATATTATAAGCAAGCTTTAGTGGGGCATTCATGTCCTCAGACATATTCTTCTTTTATTTATTTAAGCTGGAGATAATGTTAAATTTGGATTTCCCATGGCAGCATCAACCACGTTGCTGTCATGGAGTCTTCTGCAATACAAAGATGCTTACCAGGCCAGTGGACAACTTGATGCTATGTACGACTGTATAAGATGGCCTCTAGAATGGTTGATTAAATGCCATACAGGAACAAACGAACTTTATGTTCAGGTATATTAGTAACAAATTGTAAAATCGATTTTTAAAAGAAGTATGTGAAATAAGATAAATAGAATATATTCGAGAGATTCGGAAAAAGAAATTGTTCATTTTTCCATTATGAAAATATATTACCTACTTATACTTTAATAGGTTTATATTTTAGATAAATTGAGGAAAGTTTATATTAGAAGGTGTGTGGTTCCTTTTTTTAAACCGCGTAGTCGTTTATAAACACACGTTCCCGTTCCATATCGTTGTTCAATCACATTACCAATCAAATAACGGTTCGAGATCATTTTGCATTATTTCAATTGTTTTCATTTGTTGAACTTTATAATAAATTCAAGCAATATCATTTTCGGTCGAGCACTACCGGTATCGCTTAATTTCGACCTCTGGTAACAATTTGAAAATCTGGATTATGTGACGTCACAAGAGTTCGTCATTAAAATTAATCAGTATTCGATGAAACCCTTACTAAGCACATCAATATAAAGACAAAACAATGTTTGGTTATTATATAGTATATTATTGACAGTCGTTTTGGGGCACTTTTTAATGAAAGACCATTTATTTTTCCGCAAATATAAAGCAGTAAAATTTCAGCACGTTTTGTGTTTCTCTTCTTTGGTAACATTTCGACTCATACAATTACATTATGGAATGATGTAATTTATTTATCTGTTGCTGACTGGTTTCGAGTCAATTGCCAATTAAGAAGTTTGATTTCATGTGTGTAAACGAATTTATCTGAAAATATATGAATTTTGTTCTGAAAAATGTTAGACGGAACGTAAGTAAAAATCATCCAACAACCATGTCAAATACATTACAAGTATGTCACAAAATTCCGATCAGTTTATGTATAAAAATAAGAAGATGTGGTATGATTGTCAATGTGACACCTCTCAACCAGAGACCAAATCATATATAAGTTAACTATAGATCGCCTAACGGCCTTCAACAATGAGCAAACCAACACCACATATTCAGCTCTGATAGGCCTCGAAATACCAAATGTAAAACCATACAAACGAGGAAGACATAATGTGGCGGGGTAAACATGTTTGGGGGCGCCAAACCCTCCCCTAACCTGGGACAGTGGTGTAACAGCACAACATATAAAAAAAAAATCAGTAGTCACTTTAGTAAAACTCTTTTAACAGATACCTCAATTATTTTCAAATCTTCAAAAATGATATCTTACGCGGATTGTCTGTATGTCATATGTTGCTGTTCAAAATAAACCATTCCCTTAACATTAATATAGTCATTGAAAGTTAATTTTTCCCTTGGAGGCTTGTATGTAACGCAATTGTTTGACAGACGTTTTATGAAGATCAATTGTATGTTTGAGTTTTTGTTTAACTAAAATTTTGATATTAGTATTTATTTTTATAAAAAGTCGTTTAAAACGCCTACATATCACTTTCAACGTATCATGCATTGCATATGAAGCCGCCCGTTTTGTCCGGTTTACAACCAGTCTACAATTTGCAAATGGAAACAACTGTTGTTTAAAGTGTGTAATAATAGAATCAAATTTGTAATTCTCCGTTTCAGAATCTAAAGGACCATGAGTTATCCCACTGTTCGTACCCCAAAATGAAAACAAAGTCAAGTAATTGGTTGCATTTCAATTGTTTTTGGACGTTGTAAGCCAATCACAGCGTTTTGGTGTACGCTTTTGAAAATATCACCCAGAATGCATTAGATTTGAAATGGCGAATTGGCAAATCATTTTTTTTTGAAAGAGTAACTAAGAGAACTCTACTTATAATGAGTTTTAATTCACCATTAAAGAATCTCAAGGAATATGTGTAATGTCATTGTCTGTATTTCAATAAGAAAATGTAACGTCACGTCAGTGGCTCTATTTGCATTCTTAGTTAGTTGTTAGACAGTCAAATCATTTTGGTGTATGCCATTAAACAAATATTCATAATACATTAGATTTTGAAATGGCAATAATTATTTACACTAGTATATATTCATCATAGGTAGGAGATGGCCAAAAGGATCACGGCGTTTGGGGCAGACCAGAAGATATGAAAATGGACAGACCAGCTTATAAAATCACCGCAAGCAAACCCGGGAGTGACGCAGCTGGAGAGTATGCTGCTGCTATGGCTGTTGGTTCTATAGTGTTTAAAGACAAAGGTTAATATCGAACAAATATATCATTTACATAAGGAGTATTTGCGGGAAAAAATCAGTCCTTGTATGGTGTCTAAAAGCAAATGCAAATATCAAACATATATATATCATGTTCAGGAGGGGTATTTGCGAAAAATGCTAGTCGAAAGAAGGACTAGAAATCAAGAGTTTTGCGTGTATCTCAAACTCACAGGTCAAGTGTCGCAAATTCCATATCAGTGATAAAGTCTGAAACATGAGACGTTAAGTGATGAAAATATAGATTCCACCACTGCATCAAGTGTGTTACGATATTTTTCCACTCGAGACAGTTAAATTTTATAATTTTATAATTTAAAGCGCGAGGCTTGCCGAGCTTTTTGAAGAATTAAAATTATACTGTTGAGAGTAGAGAAATATCGTAGTTATAGTGGTGGAATCTGTTTCTCTTATGATTTTTAGACGATATCTAAACAAAGTTTATCCTTCCTTTTCACAGATTTGCAGAAAGTTGTGTTCTTTATATGTGACGTCATCAGGCATGGTCGCCTTTTTTCATGACGTCACAATAGGAAATTCAGAAGAAACCAAGAAATTTTGACGTCATAATTAAATTTCGACCAATCATTTGCCGTGAACAAAGTTTTCTCTAGAGATATTTTCACACCGATCGAGAAATGTGAAAAAAGCATAAACATTGGAGAAATTGGTTTTCAACATAGGTATTGTTCACACATGTCCCTCTGCAATATACTATTTCTGTTTTTACACCGAATATCAATTAAGATGGTTAAGTTAAAATAATTAAAAAGTAATTTCATTATTCTTCCATTATTAGACGATAGTAAAAACAACCGCGTAAAAACAGCGCACGAATGACCAAGCGTCACCGTGAAGGGTACAAAAGACAAATCGTTTTGGCAAATACCAAAGAAGAGAGAATAAAAAGACATAAACGTTTTTGACATATACATCGGCGATGGTGAAATATGAACAAAATTCATCTGATGAAGGAAAAATCCATGAAAATACACAAGGTATCATCCAATCAAAATCCAGGATACTTATCTAACATGTATTTATAACAGAAATTCAAAATCAAAGATACAGAATGAAACAAACTGATCAAAAATGAGTTTTACAAATATTTTGAAAAAAAAAATACAAAGTTTAAACCTGCATGTATATGTTGGTCCATAACAAACGATATAATAAATTTTCCATTTTTGTATTTGAACTTCACAGTATAAAAATACATTTTTCTCAAAATATGTTTAGTAACAGGTAAAATGAACTGTTATGATTTGTTCAAAACCGTTTACTCTTTTTGTTTTTCTTTGCTGTTTTCAAGATATATCATGCTAAAATATATAAACATAGCTATTAAGACAGGTAGATGATCTCGATCGAAGTTTGATTCAAAAAAGCAAAACTAAAAGTCCACGTACCTTTATGTTGAATTGATAAGTTTGTTATGAATTAAATCTGACAGCTTCAACTAGACCCGGATTCATTTATTTTCAGAATATTTTCAATATATTCTAATATATTTATGCCTTTTTCCTACCCTAATCCCCTAGTTTCAAAAATGTAGAAAGAGATGTTTTTGCAGTTCTACATTCAATAATCAGAAAATCTTATTATTATTATAGATCCTGCCTTTTCTGCAAAACTCTTAACACACGCAAAACAAATTTATGATTTCGCAAAAACTTACCAAGGAAAATACAGTGTTAGTGTTACTGAAGCAGCTGCTTATTACAGGTAAGTGATATAAATATGCATGATTGAACATATGATTGCTAAAAAGAACAGGATATAGGTATAAACTTAATTGACGTCGGTTATCTCTAGATTTCTCTGATTATTTTTAGACGAAAGTTTAAAATCGGTATAATATAACAGGATACTTGTGTATGCTATGGACTTGTGATTCTGAGCGATTTTGGCAATTTTAATATTCCTTGATACTGCCACAATTTTTCTATATGGCACAGAAACCTCAAATCTATTTGAGACAGACAGACAGACAGACAGACAGACAGAAGGACAGAGAAAATTCGCTTACATTGCATATTTTTTACATTCGTCCTTTATCTATTAATCACTGTGTAATCTATTTTAGTTCCGATAAATATGCTGATGAATTATCTTGGGCAGCTGTATGGCTTTACATGGCAACCAATGTGTCTCAATACCTAACTGATGCAGAAAGCTTTTACCTGACAGGACCAGCATGGGGTCAATCATGGGATGACAAAAATACTGGAAATATGGTAATCGTCCGTATAGTTGTTGTCGTTTGTTGATGTGGTTCATAAGTATTTCTCGTTTCTCGTTTTTTATATAGATTAGACCGTTGGTTTTCCTGTTTTAATGATTTTACACCTGTCATTTTTGGGACCCTTTATAGCTTGCTGTTCGGTGTGAGCAAAGGCTCCGTGTTGAAGGCCGTACTTTGACCTATAATGGTTTACTTTTACAAATTGTGACTTGGATGGAGAGTTGTCTCATTGGCACTCATACCACATCTTCTTATATCTATATGTAAGCAAAATCTGCTCAACCTTTCGGAGCACCTGAGATCACCACCGATGTTTTGTTGGGAATCGTGTTTCTCAATTTATGATAGAAAAAAAAATACAGAGGATTGGGGTATCCATCCATGACACAAAATCAACGCATGCTCAGCTGATACACATAGGAGAAGTTATCTCTAGAATCAATACACCATAACTTTGAAAAAAATTTAGTTTTCTATGTTGACTTTGTAGACTGTTGTTTGTTTTCCGACTTTTTCGGTTTGCCAAGTCGCTTTCAGTTCGATTTATTTATTTGAATATTCCATTCTTGTATTCTGATTCTCTTTTATATTACGTTATTGTCTCTTCTTTCTTCTTCTTCTACGACTGCATGTGCTAAACATATAAAAACATCAAATGAACAGATATATTGCCCTTTCGAGTCCCTCGTATCCTTGATAACTAGAAATATTTCAAATGTTATTCCAGACATATAATGTAAATCAAAGTCACGAATTTTAAATTACATGATTTTGAAAAAATCAAAATTATGCACTGGTACTTTTAAATTGTTTGAATTTGTTTAGTTTACTGATGTAATAATGTACTTCTTCATTGTAGTGCATTAATATATAAATTTATAGATTACAAAAATTTGATAAAATGATTGTAGGTTTAATCAATAGATTACAAACATTTAATAAAATCATGCTAGGTTTAATCTATAGATTACAAAACATTTAATAAAATCATGCTAGTTTTAATCTATACATTACAAAACATTTAATAAAATAATAGTAGGTTTAAATGAATTTATTATAATCTCCGAATAAATGGAAAATCAAGATGGAAACCAGCATGAATTCGTATGTTAATAAGACAGTAACTCATTAATACCAATAAAAAGCAACATAACTCAGATCAAGAGGTCAAGATATCAATTTGAACAGTAATAAAGTGTATATAACATATTGTCAAGATCTCAATCGCACCGAATCAAGAATAGTTGTGGATTATTTAAAGAGAACATAAAAATTCATGGTAGGTTTAATCTATAGGTTACAAAGCATTTAATAAAATCCTGGTAGCTTTAATCTATAGATTACAAAACATTTAATAAAATCCTGGTAGGTTTAATCAATAGATTACAAAACATTTAACAAAATCATAGTAGGTTTTATCAATAGATTACAAAACATTTAACAAAAATCATGGTAGGTTTAATGTATAGGTTATAAAACATTTAATAAAATCATGGTAGGTTTAATCTATAGATTACAAAACATTTAATAAAATCATGGTAGGTTTAATCTATAGATTACAAAACATTTAATAAAATCATGAAAGGTTACAAAACATTTAATAAAATCATGGTAAGTTTAAATGAATTTATTATTATCTCTAAACAAAGAGAAAATCAAGATGGAAACCAGCATGAATGTTAATAAGGCAGTAACTCATTAGTACCAATAAAACGCAACATAACTCAGACCAAGAGATCAAGATATCAATTTTGAACAGTAATAAAGTGTATATAAAATATTGACAAGATCTCAATTGCACCGAATCAAGAATAGTTGTGGATTATTAAAAGAGACCATCAAAGATCTGCAATTGACACCCAATTCCCAAAAGGTCATACACATTTAAATATGTTTAAACCAAATCACGAACTTTGGTCCTGAATTGGTCAAGGAACATTGATACATGACGATTTTAAACTTGGTTTGGTCTGTTCTTAGTTGTCCCAAGTCTTTGCTTTTCTATGTTGCACACTGTAGGTTGTATTTTGGTTTAGTTTAGTTTTTGCGATGACGTTGTCAGTTTGTTCTCAATCAGATAAGAAAAGAAAATTGCATGGTCGTAAAACTAACTCTTAAAAATCCTATTTCAGTTAAAATGGAGTGCATGACTTGTCGAGGCAATATATATAATGACTTACATTTTCGAAAATTTAAGTTGTTATTTTTACTTTTGTAACTATATATTTTGGTTAATTATGATTTTTGATTTCGTATGTTCTTTTTTCAAATTTACAAACATTACCTAGTTTTTTTAAGAATATTTCATAATTTCAATACTGCCAATATGATAGCATTTCCTTTCTTTATTATGAAATAATTGGAATTATTTATTTAGATATTGTTGTATAAAATAACAAGCAAAGACAAATATAAGCAAGACATTGAAGCAACATTTACCAATTGGTTACCTGGTGCTACACAAGCAGGACGAATTCCCTACACTGCTAAAGGGCTGGCCTTCAGATCAGTATGGGGATCACTAAGATATGCTTGTAAGATTATAATATCATAATTCAAATGTTGTCAGTTAAACTATGATCAGCGTCCATTTTTTTACCTTGAGGTTATTATTGAGGGTGTCGATGGGGGTTTGCAGAATAGAGAATAATGGAAAAATACTATAAAGAATTGAAAAAAATGGACCAAAAAATTAAGATAAAAATAATGAGGTTCTTAAATATAAAGAATAGAGAAAAATGGGCAAAAAGTATAAAGAATAGAGGAAAGTGGCCGAAAAAATTTAAGAATACAGATTTGAAGGACCCCCTATCAGGACACTAAGTATTTGATTGATAATTAAACTTAAGCACCATTAGAAAACTTAACCATTAAAATACTATTATCTCTTCTTCATTTTGAAAGTTATGGAGTGAATAAAATATATTTCTTTTCAAATTATATTCACTTCAAAGTAATTCATAAATAAACTCTTTTATCAAGTAAACGGTGTTCTTCCCAATGTCTAAATTAGTAGTAACTTATGTGCAATATTTTTTTACAAGTAGGCTATAGCCACAAAAGATTAATTTGTAGAACTTCATTTGATTTTAATAGATTTATATATCATATCTATTAGATAGTTATTCTGTTATATTTTCATAAAGCAAATATGGCTTTCATGGCATTGTTGGCTGCTGAAGCAGGATTGCATCCAACAGAATATAGAAAATGGGCAAAAAGTCAAATTGGATATGCTCTAGGAGATACTGGAAGAAGTTTTGTAGTTGGGTTTGGTGTAAACCCACCTACACAACCCCATCACAGAGCAAGGTAAATGCTAAGTTTTTTCTTGTACAATAAATAATAATGTATTCCTTTTAATCTATCAATGTTCAAAAAGTATAACAAAATACCGAACTTTAGGGTAAATTTAAGAAGTGGAAGTGGAAGTCCTTAAAAGCTGACAAAATCAAACGTTATCAACAAGGGAACTCGGTACAGGCATTTTTCGAAAAAAATGTTTGGTTAAACATTGTTTTATAACTAGCTAAACCGTCAAAGTAATTATAGTATGAAAAAGGTATAGGCCTAATAGAGCACATAAGGTTAAAGTTATTTAAGGATGCTCGCTACTCTGTGTCAAAATAACAAGCTTTTAAAAGACTGTTATAAATCGATAGTATATAAATAACGGAACTGAAAAAGCAGAAAAAATTAAGAGTCCGTGTCCTTGTTTTCGAGATATAAGCCATGGAAAACTTGGCGGGAAATGATTCTCTCTAGATTTTTCATACCTTTTTTCTTTGAAAAACTATGAAAAAATTACAAGAATTTTATAAGATTTTCAAATATGGCTTTTTAAACTATATGTTATAAAAATATGAAAAGAAAAGTAGGGGTTAGCGGTTAAAAATTTTAATGGCACTACATAGATAAAACCAGAGGACTCTGAATATCTGACGTAAAGTCAAAAACAAGAGGAGCGAACATCTTTCTTTAAATAGCTACAGAGTATGTGGTAGTTACTTCAATGAAACTGTAACCCAGCAACGGACAAAGCTAAAGACATTTTGGTAACATATAGTCTTTAACAATACACAGATCTCGAAACATTGTTTCAAGCTCTTTATCGCCCCTTATCTAGAACAGTACCGAATAAGTTAAACAAAGACTATCAAACATTTTGCAATCAACACCAAATTATCCATCACATGTAAGGTACTGATAACTCATTAAGATGTGACAACAAATACATGCTTAAATCAATGAAAAAGAAAGGTGAAAGATACCAAAGGGCAGGGCCTAATCTAGGATTTTGGAGAGGGAGAAGTGATTTATCCTTCCATGAGAGAGAAGGGAGAAGTGGTCAATTTCTTGGAGAAGTGAGATTCCATTACCGTTTCGGTTGCATAGTGTTCTCGTGCTTATCACTAAGGAAATTGTTTTATATGCAATAAAAATTATACTTGCAGTTTTTTCATGTTATTGTACAAAATGGATATATAGAAACACAAGTCATGTCTTCTCTGACTGTTCATGACGTTAAAATACTAAATCCCTGGGATGTGTTTTAGTTGATTTTAGTCTCTGATGCATGATTTTTTATCATTAATTGTTTTTGGCTTTTAACTAGCTGTCAGTAACTGCGAGTACTCTCAAATCGTACTTTCTTTTAATTCGACCTGTTGATACTATTTTTAATACTTTTTGTTATTTTATATTAATATGGATCTTGTCTGTATACCAGCTTTGATTATTTGGAATATCTACTAATTTTCACTTCTTCATACTACATTTGTATGAACATCAAGATTATTCTCCTTTAATCTGTACAGGAAGTTTTATTGTTGATATTTACCCTTATGTATCTAGTGTTAAATTAGGTATTTATATGACAGACCTTTCTTGGTATTCCTAATTATTGGAAGATTTTATATAGACAGAAAAGTATACCTAAAACGACAAAGTTATTTTTCATTTACCTGTATATATTATGAAAACCGGTTTTTCAAAAGTGATTATTTTCTAAGGGTAAAATATTTCGCGGTGGTGTATTGCCATGGCTTTATTTGGACTTGTTTGTTTGCTTTTTGGCCTTGAATGTTTGTCCCTAATATTTTATTAACTATGTATTTACTTTCAGGTATCACAGATCGAATTTATTCGTTCATAGTGTGTTAATTTACGTTTTTGATTGAGTTAAGCCTTCCAATTGATGTTTTATCGTGTGTTTTTCTATGTTGTGATGTTATACTATTGTTTCAGAAAAAGGGAGAAGGTTTGGTACCATTAAAACGTTTAATCCTGCTGCAAATGTTTGCACCTGTCCTAAGTCAGGAATCTGATGTACAGTAGTTGTCGTTTGTTTATGTAATTTATACGTGTTTCTCGTTTCTCGTTTTTTATATAGACTAGACCGTTGGTTTTACCGTTTGAATGGTTTTACACTAGTACTTTTGGGGCCCTTTATAGCTTGTTGTTCGGTGTGAGCCAAGGCTCCGTGTTGAAGGCCGTACATTGACCTATAATGGTTTACTTTTATAAATTGTTATTTGGATGGAGAGTTGTCTCATTGGCACTCACACCACATCTTCCTATATCTATATATAGAAAGTTCTTAATAAAAAGGTTTTATACAATATAGTTAGGGTTAGGGTTCATTGATACCAATTGTACTGTCAACTTGAATTTAAGTTTAAATAAAATTTGTTGCTTGGGACATGAGGGAGTAGCCTAGTAATATTATGATGCATTAAATTCATGTGCATCTGCCTCGATTTATTTTTAAATGTCCAGAAATATGACTTCCAGTTTACCTGATGAATTTCACATGACTGGGAATTTAATTTATATCACCACTTGTCATTATTTTGTTAAACATTTTTGAATGTCCAGGACATCATGTTACATGTAGTTGTAAATTGAGATTCTCGTTAAAGATTGTAAGCCTATAAATGAAAATATCTCTCAATCACATATTAATTAACCGATAAAGAGCTAATTTCTGTCATTTTTTAAACATATCTTCCCTATCAGCGAAATGGTCGTGAAAAAAAAAAAAAAAAAAGAAAACATCCACCGCTGATCACAGCTGGTCATTCATTAAGGGACATTCAAACTCATAAGTCGAAAATAAACTGACAACGCCATGACTAAAAAAGATAATGATCAACAGACAAACAATAGTACACAAAACACAACATAGAAAACTAAAGACTGAGCAACACGAAGTCCATCAAAAACTGGGGGTGATCTCTGGTGCTCCGGAAGGGTAAGCAAATTCTCACGCAACTACCCTTTGGTTATGACAGTTAGGGGTATGTAATCATAATACTTAACTTTCAGTTCATGTCCAACGATACACATTCAGATATGATACCGAATATATCTTTTGTGAAACCAACAGATCTATTACACGTACATATCGAAAGAATTATCGACAACCCCCTTTTGTTTTTGATATTTAAAAAAAACAACTCAGCTATGATTTTGTACGCCAGACGCACGCTTCGTCTTCATAAAACATATACGATACGCTCGAATAAAACAAGTTTAAAGGCAAAATAAGGGGTATAGTAATAAAAATCTTATAAAACTTTCAGTTCATGTCCAATGATCCCTGCTCCATGTTCATGGGCTAATCAACAGGAAAAAGGAGCAAATCCACACACATTATATGGCGCTTTGGTTGGTGGTCCTGATCAAAATGACAAGTATACAGATAGCAGGAACAATTATATCAATAACGAAGTGGCATGTGATTACAATGCCGGCTTCCAGGGTGCTGTTGCAGGTACCAAACTTATTATCTTACATAAAGATAAGGCTAAGTCTGATTATATCGGTTTTACATGAAGTCAAATTATAAAAAAAACCTCATCAAATGTACCAAGCTTATAGGTTAAGGTGACCATAGGCGCGATTGCTCTACATAACCACATACGTTATTATTGTTACTTGCATCTTTCTCATTTAAAAATAAATACAATTCAACACATACACTCAATACAAATCCAGAATACATACTGAATAGGAACTGCATTAAATATCATTCTTATGAGGGCTTACATACAGTACATACAGTTGTCTGTTTCTTAATGTCGATCATTATTAGCATCCTTTCTGACTTAATAGTCTAGTTATACACATTCACTTGCTGCTAGTATAGATTGCTTGTATTTAATCTTAATGTTACTAAATAAATCAATTTTGAAAAATGATTGTTTAATCGGTTGTTTTGATTGGTCGAGAAATGCAGTGCAATACATTTTACCTTTGTAATGCACAATTTTCGAGTATAAATTTGATTTATAACACTCAAAACTAGAAGACAGCTTAATAAATCAAATATACAGGAACATTAACACAAAGGGCTTAGATACAATTTAAACAAATCCTTCCTCGTAACTTCTGTTAAAAGCATTTTCCAATTAATTGAACACATTACATACTCTATAAATTGAACATTTATAATCAAATTTGAATTGTGTCAGTACTGGACCACAATTAAGTACCCAAAAAATAACAATGGAAAGAAAAAAACAAAAAATCCAATCTTGTGTCTGTAATAAAGTTTGCTTTTCCGGATCCGGTTATACAACAAACAAGAATGCACAAGAATATACTAGTATACAGGTATGTATTTGATTAAGTTTTTTTATCACTCAACTATTTTATCTCTTATTTTCAGGTCTGAAATCACTTCATCTGAGGAACATTTTAGACAAATAAGAAATAAAACAATAATAATAGTAAAACAAGTAAACGTTTTCTTTTCTTTTTATCTTATGTATATATATATATATATATATATATGTTGTAATAGGTGTTACATTTGTGAAATGATTGTGTTAAAACATCCTATTGGAAAAGAAATAAACTTGGCAAAAAACACATGCTCTTAAAATATCATTATACTACTTACTTGAATGATTTCATTATTTTTCAAGGTGTTCATGTACTGTTCGCTTACTGTTTCATACTGAAAACTTATAATTTTGTACGCCAGACGCACATTTCGTCTACAAAATACTCATCCGTGACGCTCGAATAAAAATATTTATATTGCAAGAGACCGATGGTTCTCTCAAGGTTCGCCGATTTCTTTGAACAATACAAAATTGCCACCATGATGTAGCCGATGGTGCTGAAGGTGGCGTTAAACATCTACATTCAATCATTTATAATATTACAAGAAAGCAGTCATAAAATATCACATTCAAGGGTAACCTAAGACTCCTATTAAAACAAAAAAGATGAAAATGAGATCAGAGATACAACTTGAACATTTGTAATCTGACTATTATGTTTCTGACTTAGAATTTGTGTGGTAAAAAATCTTATTGAAAGGTGTTATTCCATTCACTGTTATAATCCCTGTACTATACAATAGAAGAAAAAATAGATCTAAAGAGCTTTTGTGTACACCTGCATATTCCACCAGTCCTGTGCATTATATGTGGATTCTGAAAGAGTCTACAGATGTATTGGAATGTTACATCGTTTCATAAGTTTTGCGGATGCAATCACAAGTTGGTAGACCGTTATGTAATATCCGTTTCACAGATGATAGCGGATACGTTCCCAATGTCGTTACCACAATACCGCCCCCTTTTCCCAAATGTGACCTATTAGACTAATTAACGGGTTTGTACTGACAGGAGCAACACGACGGGTGCCACATGTGGAGCTGGATCTGCTTACCCTTCTGAAGCACCTGAGATTACCGCCAGTTTTTGGTGGGGTTCGTGTTGCTCAGTCTTTAGTCTTTGTCTTTTTTAGTCATGGCGTTGTCAGTTTATTTTCGACTTATGAGTTTGAATGTCCCTCTGGTATTTTTCGCCTCTCTTTTATAAATATGAAGATAACCACTTTTGTGGTATTGTCCATTTGATTTCAATGAATAATGAAAATAAATTATCAAAATTTTAAAATGCATGTGTGGTTGTTAGTTTCTTTTCATTGAGTGCGAGGGGCTGTGGCCAGAGCACTTAATTTTATATTTTATATACCTTTCCATTGACTATCCAATTTACTGCATATTCAAAACTCGAGTAATCTTATAAACGGTCCATTGATAGCTGATATTTGCTGATTACTTTGTTAACAAATTTTTTTCAAACGAGTTTACTTAGTCGTTTTATGTTGTGTTAATTCTCTCCCTGCTGGTATAGCTGTTGAAATTGTTCATTTTGTGACAGTGATTTATCAGATCTTAAGTTTATAAATGCAGCAAACACGAAATAGAAACCTGGCATTTTATATGTCAAAAAAACTTAAGAATAGGTAATTTTAAAAGGTTATTGACTCCAGAATGAATTAGATTTTGGCTGCAGGTATATATACTGAGACAAAGAAATGTGTACTTTGTTACAATTTAAGATGTCAAAATAAATAAACCAAAACAAGGCATAGATAGTTTAGTAGCAGTGGGCGTTCTTCATGGTTTGAAAACATTTTGTTTAAATTTTAGAATAGAACTAAAGCTGTGGTTTTAATTCAAAATATAGATATATGTATCCTATGGATGGTAAAGCGGATAGGCATTAAAACAACTACAATGTTTCAATAGATCAATTGTCATATAACGGGTTTGAAAAAAAACATTTTTAATTTTAAATAGATATAAGAAGATGTGGTATGAGTGCCAATGAGACAACTCTCCATCCAAGTCAAAATTTATAAATGTAAACCATTATAGGTCAAAGTACGGTCTTCAACACGGAGCCTAGGCTCACACCGAACAGTAAGCTATAAAGGGCTCCAAAAATTACTAATGTAAAACCATTCAAACGGGAAAACCAACGGTCTAATCTATATAAAAACGAGAAACGAGAAACACTTATGAACCACATCAACAAACGACAACTACTGAACATCAGATTCCTGACTTAGGACAGTATATTAAAGCTATGTCATTTTATCAAAATGTTGGTAAAGGTGGCGCATTTCCTCCAGATATCATTACAGTGCACTCAGGTTGGGATGACAGGGATGAAGTGTTGTAGAAAATATGATCGCCGTCATCTTCATTTTATTTGACATTATCATTTTCTTTTCTCTCACATATGTTTACAACTCATCATCCAATTTCTTGAGTTTTCGTTTGACACCTAATTATATAAATTGCCCTAAAATAGGAGTTTTCGTGCCTTTTTATGTGTAAGGCAAAGACAATAGACTATAAAGAAAACATGTAAAAATGATCTACAAACAGGTAAACAACTTTGAAATTGTAAGTCACTTATAGAAGTTATTGCCCTTGAATGACGATATTTATCCATTTTTGTGCTTTGGAAAAAACTAAAGTAGATAGAGAGAAACTGAAAATCAGTAATACAATATCAACAACAAGAGATTTAGGAATGAATTATGTTCTAGTCTTCAATGTTGCAATTGCACATAAACCCAGGTGAGAGTATTTGTCTAAATACTTTTGATATTCCTATATGCTCTGTTGTGCACTTAAAGGACTTCAATCTTAAAACATAGTTTCCGATCTGTTGACGACGTACTTCTTAAAATAATACATTTGATGAATATATAGATTTCGTCTTAATGATTCATCTAAAAATTTAGATCGTCAACAGAAAAAAAAGGATCTATGTCATAATTGGGATTATACTAAACATTAGATACCAAAGGACGTATGAAAACAAAGCTGCATGACAGATAATAGTTTCTATGAAATAATTATAAATAACCACTTCTACGTAGTAATACACTTGAATCAAAAGCATATCACTGTCATATAATTTAGAAATATTTCGTAAGTCCCTCTTGTCGACTTATCTGGATGGACATTTATGCTATTTGATAAATTACAGTATTGAGCAACTTATCAACGCGAGTGTCACATAACAAGTATATTTGCTTACTCTTTCAAAGCCACTTAATAACAGTCCTGTTTGTGATGGGAAGATTGTAGTTTTAGCATTCATTGTGTGCGTGTTTGCTTGATGGTTATAAAAATTCCATTGTGTACGTTTTGAAGTTAATGAAAGCAGAAGATTTCGTAGTCAAGGCTAACACCATATATCGGCTATCGGTATGGAAGATAAAATAGAATCTGTGTTTCCAATTGCTTTTAAACAATTTTGCTATCGTGTACAGCAGATCTGTTTGCATGTTCGGTCCATTTCAATATAATGAATTTGCAATCGTGCACAGTAGATTTTGAATTGTATTATCTTTTGCATCTGCCAAAACGATAGCCAAAAATAGGGTGTGAGGACGATCGCATGAACAGACGGAAAGGATATACGTTGTTGCAAGTAAATGCAAGCACCGCTAAGGAAATATGGCTTTTTCAGATTACATTTATTGATCAAAAATAAATTATCTGTCCAAAATATGTCGAACATGTAGAGACTTCAGTCCTGAAAAGAAAGAAAACAGTTACATAATAAAAGAAAGGGTATATGCTTGAGGCTTAAAACTGGCAGTGTAAGAGTTCCCATTAAAGTTTCAATTTTTGTCAGTTATGTTTAGTTGAAAAGCATTGAAAATCAACAGTTCCAAAACAACTTTTACAAAATATATGCGATAGATACCTTGGCGCTTCGAAAAAGTTTAACATTTTACATTTTATGAACAGCGCATTAAGAGAAAATGATTATTTCATTGATACTTTGTCGCAGCACAGAAGTCGGTGCTGGCTACGACGCTGGTGGTATCATCAGGGGTGACATCTCTACTTCCCGTTGCATCGAGATAGTGGTTGTAAAAAATCCTCTCAAATACCAAAATTCTAAAACAGTACGCCAGACGTCTACACAAGTTTAAAATGTGTTTCAACAGTCTAAGAGCGAACCAACAAATGTAATCGATCCGATCGTATATTTAGGAACAATCAATGTTAATATGTACTGACGCATTCTTGGAAATCTATCGATATCGTCACTTGCAAAGAAGTAGTTTATTGAACCTTGGTGTACGGGTGCCAGGCATTCAATTTAAGGGGTGCAGAATATTAAGAGAGCTAACTCTTTAAAAATCAGCTGAACGTTTAAATCACATACTATTAGTACAGATAAATCAAGCCTCTCAATGATCAAAATTAGTGTTTGTCAAACTTCTATATATCCAATGAAATTATTCCCGTAAATCGTGTGGTTCAAATTTCAAGTACATATTTTGTCACAACTTTTACTAAAACTAAACGAGTCAAATCTATTTTAGTCAAAGTGTTAGGTACCCCCTTAAATAGCAGATATTTTCAGTTCCTTTTTATTATTTCAATCTAGTATACGCTAAACCAAAACAAATGGGAACAGAAACACTGTTTGTATTGTATAAAAATGTGGTAGTCCGTTTTGATACCATTTGATATTGCCGTAATACATTTTCTCATATTTTTCCCAAATATATTTCCAAACTTCATGGGAAATTTTTACTTTGTACTATCGTATATAAAGAGCATCCGGTTGCTAAGTACGATAAGCCACTTTGGCCCTTTGGAAACCGTTTATTTATAAATTATAAATTATAAAAGTTTAAATATTACTGTAGAAATAAAAACGATCCATTTTTTATTATACCTGCAACAGCTCCTTGGAATCCAGCGTTGTAATCACAAGCCACTTCGTTACTAACATAGTCAGTCCTGACGTCTGTGTATTTGTCAGTTTGATCTGGTCCACCTACCAGAGCACCGTACAGGGTATGTGGATTTGGTCCTTTCTGTTGTTGCTGGTCCCATGAACAAGGTGCTGGGATCATTGGACATGAGCTGAAATTTAATGGTTAGTTCATGAAATGTATAAAACAAACAATCACCATATGTGTGTAGTTATCTTAAATATTGATGCTTTGTTGAATCATATTTTCAAAACTATCAATCTAAACTAATTCATCCATTATTGTGAGATTAATACGTGTAATGATTGCTTGATAACTTGTATCATAAAAGTTTTAATGAAGAAAAGATACAGAGACCATTTTTTGAGCTTCTAATCAATACAAAAATGAGCTCAAAAAGAGATATTCAATAAACATGTAACCTGGTTTCAGTTAGCGTTGGCATCCACTACTTTTCCGAAACCACTGAATTTTCAACGAATTGTTTTGATATTCTTTATCTCACAAGATGTTTTTAGGATCTGTTCAAGTAAGATAGATAAGTATGAATCTGTCATCTCTGTTTTGAATTCTAGTTGATCAGCAAACTTCTCTTTATTACTAAGTGCACTCTATATTTATTTTGGAATCAAGAAAAATAAAAAGTTACCTTCCCCTGTGATGTGGTTGTGTAGGAGGATTAACTCCGAATCCAACAACAAAACTTCTTCCAGTGTCTCCAAGAGCGTACCCAATTTGACTTTTAGCCCATTTTCGGTACTCTGTTGGATGTATTCCTAACTCAGCAGTAAGAAGAGCCATAAAGGCCATGTTAGCTACAAGATAACAAGCAAGTCTTAGTAAGATAATAACACGATGTGTCATTACGTCTATTTCTTCAAATTATCAGGAAAATTACTAGTATTCAAAATGAGTCTGCGAATACTTCCTTCTCATCAACTATCGTTTAAAAGGATAAAGTATGTAAAATATGAAATTAATATACACATTTTCAGTTATAATATCTGGACATACCCAAATTTAACATTCTATAAATGAAAGGGAACCAGTTATACATATGTCTTATGTCATGAACTTATCATACTGTGAACTTGTAACAAATGAAATGAAAAAGGTGAACCACGCATAAGTTACGTAGCAATCGCATTCCTGTAATGTTGGGTAAATATATTAAGTAATAAAATCAATACAACGCTATACATTCAAACTGCTAGATGCCAGTTAAAATCGATAGTCAAGAATGTTCTGCTATAAAATGTAAATCCCCGTCTTTCGGTGTCCAGTCAATGAACATGATACATCTTGACAATTTCATATAAAACCCTCTAATGTAATCATCAGGACATTATAACAATCGTTGATTATATGTTGCACTTCTGTAAATATCGACAATGCAATTTCCCATAGGAACTCCTTTTACGGCTAAAACTGTGCTACTTCTACTATGAAGTTTCGTAAAAAAATATATCATAGAATGACAAGTTCATATGCGCTCCCTTTTTTTCAAAGGTCAAAAAATAGGGCTGTGCGGCATATTTTCAACATTTATATGCCGCGAACTTCTAAGAGTTTAAAGTTATACTAAAATTCTGTACTACTCCTCCCTTCACTTTGGGTCTTCCTCAGAATTCCATTTGGCCGTTATTCATAAGTATTTATACTGGTAAAATTTCCAAGTTATGTCTCTATGAGATGTAATATAGAGATCATATCTGGAAACCAGTATGTAAACAAAACAAGATATCTATGAATATTATATATCTCCCAAAAAGAGGCGTGGTTTGTGAAACACCTGTATTTACAAAGTGCAACCTATACTGATAAAAAGTATTAACAAAAATACCGAATTCCAAGGTAAATTAAAAAAAGGTAAAGTCCATAAATCTTGACAACACGTTCATTCATTGTAAAAATATTATTCATACAGGCATATCTGAGAGATCCCCATTGCAGTCTAAATGCCAGTCCTTTTGGAGAATAGGGCAATGCAGCAGTACCAGTTCCACCAGGTAACCAATCAGTAAACGTGGCTTCTAGATCTTGTTTGTAAATATCCTTCTTTGTCATATTGTACAACAGAATCTACCAAAAATACATCAGAAATGTGAAATCGATAGTAAATGAAATGTAAAACACAATGATCTATATCCATCAATTTTCAACTTCGTTTTTTATAAGACCTTCCAACTGTATTGATTCCAGCGTCATAATGGATCTGATGTAGACGTAGCCTGGTATCTTTGATGAGTTTATTCATTGTGAATACGATTAACTGTTTCTTTTATGAACGTTTGCGAGTTTTGAACAAAAAATTAAGTAAACTTTGATTAGTTTGCAACAACATCACGTCTTTGAATACTGTTTTACCATATGATTCCTTTGTTATAAGCATTTAAAATTATACACATTACATACTTCTAAAATTACGGTTATTTGTTGTGCAAAAAGTGCTTTGGTGAAAAATGTAATGCAAATTTCAACGTTTCGACGAGATACATGACGAGGTCTGTACTAGTTCTAAGGTGGTTGGTCTATGTTGAGGGACATTACTCGTATAATGGCGATGATTTTTATCGATGTTATATCATGAATATATCTCGATGAATTGAACATATCATTGTTGTATGATACAAAGTGGTAGATATCAAATTTACATAAAGGAGATAAATTAAATAGGCTTTTAAAGAAACATCGAACATTTCTAGAAAAGTTGTGGATGATTTAAAAAATGTTAGATACGTAATCAATGTGTGCAATTGACGCTGTATTTAGATGAGAGTACATTCTGCAAAAATATTAGCTTAAGAACAATACCATATTTCCTGTATTTTTCTCATCCCACGACTGGCCCCACGCTGCACCAGTTTCATAATGTTTTTCAGCATCAGCTAAATATGAAGCTTCTCCAGTAGCTCTATACAACCATGCTCCTCCCCATGTCAGCTCGTCTTCGAACTCGCTGGATCTAGATTGAATACAGTTACATAATATCAGTAAACAGCTGTTGCATGTCATTTACGGCAAACATAAATACATGTGTTTAGGATTCCCCCTGGACTATTCTATTGTATTTCTCTAAATGCCTACCCTTAATTTTTTATTTGCATTTTAATAGTGAATTGTGACAAAATTGTAGGTCTCCGCATGTAATCAAGGTAAACAAAAAAACGAGCAAAATAAAACAAATCGTACCTACCTTTTAAAATTGTTTAAGGTGGTACAAAACACCTTGACTAAAAATAAATTTGACTCTTTTAATTTTCATAAAATTTTGACAAAATATTTACCTTAACCCTTTGACAAAAATATAAAAATTTCAAAAAACTTGAACCACACACACTTTATCGGAAAAATTTCATTGGATATATAGCAATTTGACAACAACTAATTTTGATCATTGAGAAGCTTAATATTTCCTTAACAATATAACGTGATTAAAACGTTCAGCTGATTTTTACAGAGTTATCTCCCTGTAGTGTTATGTACCACCTTAAGGAGGAATTCAATATTATTGTTTGGCATTAATAGTTTGATGAACAACCTCTTTTATAATACATCTTTGTAATTCCTTATTTTCGCTCATACTTTATTTCGCGTTAAGATCTTTCTAGCCTTCTTCGCGGCGATTTATTTTCGCGATCTACTTATTTTCGTTATATATTTTCATATAAGTGAAGATCCAAGTTTCATATATTCATGACGATTTAAATTTGCGTTATTTTTCTACTCGCGAAAGTCGCGAAAATAAATCGCTCGCGAAAATTAGTTGGTACTGTAGTATTCGATGTTACCACTGTTAATTCAAATATTACTGAAATCTAATTTTCACGAACAAATTATTTTTTGCGAGAAGAAACATAACGCTTAATAAATATGTCATATCTTGAATTACTCTAAGATAAAAGGGGGCCTCGGTGGCCGAGTGGTCTAAGTAGTTACTACTGTGATCACTAGCCAGTCAACACTGAGGTTATGAGTTCGAACCCCGCTCGTGCGGGTGCACTCGACTCCAATCTTAATTGACTAGGATTGTCAGTTTTCCTATCGAAGGTCGGTGGTTTTCTCCGGGCACTCCGGCTTCCTCCACCAATAAAAACTGGCCGCCACGAAATAGCCTAAAGGCGGTGCTTAAAAGTGGCGTTAAAACACCAAAAATCAAAAATCAAAAAAATCTAAGATAAAACATCAACAAGGTTAGAAAATCGCAAACATTAATTACGCTGAAGTTGTGCTGTAGAAAGGATTCAACTTGCCAACACAAATATGTAAGAAAATAAATGTTTTGATAATATTCAAAACTCCGGTTGTTTACTTGAAAATATACTGCGAACCTTTATTTCCATGTATGCATGGCATTACGGCTCTGAAGATTTTTTTTGATAACGATTTGGTATAAAGTAAAATAACAAAAATACCGAACTCCAAGGAAAATTCAAATCGGAAAGTCCATTATCAAATGTCAAAATCAAAAGCTCGAACACATCAAACGAATGGAAGACAACAGTCATATTCCTGATTTGGTACAGGTATTTCCTTATGTAGAAAATGGTGGATTTAACCTGGTTTTATATCTAGCTAAACCTCTCACTTGTATGACAGTCGCATAAAATTCCATTATATTGACAACAATGTGTGGACAAAACAAACAGACATAATAGGTAAAAATGTCAAAAATAGGGGTATCTTTGAAAGTTACTTTAATAACTTGACTCACTTTGAAAGTAAGCTTACTACAGAGCTTTCATGTTTGAACATAGTTTGGCAATTCTTTTGGGTTCAGCTACCTTTGTGTCAATTACAATGAACAATACATTGTAAAAATCAACGTTTAGAACTATTCAACATAAATCTTTCTGTATTCTTTTTGCCTCACAACTTCTGAGAACGATATGAAGGATAAACATTCCACAAAACAAACGTAGCACAATGTAATCTGATTCTTTTCAGTATAGTTATAATAAAAGACAACAGGTATTCGGTATGAAATTGCATTTTGGTACAAAATAAATTAATAAAATTCCAACCGTTCTGGTCTCGGTGATTATACAACAACGTCTAATATATTCAACAGCAAACACCAAAGGAGCCAGTTATTAACACTTTAGTAATGCAAAGTAGACCAGAAACCTCCTCAATATTTATAGTTTAATACAAAGAGCCTTTCGCGATGATCTTAGCGTGCACCAAGTACGTTCAGTCGCCACTGAAATACTATGTCTTCCAGTACAATATAATATGAACATTACTATATGGTTTTTAGGGGGAAAGAGAGTACAAAGGTATATTCCTTTTATAGCTTATTATTGAACATACCTTTAAATTTAGCTCAAAGGGGCCTTTACCTGTAATAAGCAGCTGCAGCGTTCACGCTGTCACTATACTTTCCTGTGTGAGTTTTAGCAAAGGTGTACAGCTGTTTTGCGTGTGTCAATAGTTTGGCTGAAAAAGCTGGATCTGAAATATATTTAATGCTATTGTAATAGAACAAATAAATCAATCGAATAAGAATGCTAATTCTAACATCTTTATTGTGTCCTTTTGGTCAAATTAGAATCCATCCAGCGGTCAGTCTTTTTCACATTATAGAGGTGATTCGCCGCTTTATAGTCGAATGCATTCTGGGTAAATTTTCCAAAAGCGTATATCAAAATTTTTTAATTGGTTGATATTGTCTTTAACAATGGATATCCAACCAAAAGTGTGACGTCATTTTCATTTTGATACATGAATAATTAAATTTAGCCCTTTAGATTCGGAAACGTTTATGCCGAAACAATAACTAATAAGCAGGCGCGGATTTAGGGGGATAGGGGTCTATGGGGCTACATTTATGATTTATGAAGTTGTCTTGTTGCCCTACTTTTTCAAAATCTTAGATTCGGATCTGATAAGTGTTTTGTTTCTCTTTTAACCATGAATGATATTCCACAAATCCTATTAATAATGCATATCAATTTTCAAAAGTGAACGGTCTTGTCTTAATAATATACACCCTAATGTGGCCAAGTTAAGGTTGTCTGTACTGTTTTGTTTGGGTTTTATGTTGTATCTCTGTAAATTTGTTAAAAAAAATTTGAGTTGGCGTAAAATAGTTGTTTGAAAAAAGACCCCTCTTAATGAGAAATATTATCGATTCCTTTAATAGAAAGCTATAATAAGAATTGTGTGCTAAATTTGCTTTATATATTTTGTGTAATTACGTGAAGTTATGTAATGTACGTCTAGATAAACTTTATTACAGGGCTATTAATATTTATTGGGTACAGAAAAAAAGCAATTTCACATCTACTTTTCATCGTTAGTAAACAAATACATACGTCATATTAAGACGGATATCTCTTTCAAAATATAATTTTGACTTGTCAACATAACTTCGGCTTTGACACAAATAAAAATAAATGATTTAACGACACTTATGTTTTTTGCTTTAAAGTAATTTCACATGTATCAGTAGGCGCAAAACAGATATCAAACCTTTGTCTTTAAAAACCAACGATCCTACGGTCATAGCGGCTGCGTATTCTGCTGCTACGTCACTTCCGGGATTACTGGCAGTAATTTTAAATGCCGGTCTGTCTGAACTCATATCTTCCGGTCTTGTCCAGCTTCCGTGGTCTTTGCCACCATCTCCTACCTTGGTTTCGAAAAAATGTATTTAATTTAGTAAATCACACTTGTAACCTGATATTTCATCAACATTTAAAATAATAAACAGATAACGTATCAAATATCGGAATATTCCCAAAGGTCATATTTTTAGCTTTCTAATTTGATAATGTCTAACTCTTCTCGGGGATAAAACTTTAACACAAGAGACGATCGATGCATGTATAACGATATTACTTGCGTTGGAAGTCAAGAAATATCCTGCAAATGACTGTAATACCTTACTTATACAATTATTGTACAATCTTACAGCAGATCTCATAAATATGTAATTATTCAACATCACCTATGCCGTATTAACTACGTACCGTTTGCTCTCACGCATGAAATATTTAAAGAAAAAGTTGTTAAGGATCCTTACCATTATCAACGCCCTACTGGTACTGATGGCCAATTGAATGAGGTATAAAACATACATTTATAAACCAGATCCCGTTTCATATTTTTCCATAAAATGTGGAAGGAGTGTATGTTTTCAAACACTTTTGGATACATCATTAACTTTTGTTTACTAATGGTTAATACTTTTTTAAAATGATTTATGACTTAAATTTATGGTTTAAACAAACCCTTGTCATATAGTTTCTTCATATGCATGCAATTTAAGAAACAGATCAGTGATTAATACTATATATAGCCATATCTAATTAGAAATATTTATTTCTGAATTCCGAATGAACATTGGCCTAGTTGGTAATCAAGTTCAACTCAAAATATGTATTAAAGATATTGATTGATAAATAAAGCAATAATATAGAATTTTAATTGAAACAAAGAATGATAAATGGAAATGGTTTATGTGACTTATAAAAATGATAAAGATAGCTCTTTTTATTAGGAAATTATTGTTTACAAGGGGAATTAACTGTTATTGTTCTAAATCTAGAATACTCATTCAAACATCTCCATAAGTATATTCACATTTGATATGCAGCTGATATTTTCACAATATATTTAAATGCAAACAAACTCGTATTATTTGTTTAATTTGATGGTTCTTAATATTTTAGGTTGTGTTGAGCAATAATTGCAAAATTACATTTTCTTACGTACCTACTAAACTAGTGACACACTAGGACTCTTTTTTCTTCAATTTTAAATTATAATATTAGTACTCTACGGTTCAAGGATGTGTTAGACATAAGGTAATTTTCAGTTTTGCTTTACTTGAAAGATGTGCTTTTCTAGTTTTTATTATTTATTTTTTAAAAGGAAGCATTGTTACTAACGGGTAAAATTTTAAAAAGTACGATAGTTATTTTAAACATATGTTTCAATTTACCTGAACATATAGCTCATTTGCTCCGGTGTGACATTTCAATAGCCACTCCAAAGGCCATCTAATGCAGTCATACATTTCTCCTAGCTGACCACTAGCAAGATAAGCGTCTCTGTACTCCAAAAGACTCCAGCCGAGCAGTGTTGCAGTGGCAGCCATTGGGAAACCAAATTTTACATTATCGCCAGCTGGAAATGACAGTATTTAAACTCATTTAATTTATAAACTATTAACAGGGGGCAAACTGCCTAACATTGGCAACCTTCAGCATCACAACACCGACAAATTCGATGCGTTACTCGAATTTAGGTTTTTCAAAAGGAATTGACAAATATGGCCGTGTTTATATCACAAAATATGAATAAATACAAACCGGTGTATCTAGGAAAGTATTTGAGGATGGATGAATCAGATATACATGCATAAAAGTTATATGCATTTTATGTTTCATAAGATTAAAAACTGACATGGACTTTAATATCCATTTTGTTTTCAAGACGGCAAAATAAACAAACACCCAAGTTTCATAGATACTCTTTCCGAATGGATTAAGGCTGTGAGGTCGTTGATACAAATCTGAATTAAGAAACTAAAACTAAATGGGCATATCAATACCCACGCTACATCAATTTTTAAAGACCCAAATGTTGCAAAACACTTGTCCTACCTTCATGACAAATATGTTGTTGTCCCCGCAGATAAAGCCCCAAACAACATCGTTTTTGTGTGTAAATATCATTACATAAACTGCTTGATAAATGAATTAGGTATTGACAATTCACTTGGAAACTCAACATATACCCTCACGACACTTACCAAAGAAGAAATCCTGGATAATCATAGGTCTGTTCTATGTTTCTTTGGAATTTGAACCAAAGATGAAGAACTGGATCTTCCATCACTGTATTGGATACCTAAACTACATAAGTGTCCTTACAAACAACGGTATATTGCTGGGTCTTTCAAGTGCTCCACGAAACCTCTTTCTAAATTATTAACATCTATTTTATCAGCAAAGCCGGGCTCCAAAGTTATTGTGAAACTGTGGTGGCGTGAATCAGATGTGGATACTAAAATATTCCAAAGATCTTTTAGAGTACATACAATCTAAGACTCTCTCATCTTGCAATAGTATTAAAACATTTGACTTTTCTACACTTTACACAAGTATTCCCCATTCAAAACTAAAAGACAAATTGAAAGAGTTGGTATTACTTTGTTTCATTAAAAAATGGCGTACGTAGAAACAAGTATCTTGTCTTGGGGAGGGATAAATCCTACTTTGTAAAGAATCACTCTGATTCAAACAAAAAATTCTCTGAAACTGACATTATCAAGATGCTTGATTTCTTGATTGACAACATATTTGTTACGTTTGGAGGACGTGTTTTTCAACAGACTGTCGGAATTCCAATGGGAACCAATTGTGCCCCTCTTCTTGCCGACTTGTTTCTTTATTATTATGAGGCTGACTTCATACAGGAACTTCTTAAGAAGAAAGATAAGAAGTTAGCAATATCCTTTAACTCTACGTTCCGCTATATAGATGATGTTCTCTCACTAAATAATACAAAATTTGGTGACTATGTTGAACGAATCTATCCCATCGAACTAGAGATAAAGGATACTACAGATACAGTTAAGTCTGCCTCATATCTTGACTTACATCTAGAAATTGACAATGAGGGTCGGTTGAAAACAAAACATTACGACAAAAGAGATGATTTCAGCTTCCCAATTGTGAACTTTCCATTTCTATGTAGCAACATTCCAGCAGCGCCTGCATACGGAGTATATATCTCCCAATTGATACGATATTCCCGGGCTTGTGTTTCCTATCATGATTTCCTTGATAGAGGATTGCTGCTCACAAGGCAGCTATTAAACCAAGAGTTCCAAATGGTGAAGTTGAAATCATCCCTTCGTAAATTTTACGGACGCCATCACGAGTTGGTTGACCGTTATGGAATAACCGTTTCACAGATGATATCGGATATGTTCCTTATGTCGTAACTACAATACCCTTCCCTTTTCACGAATGTGACTTACCGAATTAGACTATTTACCGGATTTGTAATAACATAAGCAACACGACGGGTGCCACATGTGGAGCAGGATCTGCTTACCTTTCCGGAGCACCTGAGATCACCCCCAGTTTTTGGTGGGGGTTCGTGTTGCTTAGTCTTTAAGTTTCTATGTTGTGTCATCTGTACTATTATTTGTCTGTTTGTCTTTTTATTTTTGGCCATGGCGTTGTCAGTTTGTTTTCGATCTATGAGTTTGACTGTCCCTCTGGTATCTTTCGTCCCTCTTTTTCAATTTATAAGGTCCAGTAAGATACACATTTTAAATCACCTATTGTTGTGTTGATATATATTGTCCCTCTGTTGTCAATGTCAATCAATGAATTTCATTACATTCATTATATAAAGGGAGCTTCATCAACATCTTTCTCGACTCTATTTTGGAACTGCCTGTTAATTTTTAAATATTCTGAAACTTAAAATGCATTTAAATTGTATTTATCCAGGTCCAGCATGCATTAAAACTTTTCCAAGTGCACATGGATGTCTTTACTCATAGTAAAATGTGTGTTATGAATACGACAGGATTTTCCTATGGTTTTAATGCACCTTGAACATTAAGCTATCAACTACATATATTTGCTTTGGAGAGACATCTTTCTAAAACAAATATAATTCAAATCATTGCACGCGAAATCGATAGTCTAAGAATTTCTTCATTGGTAAACCTACAGAGTATTGCAAACCGCCTGTTTAATTGTGATACGCCTGCGACATTTTCTTAGTTCATGTGAACTGATCGCTTAAACATATATGTGAGCGCTCATCCCTCTCCTAACCTGGGACAGTAGTGGTACAGCATAACACGAGAACAAACTATCAAAATCATTTGAAAAGGGATCAAATCGATACAAAGAAGAAAAACATCTAACAAAAACACAAGTAAATATCGGCATTTTATTTGTATCACAATTTATTTTTATTTAGTTTAATTACTTGAAAATGTTTAAAACAAAACTTACTTAAACCATTCAAGTTTTATCAGTAGCGAAGCATAAGCCACTTTATGAGATTACAACATTATTATGTTTAGTTCTTGATGTTTGTTTATTTTTACTGCATACATTTTTAGTTTAAAAACTATATTGGTCTGATGAGTTGAAATCCCAATATTTTTATGGACCTAGTATGACGTAATCAGTAGATTGTATTGCCTAACAGGATATATTCTTAGGTCATTCTGAAATATTTCGTCACAATGATCTTGCAGTAACTATGAATATCAATTATCCTGTCCATGAAAGGCTCGTATCCTTTTTTCAAATTTTATTACATACTTTATCAATTAAAGTATTCCGTATTTTTAATTTCACAACATTTTGTTGACAGTTTTCAGACGTAGGTGGAAAAAAACTGATACAAAAATTGAAAAGTAAAATGGAGATAAAATTTCAAAACAATTATACCGTATAACAGTAGATTCGTGTGTGGATGGAGGGTGGGGCCTAATTTTTCGTTGTGTAAATTTTTAATGCCTTTTCAACTTTTATATCTATGCATTATATTAAGCACCACATTATCATGAATATTCTCTATTCTTAAGAATTTTTTGCCGCAAATTCTCGATTTTTTTTTTTAATGTTTTTTCCACACCATTCTCTTTAAAGTTAACTCCATTCAAACTCTTAAATATTGTCTACATAATAAGTAAAAACAGCAAGATTTGAAATCACGCGAGTATTTAATTCTATTTAAACAATTTGCCTACCATCATACCATCCACCAGTTAAGTCTTCACCATTAGCTCCCTGATCAGTTAGTGCGGAATCTGCACGCCATGGAATTGGGTTGTCAGCCGGTAGTTTCCCAGATCTCTGCGCATCGTAGAACAAAATCGATTTTTCAAGTACTTCGTCATAGTTATATTTAGTCCCATCAGCTGAAAAAGATGCATTATTAACTCACCGATATATGAATTTTCTTAGTTTAACGTGGATAAAGTTATCATAGATACCAGGTTTAAAATTGTGTACGCGATACGCATGTTTCGTCTACAAAAGACTCATTAGTAAAGCTCGAATCAAAAAGTTTAAAAAGCCAAATGAAATATGAAGTTAAGGAGCATTCAGGACCAAAAATGTTGAAAGGTATTGCCAAAATACAATTAACTTAAAGGTAAATTCTTAGTGTAAAGACAATATGTAAACGTGGTTAAACTTAAAATTACGATCGCATTATAGCTTATGTTTTATCTATAACTATTCTAGGATAGAAAATCATTAGTGGAAAGACAGTATCTAAGTTTGATTAAACTTATTAAAATACGATCGAATTGTATCTGATGTTTTATTCATAACTACAGCAAAATCATTGGATAATGTAACTTTGCCTTCAAGACTGGAAAACTTATACAAAGTGTACACGTGCATTTGATTTTTTTTGAAAATCTTATCCAGTGAATGCTAATAACGGATTTGGAAAGAAAAAGAGAACCATAATTTGTCATTTCTATTGAAAAGCTTCTCTCGTCTCTAGACGCAATTAAGATAACGATAGACAACCAAAAAATATTATCATTTGGGGACATAAAAATAAAAGAGAGTTCTTTATCTGAGGCATCATCATGAGTACAGTTCTTACTGTTAGGAACTGGCGGCACAGTAAAACCATCATCGCCAAAGTTTTTCAAAACTGCCGTTGCCGTTGGTGGACTACTTCCGCTGAATTTACCACCAATTTTGAAATCCAGTGAACCTCCTGTGTGGGCAATAGCAGTGTGTGGTTTGTTGACAAATGTCCATACTTTTTTGTCTGCTGAATGAGTAACCTCGTCCGCCATGTATTGCTGTTGAAATAATCATTTTTGAGACATACGGATAAAATGTTCTACGTGACTTAAAGATTGGACCTTTCACATAAACGTAAAATGCATCTACAATGTTTTCCAATTCAAGTATTTGAAGCTAAGAAAATGTTGGAAAATGGGATACAACATCATTTGAAACTTGTACAATTACGGATGCAATAATAATAATATAATTCGTTATAAGAATGTATATTGAGTCCTAAATTCAAAATATTCATAAAATATCAAAACAACACTATAACTGTCATGGAAGCGTTTTTTTCTGAATTTACCTTCATCAGGAATGCTCAAACGGGATATTTGAAAGCAGAGTATGTAAAATAACCGAAACATTTCAAGAAATGTTTGTCCCAAAAAGGCCTTAAAATAATAGTCAAATCCATCTACGGTCAACTTTTCCTGAGGGAGTTGAAAACTTATTTTCTTATTAATTTCTAAATTTAAAAACGAACAATTTAAAACAGGTTTGTTATAAATCATGTCAGTACGTACTGACTACTGAGCTAATGATACCCTTGGGGACTGATTGTCCACCAGCACAGCGGTATCAACGCAGTGCTGTAAAATTGAAAACCACACTTTATAAATTTCATGCATATGTTTAACTCGTTTGGCTCCTCCGGACACCTTTATTTTGCATTAATTTAACACAACGGAAATTGCGTCAGCTTATTCTTGAAAAATAAATTTCGCCAGAGCACATCTTGGTTCCAGTACAGTTCTGATAAACACAATACTACAATACTACAATAGTATTAACAACGAGATGCGTGAAGAATGTCTATGATATTGCAACCTACGAAAGACCGGAAGAAACATTCAACTGTTAAAACTGCATAATTCCGTCTACTTTTCCTCGATTCTAATATAACTGATTTCAACTTATCATTATTTGTTACACTACGTGTTTTACTACTGGAACAGGAACTACATACACTACCAGAGCACAAAAGCTACCCCCAGTCCCTTTGATATCTTTTCTCTTTCTTTCATGGGATTTGTCTTTAATAATCATACTAATCATTATGATTCAATATAAAAAGAAAGTTACAATATAGCAAAATTAAAACCTCTCATAGACATTTAATATTTCGTCCAATGACGTGCTCTTGCTGAAGTTAGCTTCAATTTTGTTTTATCCAATTGTGTTCTACAACATTTCATTTGTTCATCATATATATATTCTAAGAATATTAACTATAGTATATATATTATATATATCATACCGTTATACTTGGTATTGGTTGATCAAAAGTAATAATTGCCTCCCAACCATTCAATTCTTCCTGAAGATTCCAAATGAGATGTGCCTCAAAATTGTCATCCCAATTGTGCATTTTGGTAAGTGTCGTTGTTAGGGTTGACACAGCTGCCGTAAGTGACGGAAGTACTAGTAACCAAGGCAACAACATGGCGACTTGGTTTCTATTGGAAATATTTATAAATATGTATGTATCATTTATTATGCTTAATCTATTCCGTTTTCATCAAATAATTGTTTTTTCTGGAGTTCAGAAATTGAATAAGATTAAAAAAATCATATTACTTGATTCTTAATATAAAAGTTTAATAGTGATGATTCTATTGTGTTCTATTATGAGCTACGTCTATTATCAACAAACTTTTATACATATACACATAACATGCGTCATATATTGTTTGCGTCAAAAAGCTACTGATTTTAGCATCAGTGTTAAATTTCAGAATACAAACAATATAATTACATTATGTTCGAAGTAACAACATTTATTTGTTATCCATTCGTTTGATGTGCTTGAGTTTTGATTTTGCCATTTGATTAGGCACTTTCCTTTTTGAATTTTCCTCGGCGTTCAGTATTTTTGTGATTTTACTTTTTTTGTACTCTTGATAAAATGCTCAGTGGGACTTGTTGTTGGTCCTGTTTTTAAAATTTCTATAGATATTTATGTTTTTTCCAAAAATGCCCGTATTCATATATAAACTGCGGTTACCATAAGGTTTTTTAATTGCTACTATTGCCAGTGAATGATTGTCCTCTGCAGATAACAGTTCTACAAATGAAGCTTCCGTCATCTGTTATCTTATATTTTCACTTTGCAGTGTCCTCGCAAATATAGCACTGACCAATCACTAAAGCAACAATGTTCCCATAATCCCATTTTTATTTTTAAATAATGTATTGATTATGTTATATTTGTGATGAGCATGCTCATGAAATGATACAATGAATACTAAATTATTTGTTAAAAAAACACATTTTTATTTCAGCCTACTTTATAAACATTACACTAGTGATAATTTTGATAGTTGGTAACGTGAAGCAAAAATTTCTAAATTCCAAACTATAATATTATTTTCACAAGTAACATTTGGACAAGACGCTTACTTATCTTTGACGTATTTATAACTATATGTCAGCATGCTTCAATTTGTTACACTTAATTTAGTTTGGAATAGTATGAAAGATAAGATTTCACATTTCTAACCTGATTTCTGAACTTTTGAAGCATGTTGAATTGACTGATAAGTACAAGTGGACTTGCTAGATGAACGAGTATGAGCACACATTTGACAATTCCACAAAATATATAGCCAGTGTATGCAATACTAATGAAAAGATCACAATCGGAGTTCATAGTTTGCAAACTGAATATTACATTTACAAGAAAAAGAGATGATTGCCCGTAATATAAAGTGTGACATTTTAGAACAGAATTCCTTTGCCAGATCCAATTAGGTAATCTGTTAATTCTGTATGTTATTATTAGTGATATCGTTAGATTTGTTTTTCCACAAGTTGAGCTGAAACTACTGACTACTTTTTCTTCTATTTTTTTTTTCTCTTTTGTATCTTTTCTATCAATATAAATTTTAATTGAATCCAACTTGGTTTAAGTTTTAAGAGCACATACATGTTTGGACCTTTTACAGTGCTACTGTATCATGAGTTTATATACAATTAACAGATTTGTCCATCTTACAGAAAATTTGTTGGTTTGTTGTCGGAAAGCAATGAAAAGATAAAATTTTGAAATCCTTTGAAATCTATACAAACCTGAGATGGGTATTACAATGAAATAAACACACTAAAGTACTGTTATTTAATAACATAAACATTACTAATTTTACTATACAAGATCCGCATTCCGACAAAAAATGTCAAATGAGGCCAAAATATTTGAAAATCCAAAAATTGAAGATCTGATGTTACAAAAAGGACAAAAATTATAGACAAAGCCGGGCGCATCAATTTATAATAGATATTTGACCAACAATGTTAAACTTTCTTTAAACAGATAATAAATTTCGTGCATCCAAATTTTTTGCTTCATTTGCCGACACAGAATCTAATAAAATAGTTTCAAAAGCGTAAACCACAACATTGTGATTGGATAACAACGTCTTACACAATGAAATTCAACCATATCATTGACATGACGTTATTTTCATATTGGGGTAAAAACAATAGAATTACCCACAATTACTAAGATTCGGAAAAGGCGAAATTTAGGCAATGAAAAAGAATCTAAATGTTTTATCGATATACGACACTTACCTAAATCTATCGTGCTTTCAGCTAATCTTCAGTACAATAAAAGTCGTTATATCTAATTTAATTCGGTATAGATTAGCAGATAAGATGGCATATTTCTTATCCTTGAACTTTTGAAGCATCACGTTCATTGACTTGTTAGTATAAGGGGACCAGGTACAACTAGGAGCACACAAATGAATATTATTTCATAAGGTACTAGTGAACATATCACAATTGGAGTCAACATATAACAACACTGATTAATGCATATCAATAGAAGATATGATACTTTATTTAATTACAACAGTTGACCTAAATTTTGACTTTTCCAAAATTTACATATGGAACAGTAAAAATAGTACTTCATGTCAATTGTATAATATGTGAATTCTATATATAACTATTCGTGTTACCATTGGGTTTTATATAACTACATATATGTTTCAATAAAGATTGTCACGTCTTACGCAAGATAAAATATAGCAATGTAAACACTGATAACAATCAATAGGGTTATCTTCAGTGTTTACATATAGATTCTTACATTGATACCAGTGGATTATCGGATTTATCCAATCGAGATAGTTAAATTATCAATTTTAAAGTCCGAGCCTCGGCGAGGACTTTAAAATTTATAATTTAACTATCGAGATTGGATAAATCCGATAATCCACGAGTAACTGTGTAAGAATCTGTTTCTCTAATGATTAAAAAATAAATTTTCATTTTTTGTTAAATGAAAATCCCCTTGTCAATTTCATTAACATCTGTTAGCATATTTTGATTCATTCAGTTAGCTGATTAAGGTTATGACCCTTAAATTCATCCAGTCATCTTCTGAGATCACCAGCAACCACACGTTGATTAAATTTTTGTATACAATGGGTTCGAAAAGGGATAGATTCCCATAGAATTAGAGAAATTAATTTATATAAAAACGTACCAATACGGCAACCAATACCATAAGTAAAACAATACAGAACACCATGGCAAAACAAAAAGACAAATAGACAAACAATGTACAAGGTAACCGTTCGTCTTGAATTACCACAACAGTAACTTTTAAAGGGTTATAGATACCACAACCTTGTTAATACTTTCTAATATTTTTTAGCATCTCATCTGTAAATATAATCTTCCTCATCAAATAATAATATGAGACGATATTTTCAACCTACATTTTACTGTAATACCGTAAATAGAACTAAAATGCTAAGAATGATAATTCTTAACTCGGGAAGTTCTTTAATATTTCAAGAATAATGACTACAAACGTTATATATATATATTAATTAATTATATTATAGTGTTATGATATTGTAACTATCATATTTCTTTAGTTGGCCTAATTTGTTTTGTGTGGCCTATTATATATTTTTACATTGTGTACAAAATAATACACATTGTGTTACAACTATGCAGTTTAGAAATCACTGGAACAATCATTGATACTCACGGAATGATTAGAACTTTCTATTTCACTTACATAACGTTTCCAAAATGATCAGAACAAAAGAGGCGTAATTTAAACATCTACCATTATCTAAAAGTTTCCGTTACAAGTATATATACAAGTATGCAAACCTTAAAGTTGGACATAGACTTAGACATCGATAGACATCAACAATCTCAGCAGTTGGATTGACACTTTTATTTACTAACAACATCATACTAAATTGTGAACTATTGGACGTAATTATCTGTGGATTCCCTTGAAGATTTCCGGATAAAAAAAAGATAAAAGATTGGACTCATATTTTGACAGTTAAGTTGACATTTCTATTTGTGTAATACTTCTTGTAAACTTGTGTATAATAAATCTTTTTAAATTTTATTATTGATTTGTGTCTTTTGTTGGCTACAATTAAAAGCGATTTTCTGGCCGTAACAATAGTTAAAATGTTCTTTCATTCGATGGTCTCGTGATTTTAAATGCTATGTGGCCTCTTATAAATACTGCCGGTTTCTGTAAAATTGTATGATGTAATTTCATGAAACTGATTGGGATTGCCAGTTTTCCTGCCGAAGATCGGTGGTTCTTTCATGGAACTCCGGCTTTCTCCACCAATAAAATCTGGTCGCCACAAAATAGCCAATGGTATTAGGAGTGGCGTAAAACACCAAATAATCAATTATCAATCAATCATGAAATTGTTGGGAATGTTGTTTATTCTTTTTGTTTCTTGTGCGCTAGTATACAGTTCCCAACTGTTGCTACTTTAGCTAGCTTCTTGAAGTAGCGAAAACATTTTGACCCGTCTGTTCAAATTGTGTTAAGTCTTTTAAATCCTTCTTCAAGTACATAAGTCATGATCCAGTCAGTTGCTGGACTGTACAGTAGTCAGGAATATGACAGATGTTTCCATTCGTTCGATGTGTTTTGGCTTTTCATTTTGCCACTTGATAAACGACATTCCGTTTTGAATTTTCCATGAAGTTCGGTATTTTTGTTATTTTACTTTATACAGGTTTGTTTTGTGTGCTTTTAATTAACCACTTCTGGTAAAGGCGGGGATTTGTGCGCATGAAAAACTGATATAAACCCACAACATTGTTTGTCTGTACCACGTCAGGTCATCTGAACAATGTGTTTTCCGTTGTTGTTTGTCTTTGTTTATACGTTTTTATCGGAGAATGTATGTGTTGGTAATTGGTGTGCTCCGTTTTACTAGTTGTACTGCACAGTACATTTAGAAATTCCAGTTATCGTTTTTATGCATATTTTATATGGTTGGAAAATATTCTCAGAAAATTATTTATTTATTTTATCTTTGATTATGGCATTCAGTTCAGTTTCATTAAATCTGATTCTATCGCGTATTAAATTCAGGGAACATAACCATGCCACTTCTTTTAAAACTGTTAAAAAAGTTGCATGTCAAGTGTAATTAGTATTATTAGGGTCTCAATTGACGAATTCAGCTACTTTACTTATTTGTAGATCCGGTTGGCGTGCTCAACATTTTTGCTGTCAGCAGGTTCTCTCTATCATAGTTTCTAGAAAAAATGCAAAAATGAGTAAAAAGTATATTTTAAGTGCAAGAACTCCTATAAGGGGCCAATTCTTAGTCTTGACTTAATGTGTGATCTTACTGTTTTGGTCAATTTTGCTCTTTAAACGTTTGGTAAAGTTTCTCTATATAATAGTTTTCAAGACAATAATCAAAAACTGATGAAATTTCATGGACAATAACTTGAAGATATATTTTCCGATTTGTGATATATATGCCAGAAACTTTTAGTTTACCCTTATGTTCTATTCTTGGCATGTAAGTTGACGGATGAAATCGCCGCATACAGATTTTAAACTTCATTCCCGCAGATACATTATATATGGTTTGGTAACATTTGACTCGGAAGTTTTAGAGGAGAATACTTTTTGAAAGGTTAACGACGACGGACGCCAAGTGATGGCAGTAGCTCAAAGGCTCACATGGGGTGTTGAATACATGTTGATTTTAAGATGTATTAACTTTGATATCTTACGATCCCTTGCAGAAACGATTTTTGGTAATTCTCCTCGGCTATCTGTCGTTTTAATTCCTTTTGCTAGTGGAATGAAAAGGGTGGTTCAAAACATTTGGTCCTGAGATTCCCTGGTGAGTTCTAACCTAGAAACAGGGCGTGCATGTGCAATGCAATCTGGAACATACGTTCATATTTCTGATAGTCTCCCCTTATCGACTATTTCATTCTTATTTGAATTTCGTTGTCTACAAATAGAGTCCCTAGTGCGGACAGTGTTTAACTTGCGTATATTTTGTTCATACACCTTACAAATTTATTTATTTATATTTTATGCATAAAATAGTAAGAAGGGAGATGAAATTACATGTATAAACAGTTTGGAATAATTTTTACACGTAGGTAAAGTAGTGATCTGGTCCAGTATGAAAAGGTAAAAAATTAGTATGTCTAGATCTGAAGCTGTCATACTGTATTATACATCCACTCTACATAAATTTGTCCTTTATCTGAGTGACAGTTTATATACTTTTCTATATTTTGATATATTTTGTCCCAATATTAATACACTACACTACGATTTTTTTTAAATTGGCGTTTTCTGTCTTAGATAATTCACTACGATATAACTGCGATATAAAAATGCACGTGGATATCCACAAATATTGCCGTGTAATGCCAGAAAATGACTTACCTGATCTAGATTATCTTCTGATAATACTGTTAGGTCAACAGTGAACGGGAGAGCTTTTCGCTTTCCTTTTAATGTGCCATTACATGAATTTACCTGGTTACATGAACTCGAAAAGATCCAGAAACAACAAGGGCAATTACAAAAACAATTGAAGATTCCCGTAAAATTATCGAACTGTCTTGGATTAAACGACTGCAGACAGCATATCCCCTGGTCTAAATGACATTATACTTGGACAATTAACATCTAAAACTTCATCTATTGATATCATGAATATTGTTGATAAATGACAACGTAATGATAGGTCTCATGGCAAACGTATCAATCGAAATCAACGAATTAAACATCATATAAATTATACACTTGATGATCTCCTATCTATGTTTAAAAATAATTGTAGGCATCAATTATTATGTAAACGGGGTCAAATACCAATAAGTAAATTACACGATATTTTCAAGAAGTGTGACACAATCTCGTTCTTCAGTCCACTCTATGAATATTCGCGTCTATTTACAGCTTTTTACCACCATAGGCTGTTCCCGCATATCGATTAACCTGAAGATCATAAACGGCACTTTCTGAAAATTAAATATATTAACAGAGGCATTGATTTCATCAGCTTATCGAGTATATTTAATGACTCTACCATTCAAAACTTTATACCTCCCTATTTTGATAACTCAGAACCACTTATTATTTCGTATACATACAAAAAACCCAAGTTTAATTATACATCGGTAACATCAGACGTCTATGTAGAAAATTATACTCCTCTAACTTGAAACTATGAATCGTCAAATTTTAAATATGATCCCTATGGCTATGTTATTACAGGGGACCTCAATACCGTTCAAGATCGAGAGGTTAAAAACTTTTTGAAAAAAGGACCAAAATCTCGTTCTCCATCTAAAATAGATTGGACACAGGGTCGCCACGTCACAAATGACGCTCATTCATCGTATTGTAAAAATTGGTGTAAACGGGAAAATATTTGATAAAAAATCACTTGATTCTTATTTAAATAAATGTATGAATGTTGTGGATATTCGAATATCACATTTTGAAAATAATTCAGAAATAAATAAAAGTGTACATAATACGCCTTTTTCTAGAATAAGAAACAAACTTCAAGTACTTTAAAAGCGGTTTGTGTTTGTACCGGCAGCCAAAAATGTGGTGGTGGTATGTCGTTAATACTACACGGACGTTCTTAAGAATGGAATTTTAAATTCATCTACATTCAAGTCCGTGCGTTCCACAGAGAGTTATATCGTAAACAAACATATCAATACCACATCACAGTTTAAGGAATTTTCTGAACATTTGAAGGTCCCTACTACGTATTGGTCACCTAAACTACACAAAAAAAAAAATCCAGAAAAAAATATCGTTTCATCTCGGCCTATAGTAAGTGTTCTACAACTAATCTTTCAATGCTTTTAACTAGTTCCTTAACTTTTATCGAATATCTTATCATTAACTTTTGTAATAAACTATATGAAAATAGTGAAATTAACTATTTTTGGAGTGTAAAAAATTCTTTGGATGTCTTCGATAAATTACATGCTTTTGATGTTTCTTCTGAATCTGTTGACAGTTTTGACTTTTCAATTCTTTACACTACACTTCAACACAATCTTATCGAACAAAAGTTTTCCTATTTAATTAAATATTCGTTTGCTAAATCTGAATGCAAATATATTTGCTGCAACTCATTTAAAACCTTCTAATGAGAAAGGTAAATATGCTAGATATACTTACAGGAAATGTGATGAGATGATTGAAGCTGTGCATTTTCTCCTTGATAATGTTAATGTACGTTTCGGCAATAAAGCGTATTATTCCTATGGGCACCAATTGCGCCCCTTTAATAGCTTGTACTATTATGAATCACAGTTTATGACCAAACTCAGTAAAGACCCGTCTAAATTGCATTTAATTGATAAATTCAACAACACTTACCGTTATCTTGATGATATTTTTTTGTTAAATAATCAATAATTTTCTAAATATACTGCCGAAATTTACCCAAAGGAACTTACTTTAAATAAATCAAATATAAACGGTAATAACTGTCCTTTCTTAGATTTAGATATTTCAGTTTTACACGGTAAACTCTACACTAAAATTTACGACAAAAGGGACGATTTTTCGTTCACATTTGTTAATGTTCCTTTTTTGGATGGTGGTGTTCCTTTGGCACTATTTTACGGTGTTTATATATCACAACTCGTTCGCTATGCCCGTGTATGTTGAGACGTTTTGGATTTTAATGCACGTTATCTATGTATTACTGGTAAATAATAAAATCAGGGTTTTCGTTACCACAAATTACTTACAACCTTTATTAAATCCTTCCATAGATATAAATATTTGGTTTTGAAATTTGGTTGTACCTGTAGAAAACTTATTTCAAACGGGATAACACATCTTCATTTTTACGGAGATGTTGTTTACCGAGCCCGGAAATTTAGAAACGATCCGGGTAAACTTACCGATCCTTTAAATAAACTTGTTCTAAAAGGTTACCAATTCAACACTGTAATAAGATCTTTGAATATTGTTTTTAGTTGTATTAATACTGTGTCTTTACACTAAATCCATTGGAATTTGGATGTGTACTGATTGATGATTTAGTCTTAAATGCACGATTTTTTTATTAGTTGTTATTGGCTTTGAACTAGCTGTCAGTAACTGCGAGTACTCTCAGATCTGTACTTTTTGTTGTTTGGATGTACAAGTACCCGTCCACGTCCACTCTGTGTTTTTGTTAGATGTATTTCTACTTGTATCCATCTGATGAGTTAAGCCTTTTTCGCCTGGTTTTTATAGTTTATTCTTATGTTGTACTGTTACACCACCGTCCCAGATAAGTTGAGGGTTGGCACTTTCAAACTAGTTTAACCCCGCCACATTCTGTATGTGCCTGTCCCAAGTCAGTTCAGTGGTTGTTGTTTGTTGCTGTGTTACATATTTGTTTTTCGTTCATTATTTTGTACATAAATTAGGCCGTTAGTTTTCTCGTTTGAATTGTTGACATTTGTCATTTCTGGGTCTTTTATAGCTGACTATGCGGTATGGGCTTTGCTCATTGTTGAAGGCCGTACTGTGACCTATAGTTGTTAATTTCTGTGTCATTTGGTTTCTGGCGGAGAGTGGTCTCATTGGCAATTATACCACATCTTCTTTTTTATATTATATATCATTGTTCGTCTGCTAGAGTTGGTGGGTATTTGTGTAATATTTATTATGCTTGCAATTGCCACAAGATGTTAAGCAAGAAACAATCAATCAATCTTTTATGCATGCTTACGTCAATATTATCACTACATCTTCTAAACCATTCACCACCTCGGTGGTTTCGTGGTAGCGTGTTTGCCTCGAGTGCGGGAGGTCGTGGGTTCGAACCCCAGCCGGGTCAAACCAAAGACTTTAAAACTGGTATTTGCTGCTTCTCCGCTAAGCACGCAGCATTTAGGAGTAAGAGCAAAGACTGGTCGGCTCGGAGTCAGAATAATGTGTCCGGTTAAAGTTACATGTCTTCCTGCGGACTGCTACTTTGCGAACCAGCACGTTAAAAATCCGGCTCAGCGTGTCGGTCTAGTATAAAGCAGGGTTAATATCCATATTACATTAACATGTTCTCCTCCTGAATATGCATATAAATTTGCCGCTGGACGTTAAGCAGCCATTCATCATTATCATCTTAACCGTTCATATTTTCAGAAAACTTATATGATCATAAATATCGGTTAAAATCGTGACTAAAGTCAATTTTATGAGAAACACACATTTATCAAAAGTCAATAATCCTATAAAATATCAATCATTTTTCGTATTAGTTTATTTCCAGAGTTAAGAGATAAAACTTTGGACAATTTATCTTTAATACATTACAAAATATTGTAATAAAAATTACGTGTAATTCAAAGGAATGATTTATTGTAGATATTAAACAAATTAAATATAATGTTGACATATGTTTAGATCTCTTTGAATAGTATACACTTAAGGATATGTCTTATATATTGCTCACAAATCATGAATTTGGTCAATTTCATGAGCAAAACACATTTATTAATAGTCACTATCCTATAAAATATTAATCATTTTCTTATTAGTTTTTTTTCTTGTATTTAGAGATAAAAGTTTTGAATATTTCTCTTTTAAGACATTAAAAATATTGTTATAAAAGTAACGTTCAATTCCAAGAAATGATGTACTGTAGATATTAAACTATTTAAATATGAAGATAGCAGAGGATTAATTTTCTTTTGAATAGTACATACTAATTAAGGAAGTTTATACAAATATATCGCTCACAAATCGTGGTAAATTTTATGAGAAAAACATATTTTTTAAAGCCAATAAACATAAAAAATATTAATCTTTTATTTCAAGCATGAAGAGAAAAACTTTAGACTCTTTCTCTATTTAAAGACAATACAAAATATTGTCATAAACATTTAATTCAATTACAAGCAATGGTAAACAAATTCAATGTAATATTGACAGATGCTTACTTCTGCTTTGTATAGTACACACATAAGGTTATATATATATTGCTCACAAATCGTGACTTTGGTCATTTGTATCATGTTAATGAGAAAACATAATTAATTTTCAATAGTCAATAATCAGTCAAAAGATAAATCCTCTAAGTTCTCTACAAAATTAGCACACTTAAGAATAAATAGAGAGTATATTACCAAGTCATTGAAGATTATCTTGATATCATTTAAATTTCTAACTTCTGAAGTGAATTTCAGTCTGTTGTTAATATGGATTCTACCACAATACCCTGTTGATTACGATATTTATCCACTTGACATAAATTAGATAAGTACCGTAGTCAACGGGGAAAAGTTGAAGAATCTATTTTCTAGTTTATGGTTCCGAACAGATATGACGGCAAATAACACGAGATAAATCTAATCAAACTGGAGTTTATCAAAATTTATCAAATTGGTCAGATCCGGTTTAAATGATCCAAGAATTGAGGTAAGTGTGCCAAAATACTCATTTTAAAAATTAATAAACAACTGACAGATCGTTATCTTATTTAGGGCATACGATACAGTTACAGGGGAGGTAATGACGTTGCTAACGTAAAATGTTATTTTTGCGACGTCAAACTGTGACATATCGGAAAAAGCTGCATTTTGCGACTGTTTTTTTATGATTTAAACTGATTTAACTTGAAAACGAGTACATGGACCTTCTTTTTTAAAATGGCATTAAGTTTGATTTCGTATGAAGATTATTTGTACCAATTTTTATGAAAAAGTCAATATTGAACTTTTTTTTAATTTGATAAATATAGCGCAAAAAATGCGGTTTTTTTTTCCTAAACTCCTGAAACTTTGTTAAAAATGAATTATTTCCAAAGAACTGTTGTACATATTAAGAGCATATTTATGTAAAGAAGATTTTCATAATGTTCTACAAAAATCCGCTTGTGTTTATATATGTTGAAACAAAAAAGTTAGGTGTGTCTATCCAAAGGAAAAAAATGTCCGCAAAAACGAAATTTGAGTAAATGTCTAAAATGTGACCGCTTTTATCTCTTAAAGTAGCACATGAAGGTAAATTTTTTATTACATATTTGAATTGCTTAGGTGAAAAATAGCTTATATGCAAATTTTCGTAAAAAATTCTTTATGGGATCGAAACTGTATCGTATGTCCTTAAGGATTACTTCACCTCAGATCTCTTAATCTGTTATCCGCAATCGTATATATATTTGAAAATTACCTATTTGATTCTTTTATTACACACTAATTCAGAGTTTCCCTTTGCCAATTGTAGACTAAAAAGGACAAAGTAGGCTGCTGACCATTCAAACCATGAAAAGTAAAGTTCAAATTTTTTTAGGAATTTTAACCAATATTTAATGAAGAATAACTATTGATATTAACAGAGTTTAAATGAAAAAAAGATTAAATGTAAATTAAAGACAAAAAAACTTAAAGATAACATACAGTAGGCACATATACATTTGTTCTTTTCGCTAGCTCTTCGTTGACACTGAACATGAAGGTCCTTTCTAAAAAACGTGTCAGAATGTATCTCTCAATACAGGGTCAATTACGTAATAGGCATATAGCAAATAGACTATTGATAAAAACAAGGAGCCAGGTAACGTAATAGTATTGCTGTTCTTATCTCAAAGTAAAAATGATGCCTGATTCTTACAAAGACTGGCACTTAAATCATTTTTGTATATTATTCATGTTATTGGAAGCAACGTTTGATGTGAATAAAGAGGACTGTGTATCTTTAAAATTGAATAAAGAACACGACTGTTCTCATTTTTTAGACAAATCAAATAGTCATAAAATTGAGAATGGAAATGGGGAATATGTCAAAGAGACAACAACCAGACCAAAGAGCAGATAACAGCCGAAGGCCACCAATGGGTCTTCAATGCAGCGAGAAAATCCCGCACCTGGAGGTGGTCCTCAGCTGGCCCCTAACTAAAATTGTGTGCTAGTTCAGGGAAAATTGACGTCACACTTAACTCCAAAACATATAAATGAACTAAAGTTAAAAAACAAACTAGACTAACAAAGGCCAGAGGCTTCTGACTTGGGACAGGCGCAAAAATGCGGCGGGGTAATGTAGTTTTTGGAAAAATATAAGAGGGTAAATTGCACTTCAAGTTTGGAAATCGATTTAGACACGAACGTGGACGTGTAAGAAATCATTCGTTTCCCAGGTTAAACTAAACAATGGAAGGTTGCTGTGAACTAATAACAGTTGAGCCATGTTATGTCAAATTGGAAAACAAAAAATATGTTGAAACAATTTATCAACACAGAAGAACATGAGCAATATTTTTTGTTTAACTTTTGTATGAGAAATGTGGAGAAATTAGTTTATATCGGTGACCGCCTCCCAGATGTAGTGTGTACATTTCATTACGAATTCAAGAGTGGTAGGCGTGTATCAATCCATTATATGTTTAGTGACTCTGTATTACATAAAATTAAACAGTAAAAAATTATAACAAAAATAACGAACTCGAAGGTAAATTCAAAAAGGGGAATTCCAAAAACACTGACAAAACCAAACGTTATCAACCAACGGAACGAAGGAAAAACAACTGTCATATTTCTAACTTGATAAACGCATTTTGACATGTTTGACAGCTCAGAGACCGATTGCAGTATAAACATATTCATATATCAGCACTAAAAAAGGTAAAAAACAAAAACAAAACAACTGACGAATACAAAAAGTTTTGATCATTTCCTTATTAGTTTGATTTATAGGAGTGGCATTAGCTAATAACAACCTAACATAATTTGCAATAAGATGGTTAATTCTTCATCTTTAATCTGTCATATAAACATGAAGTGGTTAAAAAATTCCTGAACATTAAAATTTTCAAAACATATCTTCATATGACTTAAATAGCCAATAATCCGACAAAAGATGTATCCCTTAAGTTCCCTCTAAAACGGTATTTACTTGAAATAAATAAAGAGTATATAACCAAGTCATTCGAGATTATCTGCATATTGTTTCTTGCTTCTGATGTGATTTTCAGTTTAGTGTTAAAATATGAATTCTACCAACCAATCAAGTTATCGAAATTGATCAAATTGGAAAGAATCGGTTTTTTTTTAATTGCTAAAAGAATAAGAGAAATTATGTTTACATACTGATTTTAAATATACAACTGGCAATTCTTTCTGATTAAAGATTACTTCAATTTTAGAAATTAATTCAAATTAAGGAATATATCTCCCCTAATGCACAGCTCGGATTCCTTGGCCGATTTTGGCTATACTTTAAGTTCTTTTGGTTGATCAGCTCTTTATGATTTGGATTTTTAATCATTTTGGCCTCGAGCATCACTAAAGAGACATTAATTGTCGAAATGCGCATCTGGTGCAGTAAAATTGATTCCGTTTATATTATTACACATTGTAATTTCACCACATGTTTCCTATTCTATTATCCGAAATAGTCTTTATTGACAATTATCGATGTGATTCTATAAGAACACACTTCAAACACACGGTTACCCTTTATCAATATTGTAGACTGGTTTTGATGCGAACAAAGTTGGCTGCTGATCATACAAACAATGATAAGTTCAAAGTTATTTATGGGCGTTTTAACTAATTTTCAGTCAATAATTGCATGTTTCTTTGTATTATTTTATTGGGGTATAAAAGCGTTGACCGAAGCACATTTTGTATATTATACTAAAAATGTGTGCACGATCAAGGCTTTTACAACCCAATTAAATTATGAAAAGAGACATTCAATTCTTATAATTACATTCTTATGACACAACCATAAAATTAAGAGTTATATCAAGCTTTTCGTGTGTATTGCTTTAACATTGTCACGAATAACTATGGAACGCCAAAACTGTCTTGTTATGCCCATTTTCATTATATGATGTGCATTTACCTTTATATGATGTGCACCTGTCATTATATTGTGTGCAAACACCTTTATATGGTGTCCAGTTGACATTATATGATGTGCAAATATCCTTATATGATGTGCAAACATTCTTATATGATGTGCAAATATCCTTATATGATGTGCAAATATACTTATATGATGTGCAAATGTACTTATATGATGTGCAAATATACTTATATGATGTGCAAATATACTTATATGATGTGCAAATGTACTTATATGATGTGCAAATATACTTATATGATGTGCAAATGTACTTATATGATGTGCAAATGTACTTATATGACGTGCAAACATACTTATATTATGTGCAAATATCCTTATATGATGTGCATTTTCCCTTATATTATGTGCAAACATCTTTATATGATGTGCTTCTGTCATTATATTATGTGCATGTAACATTATATGATGTTGTTCGGATTACTTCATTATATGATGTCAAAACGTACTGATATGATGTGCTTTCATCGTTGTTATGGTCAATAAACATGATTACGATTAGATCGATTACTGTCTACGTCATAATTGATTCCGATCTGCTTCTCCGGAATTACTATAAACCCGGCTCAAATCTGTAACTATTGTGTGGAAAATGGAAGAGATAAGCCCTGGCACGTTAGTACATCGTTTTAAAGATGAACAAATCACATCTGATATTGTTGGGAAATTGTCAATATATGAATTACAAAGTTTAAAATTAACTAACGGGTCTACAATAATGAACCTAGTGATACGGTTAAAGTTATTAAATTATGGGTCCTAGACTGTGTACTGAGAACCTGGAGTTCAAATAATTCATCTACCAGAGGATATTCTTCATTTTTTTGTTTTGAAAGCCAGTTTACTGTTTCTGATCTAGCAGCTCCAGCCTCGTATCAGCTTCCGAAAGTGCAATTTAATAAAAGTCAACGTTTCAAACATTTCGGAGGGAGATTTAGATCCATTAATACAGGAGCTAGTTGACGAATTTCCCTGCTATGGTGAAAATATGATAAAAAAAATTTTATTGCAAAAGACAGCTATACCGATATATACTATTGTTCCCTCTTTTTGAATTGCCGCTTTATCTTAATTCATTTCCTATACCAATTAAATCACAGTCATTTAAAAAGTATTTCAAAACAATAGCTATAAAATGTTCTACTCATGCATAAATATACTGGTATGGATGATTGATTGAATGATTGATTTGTGTTTAGCGCCACTTTCAGCACTATCGTGCTATTTCGTGGCGGTCAGTTTTTATTGGTGGAGGAAGCCGGAGAGAACCACCGACCTTCGGTAAAAAAACTGACAATTCTTGTCAATTAAGTTTGGAGTCGAGCGTACCTGACACGTGCGGAATTCGAACTCACAACTTAAGTGTGGACAGGCTAGTGATACAGTTGTTCGACTACTTAGACCACGCGACCACCTCGGCTCCCACGGTATAGATGAAAAGAGATATGAAAAAAGAAAGAAATTAAATTGTTTTGTATTCTGTGACTTTTCTAAAGCTTTTGACATAGTTTGGTACAGATGCCTTATATTTATACTAAAAGCTTATGGTTTTTACGGAAGCTTATTATATTTGGTTGAAAATTATCTACATGATAGAAAACAGAGAGTAGTATTGCATAATTCGTCTTCTTCCTTCTGTGATGTCTTAGCTGGTGTTCCTCAGGGATCAGTTCTGGGCCCTCTTCTCTTTGTCTTTGTCTATATTAATGAGGGTCTTGCAAGGTCGGTTACTTAAATGGTAAAAATATCCCTTTATGAGATGTAGTTCTTTAAATGGTAAAAATATCCCTTAAAGTACATTTCAAAAGCACTGGGAGATAATTTCAGCAGTGATGCAAAATGGAACAATCAAATTGAAAGAATAATTAAAAGTGTATAGAAACACTTAAATGTTTTGCGTTAACTTAAATACCGACTATCTCGACTATGACGTCTTTATACTAAATCCATTGGATGTTGGATGTCATAATTGATCATTTAGTCTTAGATGCATGAACTTTTTATTAGTTGTTATTGGCTTTGAACTAGCTGTCAGTAACTGCGAGTACTCTCAGATCTGTACTTAGTGTCTTTTTGTTATTGGTATGTACAAGTACCCGGCCACTTTCACTCTGTGTTTTGTTAGATGTATTTCTATTTGTATCCATCTAATGAGTTAAGCTTTTTTCAACTGATTTTTATAGTTTGTTCTCATATTGTACTGTTACACCACTGTCCAGGTTAGGGGGAAGGTTGGGCGCCCGCTAACATGTTTAACCATGCCACATTCTGTATGTGCCTGTCCAACGTCAGGAGCCTGTAATGCAGTGGTTTTCGTTTGTTGCTGTGTTACATATTTGTTTTTCGTTTATTATTTTATACATAAATTAGGCCGTTAGTTTTCTCGCTTGAATTGTTTTATATTTGTCATTTCAGGGCCTTTTATAGCTGACTATGCGGTATGGACTTTGCTCATTGTTGAAGGCCGTACGGTGACCTATAGTTGTTAATTTCTGTGTCATTTGGTCTCTTGTGAAGAGTTGTCTCATTGGCAATCATACCATTCTTTTTTATATCTCGAAGCAATTTAGATAAACTGTACCTAGTATTTATTCGACCCATTTTTGAATATGCCACGGAAGTGTGGGATAGTTGTGGAATATGCTATTCACATAATTTAGAAAATTTGCAATTAAAGGCCGCAAGAATTGTAACCGGTCTACCAATTTTCACTAAAACTGAAACCTTATACTCTGAGGTTGGCTCGGAATCTCTTTTGGAAAAAGAAGAAGAAAATAACATATGTTTTATAATGTGAACCAAAAACATGCATTAGAATACTTATATAATCTTGTACCTACATGTGTACAAAGTACAACCAACTATCCGTTGCGAAATGATCATGATATTATTGTTCCATTTTGTAGACTATCCCTTATTACTGAATCGTTGATTCTCTCCACAATAAGTGAGTGGAATAAACTTGATCCAAAAATTTGCAGCATCGATTCTATATTTAATTTAAGAAAGAATTGAAAAACGACAGTCTCCTAAGTAAAGTTGGAACGTTTTATTTGTATGGCGAGAGGAAATTGAATCTTATTTTAATGCAATTGCGATGCTCCGCTTCATTCTTAAACTATGAACTTTTTCGAGCTAACATTATAAATGATCCTTCTTGCCAATGTGGATGTTCATCATTACTTCTTCGTTTTTCAAAAATACACCTCATGTAGAAAAACCTTACTCAATAATCTTATTGGCTTTCCAAAATTCTATAAACTGTTTGCTTTACATGTATACTCATTATACTATTATTGTATTTATTTATATTGTATTATGGAGAAGAATTCAAAAGTATGATTTACTTGTGTCTAATCCATTTTGCTCCAATTTAGCAAATAAAATACGTTTACTAAAAGCAGATATGGGATGAAATTAAACTCGGTGCATTGCATTTGAGTGCAGCTTTTTACAACGTTTTCGCGCATTTATTTTACAGCTTCAACTAGACAGTAACCCGCAACATAAAAGGTTTCGTGGGAAGCCGCTCATATATACACTTCCAGAATCAAGGCATCGAACTGTAAACAGGGCTAAGGCTAATTTTCTTTTTTTTTTTTTGGTGTGGGGGTTATGTTTGACTCAAATTTCTTGAAAATACATTATTTGTTTAAGAAGGAAGCAAAATGACTTTCCTATTTAGAGGTAGTTTCTTCTATAAGCAGTTGATACACAAATTTCAAGTACAAAAAAAATGTGTATTCATTTTTTGTAAATTTTGCATTGCTGATTATTTAAAATAGCTGTTTCTCTTTATATATAACTTTTCTCGAGATATTAGTTAAAAAGACGCAAATATGGACAAAAATCGGACATTAGAAAGTAATAACTCCTGAAAGGCACCGGTCATTTGTAACCTAAAAGAGGGGGATATGGGGAAAATGGTAAGGGTATCAAATTTTTTATACGAACGCAAACATTTGCGGCCGAATGTCGTCGTCGTCGTCCAATACATTTGGTTTCCAGACAATAACTTGCGTATAAGTGTATGGATCTCTGTCAAAATTGTTCCACAAGGTTCTATACCAACAATGAAGTTTGGGATTGATTTTGGGAGTTATGGCCCAACTGTTTAGGAATTGGACCAAAAAGGGGCCGAAACAATACTTTTCTAATACTTTGTATAATTACTTATTCTTGACCAATTTCAATGGTGTTTAATTCAAAGTCTTGATTCTTGCAGTTCTTACATACGTTAAATTTAACCTTGTAGTTAGATTTTGGATATTGGACCATAATAGGTAAATGTCCAATTTGAAAATTTTGAAAATCTTTGACCACATTCATTCTGTGTCAGAAACCTATGCTGTGTCAAATATCTAATCACAATCCAAATTCAGAGCTGTATCAAGCTTGAATGGTGTGTCCATACTTGCCCATACTGTTCGGGGTTCGACCTCTGCGGTCGTATCAAGCTGAACCAAAAATTGAATGAAGGTGTGCTAAATATCAATAGGACCATAACTGGCATATCCAAAGAAATTTTTTTGAAGAGCCAAACAACTTCCACACTTGAAGTTCTAGATCCACTACTGATGCAATATTCTATACTTATAATAGAAAAGAAATTGTATTCATTATTTTGTTATAACGAAGTATTGAGAAATGTATGGAAGTGTGGGGTTCGAAATTTTTATGTCTTTCGAGGGGACTTGAAAAAATGAGAGTAATTCTAATGTTTCCTCCCAGTTCCCCCCCTCAATGAAAAAAAAATACCAGTCCCTCGGTAGTTGATTTATAATTTCAGTAATTTTCAATTTTTTATTTTTAAATCTATTTTTGCCTACCATTTTGCCAGGAAGGTTTCTCTTTAAATAAGTTATCAAGATAATAGGCAACAAAACAACAAAACTCATAAGAGCCTAAATTGCCCAAATGGGACCTTTCCTATACAGCATATTCAGACTGTTTTCATAACCCCCCCCTTTTTTTAAAACCTATTGTGGTTTTCAAGATAAACGAAAGAAAAAAAGGCCGTCCGTTGCAAACTGAATCTCCCCGAACTGAACCGTTATCGAGATATAAAAAAAAGGGTTCACAATTTTGGTATGCTTGGAGGGACAAATATTTACAAAACATTATTTTTCGCTTGTATAAAATGTGTTAAAAATCATAACAAGATACTCGCGTCTTCATCCAAAATCAATATGAAAAAGCTAGGGCATTGCTGTAGATTGTGTATTGCTCACCAATTCAACTGTTTATAGCCCAATCCCCCCCAAACCCTCTAAAAAATATGAACGGTCGGTACCTTAGCCCTTTTAACACTTCGGTGCCTTGAGTCTGGAGGTTTGTAAAAGCAGCTTCCCGTGAAATTTAAGTCCCAAAGACCTCTGGATGTTTGTTGAATCTGTAATAAAAATGTGAGCGAACGAAATTAAGTAAACTGCTCGCAAATGTAATGATTTTTACGTCCGAATTTAAATGCAAATGTAATGCATCGAGTTGAAGTTCATCACATATCTCCTTTCATCCATCCCGGTATAATTATGCATGCATAGAAATGTTTATAGCTTATAATATAAAATACTGTTAAAAACAACTGATTTAATTGGTAAAGCAATACAGCTTAAGTTTTTTTATTTTAGTTTTGCCGCAGCAGGGATATTTTTCAACTAGCTAATTTTTTGTAAAATTGCACTGTGTATTTTTTTCTATGAATTGATTGCACTGTCTCATTTTTTCTATAACTTGCACTTTCGGAAGCTGATACGAGGCTGGAGCTGCTAGATCAGAAACAGTAAACTGTCATTAAAAAAACCCGCAGAATATTCTCTTGTAGATCAAATATTTGAACTCCAGGTACAGTCAAGGACCCATAATATCAATCTAACTAAAATTCATATCTATATAAACTCGCTTGCTCGTACACATATGAGTATAACGAAATCAGAGAACTATATTTTAATAAGATTGCCATAAAATAATCACTGTAGCCGTATGTCAATTAGACCCATCGATAAAACCTAAACTTTTCATATTTTGACAATTTTCCAACAATATCAGATGTGAGTTTTTCATCCTTAAAACGAGGAAGCAACGTGCCACGGTTTATCTCTTTTAAAATCTCATCTATTTTCCAAACATCAGTAACAGATTTGAGTCGTGATTCCGGAGAAGCAGATCGGAATCAGTTATGACGTAGAGGGTAATCGTTCTAATCGTGATCATGTTTATTGACCATAACAACGATGAAAGCACATCATATAAGTACGTTTTGACATCATATAATGAAGTAATCCGAACCACATCATATAATGTTACATGCACAAAATATAATGTTACATGCACATAATATAACGACACATTCACATCATATAAAGATGTTTGCACATAATATAAGGGAAAATGCACATCATATAAGGATATTTGCACTTCCTATAGGTATATTTGCACATCATATAAGTATATTTGCACATCACATAAAGATCTTTGCACATCATATAAGTACATTTGCACATCATATAAATACATTTGCACATCATATAAGTACAGTTGCACATCATATAAGTATATTTGCACATCATATAAGTACATTTGCACATCATATAAGTACATTTGCACATCATATAAGTATATTTGCACATCATATAAGTATATTTGCACATCATATAATGTCAACTGGACACCATATAAAGGTGTTTGCACATCATATAATGACAAGTGCACATCATATAAAGGTAAATGGGCATAATAAGACAGTTTTGGCGTTCCATAAATAACACTTACAGTCATAGCTGTTGTATTTTACGGAAATAAAATATGATATTGGAGTGCGTTGCGATTATTGTCAGGCAATCAAAATAACGGATTATAGTGAAACATACAAGTATTGTAATTATTGAAAATTAAATATTGATATCAAAATAGTTTAATTTGAAAAAAATTCAATGTAATTAAGAGATATAAGAAATTAAAAGATAACACATACCACGCACAATGTAAATTTGTTCTTTTCGATAGCTCTTCAATGACACTTAACTAGTGGCCCGTTTTAATTGATACAACTCATACTAACGTATATTTTAATACTGGGTCAATTACGGAATTAGCAAATAGCAAATAAACTTTTAAATGGGATAAGGGAGCATGTAACATATTTTTATAACTGTTCTTCATCTCAAAGTCACAGTGATGCCTTTGTTACGTAACAAAATTGGCACATCTCACTGTAAGTTCGAAAGGTTCCTCGTACTAGTTTTATGGAATTTTAAGCTAAATGTCGTTAAAGAGAGGCGAAAGAAACCAAAGGGTCAGTCTTATTCTAAAGCAAATACAAACAGAAAATGTCATTACAAAAAACGAAAAACGACCAAAATATAAACAGTAGTCTACAAAACACAACATAAAAAAATAAAGAAAGACTAAGCAACACGAACCCCACCAAAAACCGGGTTGATCTCAGATGCGCCGGAAGGGTAAGCAGATTCTACGTCATATGGGACAGCCATCGTATTGCTCATGTAAGTACAAACCCAGTATTGAGTCTAATTCGGTTGGTCACATAAGGCTATATCTGAGGATTGAAACACAGGGGTGCGGTTAAATATTGGAAAATTGCAAACTTTAACGGAAAATAAATTACCCAAGTACTGTCATAATTTTCCAGACATTTTCATTTTGAGATACAAAAATAGTACAAACATTTAAACAATTACGAGGCACGAATTAATGTATGAATATGGCAAGTATTTCTGATGGACTGTATAACAGTTAACCGGAAGTAAGATAAAAAAAAGTTTACAAAATAGAAATTACCAAAAGAATAATTATGCAATAACGGTAAAACTATAGAAGCACATACCTAAAGCATGCACGTGACAACTTTCTACAGCATTTATACAGTACGTGAGACAACATCATAAGTCTTTGTCTGCAAAATTACAGCCAGTACCTGAATGTTATTGTCGTTATACCGTTCTTCTCTTTTTGCGTTGGTGGCATATTACATAAATAACTGTGTTGTTTGTTTTTCTTCCTTTTTTTTAATTGTTCAGTGTAAGCATATTTATTGTCTAAACAGGATCGGTCACGTGACAAGTTATACAACTTAGAATGATCGTCACCTTTACGTAAATATCTTTACCTTTTACACACAACAAATAATGAAAGAAAATATAATAATGACATTGAAATTATATTTATATGATCGCAATGACCCATACTAGTAGCAAAAGGTTCATTCAATTAGTCGTGTTCACCAGTACCTCATAACCTCCACGGGATAAAAACGTAAATGTCAGAATGAACGTTCAACAATGTTTATATGTTAGGTATTTTTTGTCTATTATTCATTTTATTGCCTGCAACATTTCATGTGACTAAAAAAAGTGTGTATCCTTAGAATTAGACAAAGTGCATTTTCCATTCTCAGACAAATCAAATAGTCAAGTATTATTTAAGAAGGTGAATTGCACTTCAAGTCTTAAAATATATTTTAGACACCAACGTGAACATGTTAGAAAGCATTCATTTCCCATGTTAAACTACACAATGGAAGGTTGTTGTGAAGTGATAACAATTGAGCCAAATATTGTCAAATTAGTAAACAAAATGTGTCCAAACAATATTGAAACAAAACCATAGTTTACAAATCCAAACTATATTTTAAAAAATTGAATATCAAATAGGCAATTAACGTTGTAATTTTCCAATTTTATCAACATAGAAGAACAAGAAGAATCTTGGCATTGCACAAGGTCATGTTTTTCTCTTACTGTTTATGACGTCTTTACACTAAATCCATTGGATGTTGGATGTGTACGGATTGATAATTTAGTCTTAGATGCATGATTTTTTTTATTAGTTGTTAGTGGCTTTGAACTAGCTGTCAGATAACTGCGAGTACTCTCAGATCTGTTCCTAATGTCTTTATGTTGTTGGATGTACAAGTACCCTGCCACGTCCACTTGTATTTTTGTCCATCTGATGAGTTAAGCCTTTTTCAACTGATTTTTATAGTTCGTTCTTATGTTGTACTGTTATATCACTGTCCCAGGTTAGGGGGATGGTTGGGATCCCGCTAACATGTTTAACCCCGCCACATTATGTATGTATGTGCCTGTCCCAAGTCAGGAGCCTGTAATTCAGTGGTTGTCGTTTGTTTATGTGTTACATATTTGTTTTTCGTTCATTTTTTTGTACATAAATAAGGCCGTTAGTTTTCTCGTTTGAATTGTTTTACATTGTCATTTCGGGGCCTTTTATAGCTGACTATGCGGTATGGGCTTTGCTCATTGTTGAAGGCCGTACGGTGACCTATAGTTGTTAATTTCTGTGTCATTTTGGTCTCTTGTGGACAGTTGTCTCATTGGCAATCATACCACATCTTCTTTTTTATAAGAACAATATTTTATGTTTAACTTTAGTTTGAGAAACGTGGAGAAATTTACGAATTTAAGAGTGGTAGGCGTTTCTTAATGCATTATATGTTCAGTGACTGTACACCACATAAGATTAGACAGTGAAAAGTATAACAAAAATAACGAACTCGAAGGTAAGTTCGAAAAGGGGAGGTCCATAAACACCGACAAAACCAAATGTTGTCAATCAACGGAACGAATGAAAAACAACTGTTGTATTTCTAACTTGGTAAACGCATTTTGATAGCTTGGAGACCGATTGCATTATAAATATATTCACATTTCAGCACAAAAAGGGTAAAAAACTGACGAATCTAAAAACGTTTTGATCATTTCCTTATTAGTTTTATTTATGGGAGTGAAAACTGTCCACCTTACATTATTTTCGCAAAGTCGGTTAATTCTTCATCGTTAATCTTTCTGTTTTGAAATCTATAACATGATTTTTCAATTATAATTTATTTTTAGCCAAGTAAAAGTACTTTAATTTGTTATTTCTACAGTATTTCAACTTCATTTGAATTCATGTTATTGTATATGAATTTATCTTAAGGTTATACACAATTATATCTTTTTAACGGCATGCCGTACGGACCTAGGGCCTTTTTTATTTTAAGTCCTTGTGCCATAGCTTGAAATTGAGATAAAGGGCAAGATAGTGGTCTTAAGTTTGACATGTTCTTATCATCGCATCTACTCTGAAACTATAAAAGATAGAAACAACATGACTGATATGTTGATTTATCACATTTGGTCCAAACATATCCTTTGACTACCTAAAGACGTTATTTACCTTTAACTGATTAAGTAAAGATTAATCAATAATAAATTCTTCCTGAAAACCGGAAGTGAAATGTTATGAACTTCCGAAAAAAAGCCTTATTATGACCAAAAGACAGCCATGCAGAGTAAATTGAAAAAAAAAATTATTTTTATTTTTAATTTTTCCGTATTTTACTCATAAAAGCTTAAGATTTTTTTTACAGTTAAGATGTTGATATAGTCTGATTTTAAAGTTTATTAGACATTATTTACTTTCTCATTGAATTTTATGAAATACTGACAGAAGCTTTTATGATTAATAGTCAAGCCGCTAAGTCCAATAAATTAGAATAATTGACCACTTCATGGTAAAAGCATAAAACTTTGCACAGTGTAAGTTAAAATGATAATTACAATTCTATGGAACACTGTTAAAGCTTTCTGATTAACACCAAAAGTGTGTAAATTAAATAGGGTAAAACCGTAAAATATTGAAAATATTACCCCTACCGCAACAACTTTCTACTGAAAAACTATGACTTCAAACACTGAACACCTTTAATCATTCAACTAAACAATAATTGTCATAAATCAGCAGTATTAACATATATTTTACAACAGATGTATATTCAACCGTCTGGCTCTCTTCGTACCATTTCTGTAGCTTTAGTTTTGAAAAAAAAAGAAAGTTTGGAACTTACAGATGACGTGTATGGTGTTGTATCACCAGTACCTTATGTCGATCATCTTTAATTTGGCGGACAGTTTGAATTTTTTTTTCTTGGCTCCATATCTGAAATTTGTCTATGTCATTTAATCTTTCTCCATGCCAAGTTTCATGCTTACCATATAGTGAACAATTGTTCTGATATCCGCTGGACTATCGTAGGTTCGATCCTCGACTGGATCAAAAGAAAACTTTAAAATTGGTATTTGTTGCTTCTCCGCCAAGCATGTACATTTAAGAGCAAGGTATGGTTGACTCGGAATCAAAAAATGTGTACGGCTAGGGTGACAAGTATTCATGTGGACTTTTACCTTGTGAACAAGCACATTAAAAATAAGGATCATCATGTCGGTCTAGTAGAAAGAAGATTTCGTATTTTTATCCAATTAACATGTTCTCGTCTTGATAGTCATGTAATGTCAAGCACCGGACGTAAAACACCAATCAATGATCGTCATCATGTTTATTCTTTCGATTTTGAATGTATCGTGACTTTGTTTTACCTTAACATCGACTTACACAATTCTTTAATTTTCTTTTTATAAGATTGTTTTCCTTTTATGAGGGTCTGGATGGGGTTTGTAGAATAGAGAATAATGGGCAAAACGTACAAAATAAATGGTTTTAAAAATGCAGAATAGAGAAAAATAGGCAAAAAAATGCAGAATAGAGAAAAATAGGCAAAAAAAAATGTAGAATAGTGAAAATGGGGTGCTGGCATATAAAGAAATAAGGATTAATGGACAAAATAAAGAAAGAATAGAGATAAATGGTATAAAAATTAAAGAATAAAGAAATGAAGGACCCAGGCCTCTTTTATGCTGATTTTACTTTTTGGCTGTTTCAGATAATTTTATTGAATGTGATGTCTCCCTTTAATTTCCTTTTCTACCCATAATCCATTGAGCTCACTCCTGTTCTTAAAAGTACTTTATTTCCGTGTTATAACCTTAAAAAAAAAAAAAAAAAAGGCATTGGGGTTTTATAATTTTTTTATTTAAAAGCAGTCAACGAACGTTAGGTCAATAATGTTAATTCATCATACAAAAACAGAAATAGATTTAATATTGTTTAGAAAGCTAGTTATCAATATCTTACATGATATAAGTTTATAATATGTGCGTCTTATGCAAATGTTTTAAAGGTATGGCATAGCGAAAATTGAACCTTGAATTGCAACCAAGAAATTATTTCTTATTTAAATTGCATAAACGAATTTCCGAAGCTCATTATTTCAACATTTCTAGAAAAGAATCAAGTTTATTTAATATTTCGAGATGCAAATGTTTATAAAATTTATAAACGTCTAACATGCCTAAATGCACTTTTGTCTTTAAAAACAATGCGGGTTTCAATAATTCATTTACCACTTTTCAACTTTGCTTCCAATTTTAGAATTGTTTGCAAAGGTTATGACACACTGTATCCCTGCCTATCCAAACCTTAAAGAGAGAGCATGTTTTGATGAATTTTAATTTAGTAATCACCTATTTTCCAATCATATTTTTGCATCTATGTGTAATGCACATACAAAGTAAAAATAAAATGGCTAGATCTTGCACAATACACAATGTTCGTTCTGTTTGCTTTGAATATTCAGGAATACAGTCTATAATACCCTTTGCAAAATATCCAAAATTAGAAACAAAGTCGGTATGTCTTACTGATTGAGGCATCGTAACTTCCGCATTACCTGCAGCAACGATAGAAAGGCGCTGAGTGTAATAAATGTGCCAAAAAAATAAGATGAAAATATATAAATTGGGCATAAAATGACACACAACAAAAGGACATAGAACAGATATGAATAACACTTTTTTAACTTGCTATTTTTTATAATACAAATATACTAAAAGTACTTTGATAACACACATAATCTGCAGATAGGTACTTTGATAACACACATAATCTGCAGATAGGTACTTTGATAACACATACGTTTGGTTATATTCAGGTGGAAAGTGGCAGATGCCACCTATACAACTGGAGATTTATTTGTCGTGTATAGACGTCGTTATGGCTATATAGCTGAGATAGAAACAATTAATGTTTCGATATCGTGGGAGTCTTGTCTAAACACGCTTCATTCCAACCGTTATCTTACCATTTGGCTTTAAATGACGTTATATTACGTCATTTGTGCGACATAAAATTTACTACAGTACATTTAGCCCAGGAATAAATGTCTAGAATGGGATAGTTTCCCTATTGCAGCTTAGATAAATTATTAAATGAATGTATGTATATACGTTGGATTGAATAATGTATAGAAGGATACAGACGGGAGGGGCCTGATGGGGGGGTCTCATCACGATTCACGAGTTGATTTTTTTGTCAATCACGATTCACAGAAAATAAATTTCCATGATCACGGATCACGAAAATATAAAAAAAAATAAATCTGTAGAAAAACGGATCATGATAGCGAAAATGCGCCGATCACGAAACGAAAATAACCCATCAGGCCCCTCAGACGGAATCTAGAAAATGTCAAGCGGGCACAATAACCTTGTCAAATCAAGGATCCAGGAATTCAGTTTGCCCATAAACATTTTAAAGACGTCATTAATCAGCGTATTGTAAAAGAGATTTTCTGGTATACGTAAAAGAATTAACTATCAATTTTATCTACAGATCTGTTAGAGTACATACGATCGAAATCTCTTTCCCATTGCAATAGTATTAAAACATTCGACTTTTCTACCCTTTACACAAGTATTCTCTATTCCAAACTTAAAAGACAAATTGAAAAAATTGGTCCTGCTTTGTTTCATAAAAAAAGAATTTCCAACGTAGGTAAAAGCATCTTGTCTCAAGGAGGGGAAAATCGTTCTTTTTAAAAAAAATTACTCTGATTCAAACAAATAGTTCTCTTAAACTGACATTATCAAGGTGCCTGATTTCTTGATTGACAACATATTTGTTACGTTTGTTAGAAGACGTGTTTCTCAACAAACAAAAATGGGAACCAACTGCGTTCCTTTTATTATCGACTTGTTCCTTTATTCACATGAGGCTGACTTCATAAATGAGCTTCTAAGGAAGAATGAAAAGTTCGGTAATAGGCAAAAGTTAATTGGTAAAGTAAAACTAAGTTTCTGATGATTCAGTGAAGTCCTGCGATGCCCATCACGATCAATATAATGCTTTGTCTGATCTTGCACGAGCAATTATGGTTGAAAATTAACAAAATTCCTCCATTTCTTGAATAATCAGAATCTTTTCTAATAAAACAACAAATATCACTTTACTGTACTATTTGACACACTCACAATTTAGTTTCAAATGAGGCATTATCTATTGAGATGGGACTAGTATAAATTTCAGAACGTAGTTTGTCTCTAAATAACTCAAATAGTGATATTTGTCGCATTTTGTGTTTTCTTAAAATGTATTGCAATTATTTATATCTTCCTGGGCAGAATTTTTTACTAATGGCAATCATTTTGGCAGATACATTGGGTTTTTATTCGATAGTCCCCGCCTTTTGATAATAAAATGTTTTTTTTTTTTTTTTTTTCACAGATTTTGAAGTTGAACTGAATTAATATCCTTCACAATTCGATCTTTATACTTGACCACCGTTGCTTTCACGATTATGTGTTTCGATATAAAAATGAAGATAGAATTGAGAATGGAAATGGGGAATATGTCAAAGAGACAACAACCCGACCAAAGAGCAGACAAGGCCGTGTTGTCATTCCATTTTAATGTTTCGTCTGGTGTTTGACGTCATGCAAAAGTGGTGAAATTTCAGATGTTTCCGGTTTTACTCCAAACTGTATGCTATTGAATTCGGGTCAGTTCGGGTTTGAATTCAACTTAAGGACGTAAAATAATTTCAGTACAAACATTATCGGTTCAGGTACAATCTGATAAAGATGAAAGTGAAAGCAGCCGGAATCTCATTAAATTCACATCGGGAGACCTCTTGGTGTCTACAGAGTAAGCGTCTTCTGCTATTCCTGCACCAACCTTGCGTAAAAATGTTTGAAAACAATTAATCTCACTCCTGTTCTTAAAAGTACTTTTTTTCCGTGTTATAAAAAATTAAAAACGAAGATATAATGCGTCGGAGTTTATATTTTTTTTTTATTAAAAAGGCAGTCAACGAACGTTAGGGCAAACATTTTATCTCATCATATGAAAACGGAAATAGATTTTGTATTGTTTAGAAAGCTAGTTATCATTTTTTTTATGATATACATTGTACGATTATAGTAAGTTTGTCTAATATGAAACTTTTAAAGGTATGGCATAGAAAAATTAACCTTCAAATGGAAATAAATAATTTTATCTTTTTTAAATTGCAAAAACGAATTTTCAAGCTTCATTATTTCAAAATTTCCATGATAATCTACATATAAACCTTATTAAAGAAATGAAGCAAGTTTGTTGAAATATTTCAAGCTGCAGATGTTTATCAATTTATGAACGTCTAACATGCCTAAATGTACTTTTATCTTTAAAAAATAACTCATTTACCATTTACTGACTTTGCTACCAATTTTAGTATTGTTTGTAAAGGTGATGACACACTGTGCCCTTGCTTATACAAACCTAAACGGAAAGAACATGTTTTCATGTATGCAAGATTTTATCAATTTTCATTGAGTAATCACTTGTTTTCCATGCAATCATGTTTTTGTGAAATTATGTGTAATGCACATACAAAGTAAATGTTATGGCCAGATCCTGTACAATACACAATACTATCTCTACTTGTTTTGTATAAGCAGCGATATAGTCTGACATACCCTTTGCAAAAATATCTAAAATTGGAAACAACGTCGGTATAGTCTTACTGATTGGGCATGGGGCAACGTAACTTCCACATTAACTGTAGCTTATACACTGTGTATCATCACCACTGGATAAAGGTACCCTTGGCCTGGTTCTCTGTTCATTGTCATACTGGTATATGTACAGTATTGTAGTTTTTCTTAGACAATGAACAGAGAACCAGGCCAAGGGTACCTATATCCGGTGGTGATGATACACAGTGTTATAGTGGAGTAGGAAACGAAAGAAAGGCGCTTATTTTGTTAAAGACACGGAAATGACCGTTTCCGTTTAAGACAAATTTAGTGATAATTAATCGAGCAGTTGCTTAACCTGAGTGTAATAAATGTGCCAAAAAATAAGATAAAAATATATAAATTGGACATGAAAAAAGCACACAACAATACAAAATAGAAGAAATATAAAGAACACTTTCTTAACTTGATGTTTTTCATAATACATATACTAGTATACTAAAGTTCTTTGATAAAACAAATAATCTGTAGTACATATATACTTAAGTATTTTGATAATATAAACGTTTGATTATCTTCAGGTTGAAAGAGACAGATGCCGGCACTACAACTGGTGATTTGTTTGTCGTGTATAGACGTCGTAATGGCTATATAGCTGCGATGGAAACAATTTATGCTTCAATATCGTGGGCCTCTTGTCTAAAGCTTCATTTCAACCATTATCTATGACTTTAAACGTTATATTACGTCATTTGTGCGACATGAAATCTACTTATGCACGTTGAGCCTAGGGATAAATGTCTAGAACTGGGATAATTTTCCCATCGCAGCTAAGATAAATTATTTCAATGACTGTATGTATATACGCTAGGTTGAATAATGTTTATAAGAATTCAGACGGAATGTCAAGCGGGCACAATAACCTTCGCAAATCAAGGTTGCAGGGATTCATTTTGCCCATAAAGCATTTTAATGACGTCATAAATCAGCGTACAGTAAAAGAGTCCCTCTGGTAATGGAATTGATATGAATCAAACGTATAGTACATTTGTACTAGATCAACTAGTAGAGCTGGATTTTTCATGTTCGCACTCAAAAGGTATAAATAGTTGGGCGGAGATATATCACTGCAACCGGACATTCTGACTAAGATCCAATAATTTACTTCATATTTCTTACAGTGACATCTCTATACGTAAAATAATTAATTTTCAATTTCGCATAAATGCATTTTGAATATAAGAACCAAGAGGAAAATCCTGATGGAATCATAATCCCCAAGCGGATCGAGACCAGATGTATCGGACGGGAAACCATCTCCTGTTATGCATACATTACCCGACATACAAATCCAGACTCGGGTCAAAATTGTCACGATAAGGAATAGAACACAATAGGTAATTTAACAGACCGAGCCGGGGATCGAACCCAAAATCGAGATTGGTATTTTGTTTGACCTATACCATTGTGCATGCAAATGACCCTCTATATGTAACTTAAATAAGGTTGATGGGCAGGGGCGTAATCACCCTGACGCAAAAGTGCAGTTACGAAAACAATTTAATGAATTTCCAGGGGAGAACTCAAACCCCAAATGTTCGTTTATTAACACCTCTTAAGTAAAACCGGTCTAAATAAGTCGTACCATGGAAGTCAAAATACTTCAATATATACATGATGGTTGTTTATTTTTTCGTCTCTGTATTACCATGGATGACCAATAGATTGTACGTAAATTTGTATAAGTATTGTTTTGCATTTAGTAATTTGTATAGCTCTTATAGAAACTGATATGATGGACGTGGTCAATTATATGTATATTAAAACACACACGCAAGCAATTTGTCAAAAAAATATTATACAATTATAGCCTTTGTATGAGGTTATATCGACCTAAGAGTAGCATATTGACTGAGGACGAAGTCCGAGGTCGATATGTATGGAACGCCACAGCTGTCTTATGTGGAACTCTTATGATATTACGTTATGTTTAACTCGAACAGTAACCTGAACTTTAATTTGAACTCTAACTCGATGGATGGCCACACTCATCCAAGGCACATAAAACATGGCAATCTATTTAAAAATAGAACTTGTTTTTCTGAATTGGTCACGTGGTTTTACCTCATCAAGTAATGTGATAACCACATCAAATACTGAAACAAACACATCATGTAGTTTAAAATCGTCAAATTTTGAAACATCATTACGTAATGTTAAAGCCATATAAAGAATTGGCAAATCATCATTACGAAATAACAAAACCACATCATGTAATGAAACAACTACATTACGTTAAGTCACATACACATCAAGTAATGTTAAAACCACATTGCCTAATGACACAAACCACATTAAATAATGGTGAAACCACATCGAGTAATGACAAAACCATATTAAGTAATGACGAAACTATATCAAGTTAATACGAAACCATATCGTGTAATATCGAAATATCATTAAGTAATGACTATTTCATATTATACAATTATAGCCTTTGTATGAGGTCGATACGAGGTTATATCGACCTAAGAGAAGCATATTGACTGAGGACGAAGTCCGAGGTCGATATGCTTCTCTGGGTCGATATAACATCGTATTGACCTCAACCAAAGGCTACAATTGTTATATTATTAATCAACAACTATAGCATGAACAATTTAAAATTGGGAATTTCCAGAATCTATTTTTAGTAACATGCTGTATGCCCTGTGCAATATGCTGTTTTTGACCTACGAAAAGCTAAACACAACAGTATTGGCGTGCAAACTGAGCAAATACAAATGTACATGTGATCAAGTTTTAACGAATCACAAATCCTTAAAAATATTCGATTAATAATATTGAGTTATATCAAAACATCATAACGTAATGTCAAAACCATATTATGTAAAGACAAAATATCATCAAGTAATAATAAAACAACATAACGTTATATCAGAGTTCCACATAAGACAGCTGTGGCGTTCCATAGATATGCTTCTCTTAATCGATATAACCACGTATTGACCTCAACCAAAGGCTACAATTGTTACATTATTAATCAACAACTATTGCATGAACAATCTAAAATTGGGGATTTCTAGAATGTAATTTTAGTAACATGCTGTATGCCCTGTGCAATATGCTGTTTTTGACCTCCGGAAAGCTAAACACAACAGTATTGGAGTGCAAACTGAGTAAATACAAATGTACATGTGATCGTTTTAACGAATCACAAATCCTAAAAAAATATTCAATTAATAATATTCATTTATATTCTTATTAACCACAATTAGGCTAAAACACGTTAAAAGTACATCAATCGGAAAAGGAAAACTAACTTTCTGATGATTTAGTCTGGTTGTTCGGTGCCCATCGCGATCAAAACAATACTTTGTCTGATCCTTCACGATCAGCTATGATTTAAAATTAACAAAATTCCTCCTTTTTCTTCAATAATCAGAACCTTTTCCAAGAAAATAAACATTTAACACTATTGTCTACTATTTGACACACTAACGGTTTAGTTACAAATGTGGCATTATATATTGGAATGTGACCAGAATAGATTTCAAAACATATGATATCTTTTAAGTAACTCACATAGTGTTATCTGTCTCATTTTGTGTTTGCATTACAGTATTTTTGACTAGCAATCATTTTGGCGGGCACATTTGTCATTTTTCGATTTTCCCCAATTTTTTATGATACAATGTTTTTTTTCACAGATTTTAAAGTTGAATTGTAATTAATTGCCTTCACAATCCGATCGCAAAACCTAACCACGTTACGTTTACGATCGAATAAAACCGTTTTGTCATTCCATGCTTTAAAATCAAACGACTGATGTGTGATGTCATAAAAAAGCGGCAATCGTAACTACTCAGCCAATCTTGCTACGCCTACAATTTTGCGTGGCCGAGAAGTCACAATTGATAAAAGTTGTGTAGTTCAGAGGTTTTCGGTTTTCCAAACTGTATACAATAATTATATTCAGGTCAATTCGGAGTTCTGATTCAACATTTAAGACGTAAGATAATTTCAGTACAGTCAAATAAACATCGGAGCGAAAGCAGCCGGAATCTAATGATCTCCTCATTGAGAGACCAGGACTATAAGTCCAGGGGCGGATCCAGCCATTTTTAACAGGGGGGGGGGGTCCAATCATATGTCCCCATTCAAAAGCATTGATCTTCAAAAAAGGGGGTTCTAACCACCGGAACCCCCTTGGATCCGCCACTGAAGTCATCAAACTCAGCACTCGGAGTACATTCAACATATGTACTCGAAATATCAAGTCTAGTATTTTGAGTCTGAGTACGATAATCGTGCACGAAATTTGTATGACCGCAATCCCAGGTGATGTCTTCAGGGTAAGCATTTCTTCATTTGATTCGAGCGTTATTGATGTCTCTTTTGTAGAAGATGTCTTAAGGTAGCACTTTACAAAAGCAACTAAATTTTATCAAAATTTCATTTTCAGCTGTTTTTGTTACTTCTTAATATTCTAGAAACCACAGATGAAAAATATGTTTCCATATCTTGCACTGTTAATGAGTTTTGATGATAATTAGTTTTATAAACAAATGCACGTGTCATGTGGGCAGTACTTTGTGATTAATCAATAGAATCATTTGATAGTTTTATGACCACTGACCAGCTATCATTCAAATAACAGTTATGAAAAAGAGGTGGATTAGGGGTTTATAGAAAAAAGATAATAATGAATTCCAAATAAAAATACATTTCTATATTGGAGCTGCCAGGAGAAAAAAAAATATATTAGAGCTATAGAGGGAATCAAAATATAAATGTACAAATATTAAACAAATATCATTGTACTACAATTAATGTTGCTGATGTTAATGCTGATGGTTATATCAGATTTTCTTGAGGTGAATGTTTAAATATGAAATGTTTTTAAAAGAAAACACAAATTAAATATTTTATTTTCAAACTACAAAATCAGAACATTCTACTTTGTGTAAAACACCATATTTTAATTGTATACAATTATAATTCTAGAAATTCCCCATAAGAATCCTCTAGACTGACCAACTGATCATTTTATGTACATATCCATAACTTACTTTTTAGGAAAATGTTAAAAACAAAATATATTGTTTTATGTACTAAATGATTAAAATTCATATTGAAAAAAGCAAATTCAATATGTGTAATTAAACTTCTGAGATCATTAATAGTTGATGTTTATACAGGTGGGCGGAGTTTTGACCATATCAGTAGCAACTGACTTCCATCAAGGTTAATAATGATATAACTTCTCCCGCCAGATCTGATTTTTGATGCACAGTGTGTGCATTTTCTTTATATATTTATAATTGCTGAAATGGAATGCTTTCTTACTGGTCAAAACCTTATTGATTTATGATTAAAGGCCAATCCTGAAGTATCCACATGGTACATTTGGGAATTATATTGAATTTAATGAGGTTTAAGTAGGAGAGTCCTTATTTATTCAATTGTGACACATACAATTTTGTCATGAACATGTAGACTTAAACGCAATTAGGTCCTAGATATGTGCTCCTATATGCATGATTTCAGCACATGTTGTTCCTTGACCACTTATCTTCAAAACCGTGTCTCAGATTTCCAAAAACATTAATAGAACAAATTTCATACCCAATTAAGGTTGCAAACTTAATTGAAGGTTTATGAGAGAATGCAATACAATAGGAAAAATCTGAGACACGGTTTTTTGAGGTCAAACTGTGTTGCTCAAGAATCTATCAAAAACTTTGGGTTGCTGTGAATAACAAAGAAGCTAATTTTATTCAAATGTGGACAACACAATCTAGCAACTAATTACATAATAATCAATTATGTAATAATCATGTAATAATGAAATTATCACCATTTGAAAGATTAATCTTTCTTCTTTCTTTCAGTTCCTCATTTATACATTTTAGAGCTGGATGAAATAAATTACATCAGTTGAAAGTTGTCTGATTGGGGGTGAAAAATTTTTTGTATTGTGCTACCTTAAAAGGAGGCCACCCCAAAAAAATATAATGTGAGACTGGTGCTACCTGATGAGCTCCCAAAACGTACATGATTCTTTTATCCATCCTCATACGTTTCGGTAACAAGATAAACAATGGTGCCTGCATCGTAGTCTCCTCAGATAAAAGTTTGCGGGAAACGGTATGCTCCTTTATGAAGTTTAGTGAAAACTCTTTAAAAAGAACGAAAAACCAGGCATATTTTATGACACTTCATGTTTTGTCGACATATTCTTGAAATTCCGTCAGGAAATACGTTAGTGATATAATCTAAATCGTCACTTCTAGCTCTACATTCACTTCGACAATTTACGATCCCTTCGAGAGTACATCAATTACTGACATAACATGAAAGTATATATATTTAAGTTCATGTGAACGCTTACTAATGAATAAGATAACCAAAGCATTTTATTACCCTAATAACACACAAAATCTAATTTGAAAATTGAAAGAGTTGGTATTACTTTGTTTCATTAAAAGAATGGCGAACGTAGATACAAGTATCTTGTCTTGGGAGGATAAATCCTACTTTGTATAGAATCACTCTGATTCAAACAAAAATTCTCTGAAACTGACATTATCAAGATGCTTGATTTCTTGATTGACAACATATTTGTTACGTTTGGAGGACGTGTTTTCAACAGACTGTCGGAATTCAATGGGAACCAATTGTGCCCTCTTCTTGCCGACTTGTTTCTTTATTATTATGAGGCTGACTTCATACAAGAACTTCTTAGGAAGAAAGATAAGAAGTTAGCAATATCCTTTAACTCTACGTTCCGCTATATAGATGATGTTCTCTCACTAAATAATACAAAATTTGGTGACTATGTTGAACGAATCTATCCTATCGAACTAGAGATAAAGGATACTACAGATACAGTTAAGTCTGCCTCATATCTTGACTTACATCTAGAAATTGACAATGAGGGTCGGTTGAAAACAAAACTTTACGACAAAGAGATGATTTCAGCTTCCCAATTGTGAACTTTCCATTTCTATGTAGCAACATTCCAGCAGCGCCTGCATACGGAGTATATATATCCCAATTGATACGATATTCCGGGCTTGTGTTTCCTATCATGATTTCCTTGATAGAGGATTGCTGCTCACAAGGAAGCTATTAAACCAAGAGTTCCAAATGGTGAGGTTGAAATCATCCCTTCGTAAATTTTACGGACGCCATCACGAGTTGGTTGACCGTTATGGAATAACCGTTTCACAGATGATATCGGATATGTTCCTTATGTCGTAACTACAATACTCTTCCTTTTCACGAATGTGACTTACCGAATTAGACTATTTACCGGATTTGTAATAACATAAGCAACACGACGGGTGCCACATGTGGAGCAGGATCTGCTTACCCTTCCGGAGCACCTGAGATCACCCCAGTTTTTGGTGGGGTTCGTTTTGCTTAGTCTTTAGTTTTCTATGTTGTGTCATCTGTACTATTATTTGTCTGTTTGTCTTTTATTTTGGCCATGGCGTTGTCAGTTTGTTTTCGATCTATGAGTTTGACTGTCCCTCTGGTATCTTTCGTCCCTCTTTTGACACATGAAATAATAGTTTAGAAAAATAAAACATTTGCCATTGAATTGAGATTAACAATTCTTTCTCATTAGTAGTAATAAACTTTCGTATTTTGCAATTCTGTATATGAGGTGTTTCTTAAACATGAAATAATTTTAAGTCAAAAAGATCAAAGAAATGGTTTTCCGCTCTTAACCTTGTTTCTCTTTCCCCATTTTTTTTTTTTTTTTTTTTTTTTTTTAATTGGGCCTTTTATATAAGGATAAGTGTGAAACGTTGAATCAAAAGGCTATCAGTTGCACTTCTGTAAATATAGACAATGCAATTTCCCATAGGAACTCCCTTTACGGCTATAACTGTGCCACTTTTACTATGAAGTTTCGTAAAAAAATATATCCTAGAATGGAAAGTTGATATGCACTACTATTTTATTCAAAGGTCAAAACATAGGGCTGTGCGGCATATTTTCAACATTTATATGCCCCGAACTTCTTAGAGTTTAAATTTATACTAAAATTCTGTACTACCCCTTTCTTCTTTTTGGGTCTTCCTCAGAATTCAAAATTCGCCACAACCATGTGTATATATACTGGTAACATTCCCAAGTTATGTCTCTATGAGATGAAACAAAGAGATCATATCTGGGACCCAGTACGTAAACAAAACAAAACATATATGAATATTATATATCTCCCCAAAAGAGGCGTGGTTTGTGAAACAGCTGTATTTACAAAGTGTAACCTATTGCTATTGCGTTACATTTGTATAGTACAAGTGGACGGGAATGCATTGAGGCGTCCATCATACAAGCCCTCTTCCTCCACCCCTAGATCACCAATTGCTTTTAAAATGCATGTTTTTCACGATTTATATTAGTTTTTTTTAGCATAAAATCGTCCAAAAAAAATTCGCCTCGATCCGCTCGGCATTTTTATTACGTTTTCTAGAATGACATCACCCCTTTTAAAAATCCTAATCCGCCCCTGCTTCTTATTTCAGAAGAAGATATTTTCGTGTTATTATATATACATTTTTAAATAAAATAACATCCTAATAAACCGAACATATTTTTGCGCAAGTTTAACTCCTTAATCGTTAGCGAAAGACATAATTGATTTGAGATCCTTAGTTCACTAAAAGGAAATTGAGGTCAAGGTCAAGTTCTGAAATTTGCATTTTGCTTGTTGTCTTTACTTCTCAGAACAGAATGATACATTGTATATTGAAAAAAAAGGTTTTTGCCGAATTGTTAGTTGCGAAATGTCGTAACTTGAAACTTTTGGTCGAAAGGGTAAGCTGATAGTTTAAAGAAGTCATCTTCCCTGAAATGTTTGAAATGAACTATTTGGTGATATAAATCATAAACAAAACAGTAAGAAAGTAAGTAAGTAATAAGTAAATAGTTTATTATAGTGTCACAAACTAATATACATCATCTTATACAATATAAAAATCTTTAAAACCATAGTAGATCCCCGCCTTTAAGACATATAAGACACTTTCATCCTTTTCAAAATAACAAATATATGCTATAATGTAAAATGAATATTTAAATAATAAAAGTTTCATATGATACTAAAATTCTAAATACTCGTTAAAATTCTTTTATACATTCAGTAAATATTAAAACTTACAAATGTATCTTCCTACGTTTAAACATAAGATGCAATGTCTTGGCTAATAAAACTTGGGTATCATCACAGTTCATAATAAAATCAAACTTGTCATCAGAATTAAAACCATTAAAAAATAAAAAGTTCTTCTCTTATATCTGAGTAAAAATTACTGTCTATTAGAAAAATGTTTTTCATTCTCTATAAAATTGTCATTGCAAAAAAGACAAAGTCTCTCAAATAATTGAGTGGTCGGCTTCATGTAACGTCTGGTCTCAACCGCAAGCGGCAGTGATCCACATACAAAGTTAGATAAAATGCGTCGATGGTCTTGAAATGAGTAGGTCCAGTAAGACCCCTTTTTGGCCCCAAAATATAGCAGTTTTATAAAATTGTTAAAATGTAAACTTTTAGCTATTTATTGGAAAGTAGAATACTTCTGCTACATAAATATTGGCGTGTTTTTACAATACGATGCACATATATCGGGTACTACCACCATTAAGTCATGCTAAATTACTGAAATCTTCACAATTTTAACATTTGAGTTGAATTTTAGACGGTTGCCGTCTTAAATGGAAGTGACCGCATTTGTGTTCATTCTTAATATACGTTGTATTTGATGATAATACATAACATTTATAAAGGTTGAGAGAGAACACGGATGCGACCACTTTCTTTTTTGACAAAAACCATCTGAAAAGTGACATATTATGGCATATTTGATAGATTTTCCATATTTAAGCTTGAATTTGAGCGTCTTTAATGACTAAATCAGTTCAAATCTTTCACATAAACTAATTAAATCGACTGAAGTAGACACTCAAGTGTATAAAAAGTGTCCGAAATCTTTCATCAGATGAACCTGAAATTTGAGGCCAAAATCGGCCTTTACCGGACCTACTCCTATGACTGTTTCAACGAATGAACTAGTTTTGCAATTGTTTTTAAACCTTCTGAATGTTCTTAGCTTGTTTCCATTTACACAATTTTTATCGTCAAAAACATCAGTAACCCATTTCTCACGATTTATAGTTGTCAATTTATTTTGAGCCGTATGTACCTTTGATTCGTCTTATCAGTTGCATGTATAGTCCGAACTATTCTATCATCCTCTAAATAAGAAAGTTTGAAAAAGAATCATATAACTTCAATGTTCTGTTTTGTTTTCACTGTTTTCCATCCCATATCACCACGAACGGCTAAATTGGTGGAGTTTTTAAAGGCTAATAAAAAGTATCGACATGCCCTATTTTGCACATTTCTGGTTGCTTATGTCCCAATATACCACAAATACTAGATCCATACAACAAAACAAGTTGAATAAGGTTTTCATATAATTTTTCGTATATATCAAAGTCCATTCCGCCACAGGCTATAAATTTTGTATAAAGTACCGACAAGGCTCGACTGGCTGATTTTCTCACTTCCTAACCGTAAACCTCCAGTCTAGGTGTTCGTCTATCCACATATCAAGATACTTATATTTGCTGTCGTATTTCACAACGGTATTTCCACAAGTAAAATCAAAGTTAGATCGAAGTGATATGAACAATGAACAATATCCACATTTGCTGAAGGGATCTTCGTTGGGCGCCAATAGAACAATGTCATCTGCGTATAAAAATATCGAAAGCATACTGTCTGCATTTATTGGTAAACCCAAATTTAAAGAGTGGATTTCATCTTCTTCTTCTTCTTCTGGTATACAGTTACAGCTTCATTTATATTGAAGATTACGAACTGCTGCATGCGCGGAGTATATGATTAAAATTATATATGAACAAAAATTTATCTGTAAATTTGTAGAATACTTGGTGATATTTACATGAAACAAAGACAGCAAGTGTTTAAAAATATGTACATTGGTATTTATAGAATTAATTTATGTTGTGGAGAACAGTTGGTGTCAACTGATCTCTATAGGTTTCAATTGTTTGACATGCTACTACAACTTGTGGTAACATGTTCCATTGGATGATTGTTTGCGGAAAAAATGACCATTTGTAACTATCTTTAGAGGTGGATATTTGCCGAAATTTTTGGGTATGTAATTTTCTTGTTCTAGTATCTGATGGTATAAGGACTAGTGATGGAATAGCGATGAGTTCATGTATGACTTTGTAGAGCATAATTAGTCTGGTTTTGAGGCGACGCTCAGTGAGTGAGGGCCATTGTAGTTCGTTTAACATGGATGTAACACTACTGGTGTTGTGGTAGTTGTTACATACATAACGGGCCGCACGCCTCTGTACCATTTCTAGCTTATTTTTATATTCTGCTGTGTGTGGATCCCATAAACTACAGGCATATTCAAGTTTTGGTCTCACTATGGATTGGTATGCACGGGATTTGATATTGGTGTTTGATACTTTTAAGTTTCTCCTCAGAAAGCCAAGAGATTTATTTGCATTTGATATGATGTTGTCGTAGTGATTGTTCCATTTTAAGTTAGACTGTAAGGTTACGCCGAGATATTTTGCTGATGTTACTGGTTATAAAATATGGTTATGCAAAATGAAATCGTGTTTGAAGTGTTTCTTTTTCTGTGTGATGGTTAAAATTGTGCATTTTCCTGGATGGAAGGCCATGAGCCAATCAGCCTCCCATTTAGCTGCTGCATTAAGATCTGTTTGTAGTTTTATGCAGTCTTGTTGACATGTAATTTCTCGGTATATAATGCTATCATCAGCGAAGAGTCGTAATTTGCTGTGTTCAAGGTATTCTGGAAAATCATTAATGTAAATTAAAAAGAGTATATTAGGCCATAGGACAGTTCCTTGGGGCACGCCTGATGTAACTGGTGCTGCATTTGATATTATTCCATCTATAACCACTGTTTGTGTACGGTCTGATAAGAAAGCCTGAATCCATTTTAGAGTGTTATCTTGCAAGATTGTTTACATAAACTGAAAACAACGTCGGGGATAACTTGCATCCATGTTTCACTCCAAAATTAACGTTAAACATATCTGTCATCTAACAATTGATTTTTACTGCGTAACGAACATCTACGTACAGTGATTGTAACTCTTTCAAGAACTTTCCATTAATACCAAGTGCCATCAATTTATACCACAACATTTCTCTGTTCACGGTGTCAAAGGCCTTTTTGCGTCGATTAAGCACGCAAACGTCGATTTACGTTCAATTTCCTACCTTTGATTAAAGTTGTTAAAGCGTAAAGATGTTCCATACAGCCACGATCCTTCCTGAAACCGTTCTGTTCGTCAGTTAGTATTTTAGTGTCTTCTGCCAAGATGATAATCGTACATTTAAAATATCATCATATATTTTACAAGGAATTGACATAAGAGCTATTCCTCTATACCCCAGAGGATCACGATTGTCTTTATCTGGTTTTAAAATAGGATTGATCAAAACTTGGTTCCAAGTTTCCGGTACAACTCCGTTGTCGAATGCAAATCTTATGATCTTGAATATTATATCAACACATGAATTGTTGCGAAGACATTCTGCGCATATCTGGTCTAACCCGGTGGACTTATTCATTTTTGCACGATATACAGATTTTTCCACGTCCTCATATAAAATATCAGAGTTTAATGTGTCCGAGTAATTGTCAATGTTGTTCACTAGATTATTTTTTACTTGTTGTTGAATGAATGTTAGAAAGCTCTCATCGTATTCTCCGTCGCTAGTGTTGTATAGATGTTCGTATTCATTTTTCCAGTTTCATACACAACATTTATATCCTTGCTGATGTTACCATTTGATCAGCGAACTTCCGCTGGTATTGTATTATGCCTATCCTTTTCAATTTCTAGTTTTCCTATTTTTCGCCAAAAATCCCTATTACTTTCTTTCGATAAATCAAAAAGTTCTTTTTGTTGGCGTAATTGATAATTACGTTTTTTTCATTTCACAGAAGTTTATCAAAATCATTTCTTGCTGTTACGAATTGCTCTCTAAGACCTTTTTTTTTCGGTCCACATATCTTATATTTAAGCCGCTGCCAGACTTTCACCTGTTCACATGCTTTGTCCCAATGTTCCTCAAGATTTTCGTTCCAATATGGTCTTTATTATGACTTTCTACTAGTTATTTTATGCTGATCATCATGTGCGCTCTTTTTTCCTATTTTTGAGATAACTTCACTATTACAAGTTCACCTTTGGGTGCCTCGAATATAAGATAACGCGGTCATCTTGTGGTCTGGTCAGTTGATTGGAGTTTGCGGTCCTTATCAGACGCAAAAATGGATAATATTGTAAAAGTGTTAAGAAAGTTTCGGGAAGAAGAAGATCCCGAAATGGAAGAATACGATGGGAAGTGTTTGCCGACACTCAGTAAGGCAGAACTTACAAGTATAGCAAAGTCCAAAGGTGTTAAGCTTGATGAACTATTGCTGTTGGGTGGAATCCCGGATTCAAGGGAGAACATGTGTAAACTCGTGCATTTTGCACTTCAGTGTGCTGATACGATTCAGGAGGGTAAAGAGGATGAGGAGGCTGGGCCATCTAACCGCCCGGATCCACCTAGAAAAAAGAGAAAGACAAATGACACAACTGGGGTAAGAACAGTTTAATCAGTAAAAAAAAAAAACTTTCTTGTTAAACAAAAGATTTTGGTTATGGTATTAGAAGTTGAATGCTCATATTTCATTTGATCCGGGCAGTAAAACAGAAATTCGTGTATTTGGTCAAACTGTATGCGAAAAGAGTCTCGTGTTACAAATGGTTTTGGTTAACGTAAAATAATTTTGGCGTCGGTTAACTTTTAGGATACAGTCAAAATTAAAGGAAGTTTATTTAAATAAATTGTAAATATTTATTACGTTCAGATCTAAGGGATGAGTAACAATGCGGTAACGTTAGAAAAAGAAATGAAGTGTCTAAAGAGAGACAAGTTAAGAAAAGTTTTCATCGAAATATTTAAGGTTTTAGTGATGATTCATGAGAGGAAAAATAATTAAAAAGGAGAGAAAAAAAAAGTGGTTAAGAATGATGAAAAGAGGATTTTAAGTTTTAGCATGCAAAAAAAAAAAAAAAAAAAAAAAAAAAAGGAGAAAAGAAATGAACTGTCTGAAAAAGAGACATGTGAAGAAAAGTTTTCCTCGAAATATTTAAGTTTTTTAGTGATGATTCAAGAGAGAGAAAAATAATTTAAAGAATAAAAAAAGTCTTTATATATGTTAAGAATGATGAAAAGAGGATTTTTAAGTTTTAGTATACAAAAAGAGAGAAAGAAATGAACTGTCTAAAAGAGACAAGTTAAGAAAAGTTTTTCCTCGATATTTAAGATTTTATTGATGAATCAAGAGAGAGAAAAGAAATAAATAAAAATACATGAGATAATTATGAAATGTCTGAGGTTAAACAACGTGGATGAAGTTGTCTAGAGAAAACAGATCTGTTATTAAAGAAAGAAAATTATATAGAAAAATGAGAAATAATAGTTATAATTATGTTAAAATGTAGTAAATTAGGAAAAGACAAATGAGGAGATAGATATGGAAAACAAATAGAAAGAAATTGGATACAAAATTGGTATCTAAAATACTGTGAAAAGAGGATTTTAGGTTAAGTGAAAAAATATGTGGTTAATTTAAAGATGATTGATGAAGGGTTGTCAATGCACGATCGATAGTTTTAAGAGAAGAACATATTTATTAATGTTGAAGAAAAGTATTTGGAATATTTAAGATTATTATTAATGTTTCAAGAGAGCAATCATATGAAATAAACGAGATAATTATAAATTGTTTGCGGTTAAAGGATGAATTAAAGGTAAAGACAAGAGTGGCAAGAGAAAACCGTTTTGTTAATAGTGACGGAAAATATGACATGTATTTAGGAAATAAAAGAAAAAAAAATGGTTAACTGTAGAAAGAAATAGGTAAAAAGGGTTTAGAAAAGCATGGTAAATAGTATGGTGTAAAAGAAATATTAACGTTTATCGAAAGATAATATGTGACCTGTTACCCCTGATACGCGCATGCGTACTTGAAGCTCTAGAATGTGCGTGTTCTGTCATTTTATTTATTTATTTTATTTTATTAATTTTTTTTTTTTTTTTTTTTTTTTTTTTTTAACTATAAAACAGATTGGGTCAGAGCATTAACTGCTCTCTGCTGTTCTAAAATAAGCTTTTGGTATTAATCATCTGCTCCTGGTACATTCCAAGTAAATCCGGCCTATTTGGTTAATGTTTAAAACTTAAGTTTATTGTTAATCATTGTTAATTGTTAGTTTTTCATGCAATTTGCAAGAGAGAAGGAAATAAAATGCTTTAATCTTTGCTCATTGTTAAAACCGTATGGTGATATAACGTGATAATTTTTTTTTTTTTGTCATTTGATTATGTGAAGAATGGTCTCATTAGCAATTATATCACACTGTACAAACGAGTATGAAATAATTCAGTTTCTAAAAAAAAAAAAAAAAAAAAAAAAAAAAAAAAAAAGATACGCTAGAGAAATGTCTGTCGTAATATGTAAGACTTGTTTAGGTTTCAGATCATAAGACATAAATGTTAAATGCTTACGTATGTTATAGTAAGAGCAAGAATAAAGATATTGTGGAAGAACTATATGAAATAAGTTTTGTAAAATTCGTTGGAAAATAAGGTTTACTGGAGAGTATTACTTGCAATTAAAGGGCCATTTGTAAGAAAGTGCAAATAAAAGGAAAAAAGAAAAAGGCGAAAATTATGTCAAAGTCGTAATAATTGTAAATGAAAGAAAGAAATAAAGAAAAAAAAAATAGGAGGTACGAAATGGGTCGTTAGTAAATAGAAATTAGTTAGTAGGCTTTTATTTGTTTAAATTGAGAAAAGTAACCAGCGTACGATTTAAATGTGTGCATTAGTTTTACTCCCAGATAAGATTATATCATGTTAACTAAAAATTACCAAAAAAAAAAAAAAAAAAGTATAATTACGCATTATCATAATTTTGTTAATTTTATTAAATAAATGAAGATGACAGGCTGCCTTTGTTACTAAGAAGGCATTGTATGTGCATTGTCGTCTTCATTATCTTACTGAATTTAAATATTTTTATCTATAAATTGTTGTTAGATGAGTATAACATAGAGAGGAATTGTGCAAGTTGTGATTGAAAGTATAAAAATGCTTATAATTCATTTCCAACCCTGGAAAAGTATGGTAATACTTTGATATTTGAGAGGCGGTTATGCAATAAGTAGTCAGTTATTTCCCTAAGATTTTTCTCATCAAATTTATTTGTGTATGATAAAAGTTCAGATAACGTCACGTGTGACAGCTGTAAGAAAAGCTGGACAGGATTAATTATCCACAATACAGTGATTAACAACATGTGTATTAATTAATAGTCTAGAGTATCTTAAGAAGTATATTAACCGTAACAATCAGTGTCAACAAACACTGCGGGTATGCATGCATTTTAATTAGTATAGAACTGTGGTTGTACAAAGATAAACAATAGTGTTATTATATGTGATTTTCCAAAACAGATGAAAGCCCTGGAGGACAAAATAGACAAGCTGGAGAAGATGTTGGAAGAAAAGAAAACAGCAGATGACGAGTCGGATTTGGAAAGAGCCAAGCGAGACGTGAAAGAAGAGGCATCCAAGGGACCAAAGGTTGATATTGATGTTTTGCACGAGAGACTTGTAATCCTTGAAAGTTTAGCTAGAAAGCAAAACAGTGATATTAAAGACAAGATAAATCTAATTCTAAACCGATTCAACTCTCATAAGTCAAACCCATATTTTGCTGCAGCACTTGTGTTAAAATTAGTCTGCAACAGAGAAGAAGAGAGCATTTTAGACAAGGAACAAAAACTTATGAAAAATTTCGGACTGACAAAAAACAATGATGATGTCAATACACAAGGGTATGGCACGTTTCAGCCAATGCCTTATAATTACGGTTACAATCGTTTTAGTTATCCACAAGGACCTTCACCTCCACGTTTTTCTCAACAACCACGAAGGTCAAGACCCCGCACACCATTGATATGTTATCGTTGCAATAAACCTGGTCATATGGCTAGGGATTGCCTTATCCCTCCACCCCAGAACTAGTTATTGAACTCTTATCGTTATGTTTTCCGTTGTTGTTGCTCATTAGATGTTGGCATGCATTGTACATATGATATAAATACATATATATTACCTTATATAACTGAATTCTGATGCAAGTTATATATATATAATTTCAGGAAAATTTTCGAATGAAACCATGGGGAAAAAATGTGATCTTTGATAGCGACCCGACCAATGAATTTATTAGATTAGCATCGTATGTCAATTTAGAGGGGAAACTTTTAAGTGAAAAGGAGTTGCAAATTAAGCCCGATTCAGCGGAAAAATCATTTAGTGCATCATTGATAAAAGGTCAGGTTCCGTCGACTGACAATTTAGTCTTTTTAAATCCAAATTCTTTTAAGGCAGGGCAAATTCATACGCGTGTAGATCAATGGAAGCATATTATGTGTAATTCGTCGCAAACTAAGGAAGTCTTAGATTGGATAGAAAACGGGGTAAACATACATAAATACGTCTTTCAAAGGGAAATTTTGGGGAGAAAAGTATGACCACGAATTTCCTCCACCAAGAATGTTTAACAATTCGAACAGTTGTGTTCCTTTTATTGATTTTATAACTAAGACAATCACAGAGAGATTACGAAATGGATCACTTGAATGCGTAGGAAAAGTGGGTCTAGTACAACCACCGCATATAGTAGCCCCTTTAACAGTAGAACCTACAAAACCTCGACTTTGTGTGAACCTTATGTATCTCAATAATTGGATCAAAAGTGTACCATTCAACATAGATACTTTAAAAGATATTCCCCGGATAGTTAAAACAGGTGCTTATTTCACATCAATAGACGATAAATCTGGGTTTGATAATGTTCGGTTATCAGAGGAGTCGTTCAATCTTGTCGGTTTTCAGTGGGAAGGATATTATTATCGGTGTAAGACCCTATCTTTTGGATTTAAATTGTCAAGCTACATATACCATACTTTGAATATGCAACCTACCTCTTATATACGGAAACATTTTTCTATACCGATATTTTTGTACATTGACGACAGACTGGTAGAAGAAGTTCGAAGTGAAGGGATAGAACCCGGTATACCAAGCGCTTTGTTAGCAAATTACATTGTATGTGAAATATTAAACAGGCTCGGATACTGTTTGAATTTAACAAAGACTATATTTGTACCAACACAATCACCAGTTTTTTTTTAGGGTTTAAGGTAGACTCTGTAGAGCATTGCTTTAGGTTAACTGAAAGTAAAAGAAAAGTTTGTAGGCTTCAGAGAAGCTTGTCTTGCGAAGTCCGAATTATCCGTTATAGATTTACAAAACTGTCAGGCAGGTGTATTTCTTTTATGCTAGCAGTCCCTGCAGCAAAGCTGTATACCCGCGAAATGAATAGTGTGATCTCTCTCGGTATAAAGTCAAAGTCAGGCATAACATTGAATGGAGATCTCAAGGATGAAATTACGTCATGGCGTTTTCTAGATGAATGGGAAGGTAAACTAGAGTGGAAAAGGGAGAGACATTTATCAGTGACTATTTTTACAGATGCATCCACCTTTAAATGGGGTGGTGTCTTCGAAATTAATGACATCAAACATACGGTAGGTGATTCGTGGGTGGCAGAAATGCTTTCTCTGCCAATTATGATTCTAGAAGCATATGCGTTATTAAATGTTTTAAAGTCATTCAGAGACAAAATTCAGGGGTTTCGAATAGATGCAAATGTCGACAACAAAGCTTTGATATATGCGTGGGACAACGAGGGGTCAAGGTCATCTCAGTTGAATTCCGTAATAAAAGATATTTTCAAATTTACTATTGATTCTGACATTGTTTTGAACCTGTACTATATACCGTCAAAACAAAACCTCGCTGACGCGCCTTCACGTACTTTAACAAAGTGTGACGCAACAATTACGAAAGCAATATGGCAGACTATTCAAGAGCATTTCGGAGGAAATTCTGGACATACTTTAGATCTCATGGCTCTGGACTCAAATAGCATGAAAGACAAAAAAGGAAATATTCTAAAACATTTTACACCTTTTCAATCTCCTCTGTCCTCGGGTATAAACGTTTTCACACAAGAGATTAACAAACAGGAAAACTGTTACGTATTTCCACCTTTCAATCTTGTTCTACCAGTTATGACTTTTTTGAAAGAAAACAGTTGTAGTTATACGATTGTGATAAGAGCGGAGAACACTACGCCTTTATGGCTGCCTAATTTTGTCAATTTCATAAGTGACGCATTTGTTCTAGGCATTAAAGGTCAAAAAGATGTTTTAAAGTACCCGACGAAAAAGGGCTATGTGTCTGATAGATATGGTTTACCATGGAATTTATGGGCGGAAAGGATCAACTATTGCATAAAATTGAAAAACGAATTGACACACTTGACAATTTATTAAAATCGGGGAGTTATTCAAAACAGAAATGCAGTTTAAAAACCGAATTAGAGAAATTTTTCGTTACTTTGGAACCTCTGAAAAATCTTTCCAACGCCGTTCCTGAAGATATCAGGAAATTTTTAGTATTCAAAGAAAAAAATGGCAGAACACAACTGCACGAAGATAATTGTGTATATCGTACAGAACATGGTCTTAAAACTGCAGTTGTCCAAAAACTCTCACAGTAAAATCGGTAGACAGTTTGTTAGGTAAAATAAGAGCAATTTTTCGAGATATTGGAAGAGCTGGCGAATGGAACCCAATGCTTTACAGTGGCAACCCGGCTTCATCTCACATCTTGAAGCAGCATATTCAAGCAGTGTCTTTGGAGCAATCTAATTCTAATATAACAAGAAAACAAGCGACTCCTTTAATGTTCGACAAGTTAGGAAAACTATGTAGATATTTATCCTATAAAGTGTCTGTGGAAAAAGACCTTATATCACAGTTTTTATTTGCGCGTGACTTGTCTTATTTTTCTCTGTTATGTCATTCAGGCAACAGGGCGGGATCTTGGTTTACTTAAGGCTGAAAATTTGTTTGACATACCTGACTCAAAAGGTATTTATGTATCACAACAGGCAGGAAAAACGGCCTCAATCGACAATCCAAAAATTATATCATCTTGCCGTCGCTAGATGAAGACATTTGTCCAATTAAACTCGCAAAGGATTACAAACGTATAGCAAGTAAATTAGATATTGATTTAAACAAGGGTTTCATTTATCGTGTTAGAGACAACAAGTCAAAACAAATTAATAATCGAGCAGTATCATCATCATGTATGACAGACCGGTTAAAGACGCATTTAATGAATATTAATTTGTATCAAGGAGAAACGTCCCACAGCAGCAGACGCGGTTGCGCAATTACCTTAAGAATGTTAGGAGTCGATGATCAAGCGATCAATCAACATGTGGGCTGGAGTTCAAGGGAATGATTGACCATTATGCACATGTTGGAAAATTAATGAGCCTGAGGGTCCAGCAAGCACGTTGTCCTCCGCTGCAAAACATTTGGGACAGGGTCGTCTTTGTTCGATAAAGTTTCACAAAACTATGTCAGTATAAGTAATTTGAAACAGTTTAAATTTTGAATTTGTTTCATAGAATTTTGTTATGAAAGCGTAAATTTTAAAAAGCACTTTTTCAGACGTCATGATTAATTTCAAGGAAGGAGACCTAGACAATTAATTAAGTTACATTTATTGTTCATTATTGTTTTATGTATTTTTATATTATAAGTATTGGATAATAAATACTGTATTAAATGAGTCTAGTTTGTTTCGGTATGTTTATTATGTTACACAAAGCTGCACGGTTTTTGGTTTGTTGTTCTCCATATCTAACATATGAGAGGTACCGGGGTGAACTTGTAATATTCCACTATTACAAGTTCACCCTTGGTGCTCGAATATAAGATAACGCGGTCATCTTGTGGTCTGGTCAGTTAATTGGAGTTTGCGGTGAAGGTCATAAGGCCCGAGAACACAGTTATTTCGTAGTGCATTTCTTTTAGACAATAAATTCAAATTAAAAAATCGCACCTGTTCTATCTCAAAATATTTTTACAGTGTAGTGTACTACTTTTGGGACAAATAATATCAAAATTATAGAAAAGTCTACCAGCTCTAACTCAAAATATGGACAATTCTATGTTAAGGGGTCTATAATTCAGTTTGACAGCTTCAGACATACTAATTTTGGCCTTTTAACTGGACCAAATCACTACTTTACATAAAAATCATCACCCAAATTTTTTAACATGTAATTTCATCTCTATACTTAATATTTCATGCATAAAATATAAAGAAATAAATTTGGAAAGTGTATGAACAAATTTGCAAGTTATACACTGTCCACACTAGGGACTATATTTGTAGACAACGAAAATCAAAGGACGATAACTGTGTCCTCGGACCTAATAGGATAGAAAGACTTGACCAATTCTAATAAAACTTTGCATGACCTAAGCTTAGTGAATTATAAGATAGTTGGCCAAGTTTCATGGCCATAGGATATATATTATAGAAACAATGGCCATTTTAATATTGAACTTTGGATGATTATTTTGACGTTTAAATCGAACAATTTTAACTATCAAGATTTGGGCCTCAAAATTTAAATATTGCAAAATTTGCTTTTAAATGCCTTTTATATAATGTATTATGCATTTAAAGCAACTGAAGACTCATTTGATTCATCAGATTTGTTATATTGATTCAAAAGTCAAATTTATATGAGCCTGTTCCTGAAAATGGAGATTTTTGAATTAAGGGTGCCTTACATAAACATACAATTTTTTAACCAATTTAAAATTTTGAAGTTTTTTACCATAAATTATTCTTTCATATATATTTAATGAACTTTAAATGGAAAGAGAAGTTACAAATAGCATACCACATGAGTATAAAATGGTCTTAGGCCATGTAAGACTGAAAATTATTTTGGGTCAATTTAGGCCGTAGCACATATTTACATATAAAAAGCATACAGAAGCTGCAAGAAATAGAAATTTGTTACTTTTGCTCATTTCTATGTTGAGATGTCATGATACAGAAGTCTGAATGCAAAGGACTCTTGCATTCAACTTTTTGCAGACAGTATGGTCTGATGCACAGTTTTGCACTTTTCAATGGAAAACTTGCATGTAGTTTTGGTCCCAACAGGCATATATTTGAACCACTTACTATCCTAATGAAGAAAATAAAGGTAGTATATGAAATGAATAGTGTGCACTTATCATTGCTTAGTGCTTTTATTACAGATTTAGTGAAATATTATGATGGACTTCAGCTTTTATGTACAGAGATCTTCACATTTCACGTGCATCAAACTGGCTGTTCGACCAAGACCATAAAATTCGCTGCATTTTGCACATTTTTCTGTGATAATCTACTTTTCTCTAGATTCAAAGTTGACAAATGATTAATGAAACTTGAATTAGGCATAGAAACACAAATATCAAAACATAAAAACCTGTCAGATAGAAAGTCAGCATGCCTCTAAGGCATAAAAATGGAAACTGCTTTAAAATGCTGATTTTAGCCGTATAATGACAAAATGGGACATTTTTACAGAATTTCTATCAAATAAAGATGTAAATTATTTACTTTTATTCAGTTTGACAAATTGAGATAAGCAAATGATCCAGGAAAGTTGCCAAAGTACAGAATCTACATTTACTGAATTCATCTCTTAGGCCCGAGAACACAGTTATTTCGTAGTGCATTTCTTTTAGACAATAAATTCAAATTAAAAAAATCGCACCTGCTCTATCTCAAAAATATTTTTACAGTGTAGTGTACTACTTTTGGGACAAATAATATCAAAATTATAGAAAAGTCTACCAGCTCTAACTCAAAATATGGACAATTCTATGTTAAGGGGGTCTATAATTCAGTTTGACAGCTTCAGACATACTAATTTTTGACCTTTTTTAACTGGACCAAATCACTACTTTACATAAAAATTCATCACCCAAATTTTTTTAACATGTAATTTCATCTCTATACTTAATATTTCATGCATAAAATATAAAGAAATAAATTTGGAAAGTGTATGAACCAATTTGCAAGTTATACACTGTCCACACTAGGGACTATATTTGTAGACAACGAAAATCAAAGGACGATAACTGTGTCCTCGGACCATAAGCAATATGGAATATGACAAAGACATGCCCTGTGTGTTAATTGTCATGAAGTGGGTGAAGGTTGTTAGTAATACGAGAAAGCCAGGTTACAATTGTTGATTGCCATTGTATTAGCAGCTATAGCAGAGTCAGAAATGAAACGGACTGAAAAAAAAAAAAAAAAAATTTAAGGAAATAATTAAAAGAGAAAACATCAGTTAGACCCCACCATTTAAAAAAAAAACCAACAAAAAAATCCAAAAAACACAACTGCAAACAAACAAACAAACACACTCAAGTTACAGGATGCAAAAACTTATACATATATCTGAGAAATCATAACGATACGTAATATGAAAGGAATATCCAAGCTAGGGAGGAGTAACCAGTTATTTGGCCGTTTGTTACACAATTGTCAAAAAAAAAAAAAAAAAAAAAAAAAAAAAAACAATACGTATGTTGGGTCAAGCTTGAGAACTGTGTTGTCAATAAGGTTTTATCCAATAAGTCGGTTTTTTCGCGTTTTGTAGAATCATTAGGTGTTGGGATCTATATGCACTAATTCTAGGATATATGCAATAATCAACAGCAGTGTTGCTCCAAGTACTGATTAAACCTTATGGTAAATGTTAATGTCTTATCTGATTATTCATGGCGATTTAAAGCTTATTCATCTTCATAGCTAATATCTGCGGGTATTAATGGCAGATTTAGATAAAAAATACATGTTATGTTGTCGTTGTTATACAACGTATATAGCAATTTACAAGTAATGCTATAGTGGCTATATCCGACCAAAACAATACTAAAAATTGTTTTTCATATGGACACATATTCATTTATCCACAAAACAAACAAAAAAGGGATGAAAGGAAAATCTAACATATCGCAAAGATAATTCGATATAACACCTACGATGTCGGGGAAGTTCACATTATATTAATATCAGGCCACAAACCCAGCCTCTTGTACCTCTCACCTTACCGTTTTTACGGTTTGTTGTTCTCCATATCTAACATATGAGAGGTACCGGGGTGAACTTGTAATATTCCACTATTAACTAATTGAAATAAATTACTATATGCTTTGTCAACGTCTCGTCTATCTGCAAGTGCATTTTCTATTTTATTTATTGTTTGGTCAATTTTTTCTCGAACATTGTCATCATTTAAGAAATCGTTAGTCATTTGGTAAGGTTTATTTGGAATTCGTTTTACATTTGTCGATAACTTTAACACTGTATTTTGAGGTACAGCTGTTTCCCTTTTAATTACTGCCTATAGCACTGAATGATCTGGTATTTGGCTGAACTCTTGAAGATCTAAACAATCAGTAATATCAGACATGGTTTTCACATCAAAGTCTATGCTAGAGTTTAGATTTTCGTGAGTTGTGAATATATAATCAACTACCGATTTACCACGTTTCGAGATGCAAGTCTTGTTTTCCCTTTCTTCCGTTAATCATACAAATATTACAGTCAACAAGAAAGTCAATAAGTAAATCTTCATTCGCATTTGATCCTTGGTCAATTACTATATTGCTATACGTTAAGTTGTGACTATTATGGCCTTGAAAACGTCGACCGTTAGTGACCTTAAGTTAAGATAAAGTAGCCATTTTAATTAGATATAAGAAGATGTGGTATGAGTGCCAATGAGACGACTCTCCATTCAAGTCAAAATTTATAAAAGTAAACCATTATAGGTCAAAGTACGGTCTTCAACACGGAGCCTTGGCTCACACCGAACAGCAAGCCCTTATTTCAAAAAAAGCCCTTCAAACATTATATTTTTTATTAGATTGAAGTAACCTAATATATTGGTACATGAAGAAGCCATGGAGTCTTTTGCATTAGCGAAAGTATATAGCAACCATTTATTTTTGGAATCAGTGTAAAATCATTTTACACTGTAAGTGACTTTGAGTAAACTAGAAGTTGCTAATTATTTACTTTATTTTATAAAAAAAAGTGTCGCCCAATTTATGTATTTTTGTACTACCTGACACCGGAAGTGACTTTCTAAATCAGATGTCAAATTAGAAGGTCTTCATTTGTTCTCTGAACATTTGGTTTCTAATTAGGTGTTTGTATTTATTTTTTTTTTATTATTTGTGTGTGTGTGTGTGTGTATTTGTATTTTACCTGCTTAACTTTCATGCTTGTATCTGTGGCATGTGCTTTATTTTTATACCTTATTCTTGAAACCGCTTCGCTACATTTTTTTTTGTGATTTAAACATATAAGCTGAGTCCGACAGAAATCGACCTTATGCAAATGAATATCAATACATATGTTAACCTATTTTGGGTTGCAAAAATCTCTATGCAAAGTCTTTAACTGTTTAAACATTGGGTTGATATAAGAACCCTTCAAAACAGACCAAAATTTAATTCGTATTTGATTGTTCCAAAATCATTCAAAGTCTTATGCATGCATGTGCTATATTGTTACGTCTGTTTTAAAGAAATAAAAAAAACATGTAAACAAGAACCGCACCCTCATTTTCTGATGCATTTTGAAAACAAATATTGCACATAGGATGGTAATGAAAGCGTTGAGGTTATAATATACTAGTTGGAATTAATAAAAATAACACTTCATTTCTTTCGTATGTCCGAAGAGCTTTTTGGATTTACGTTCAGGAATTCCCAAAGCCAAATATTTGAAATCCAAGAATGTATAAGGCCTAAATATGCAAGGACCTGTATGACCAAAGAGATTTAAAAATAGTCAAATTCCTCCAAGGTCATCTTTGCCTGTGGGAGTTGGAACATTATTTTCTTAATAGTCCTAGTCAATCAATATTGGAGTCGAATGAACCTGCCATAATTTCTGCGCACACGTGTTTCTATATTTACCTACGTCGGGTACGCTCGAGAGCGAAAACTACAAAAGCCAACAATTTGGAAGGTTTGAGAGCATCTAAACCAATGGAGTCAAATAAAAACAACAAAAAACCGTGTTAATTGTTTTCCTGAGAGAGTTGTAATTTTTTTTTTTTTTTTTTGGGGTGGGGGGTAAAGGAGGAGGGGTTATGATGAAGTTAAAAATAAGGCAAATTGAGAATTATCGTTTATCATTCGCACCAAAATGATATCTCATATTCAGATATTAAGTAGACAGTTGTGTATCAGTATTTTATTTAAGGGATAACATATATAGCAATATCAAATAATAATAAACAATTAACTATCAGAATTTTACCAAGTTTACTGGATTCAGAAAATCCTGTACATTCCATAAAAAAGTTTTTTCGGAAAATAAGGCAGATTTTTTTTTGTATATTCTTTTAAAAATACGGGAATACACTATGTGCATTATTTCTAAATCCCCAAACTAAAATACATAAATACTATGTTTGTCAGTAGATAAATAGATACACACATTTATTATAAATGATACAATACCCTCAACTATTAATAGTCATGAAAGTTCTTTTCTTCTTTCGATTACATAACGTAATTCCATGATCGCCAAGATTTTATTTTCTGAGTCTGCAAATTGTCAAACTTAGCCTTACATAATGTAAAACGAATTCCAATTCCGTTGAACTCATTTAGACGCACATGACATGAAACCCATTAACGGAAACAAATTCGTTTCGCTTTTTGTATTAAAAAAAATAATGTAACGTCAAACGGAAACACGTGTCCTACATATAGATATTGCGTCATCAATCCGGTTTGGTCTGTGGCACTGATGGACACATAAAGTTCCGAGTCTTCGGCTTTGCTCTGTACAGAGGTCACAAAGAAGTCGACAAATCCGTTTACTTGTATGAAATTTACTATGGTTTACAAATGTTTTGTCACTTCTAAACAATGCTTCTGATATCAAGCGTCTCTCTAGTTCCAGTAGATTTTGAAATAATTCTTGTGTTAAAACTCCTTGAGAAATGACAAAGCTGGCAACAGCTAAAGTTAACATGAACGAACAAACTGGTTTCATTCTGAAAGATAAAGTAGATTCATTGAATTTTCTATAAAACATATTTATTGAAATATATCGCATAAAATAAACCAACGCATTTTCAGTATATAGTTTCCGTTTATAATCCACTTAATTCCTTTCTTGTGTCTTTTTGAGAACGATAGCATTTTTAGTAGTGTAAGTAGGTATAGTACAATTACGTAGTTTTAAGCAAAAAAAAAACAAAAAAAAAAAAACCTATATAGCGAGTGGCATTAGGATTTGATGAACAGTGGGTGTTGAGAGGGAAGGCACATGAGCATCATCTTTGGGTACAGCTGCAGGTGTAGCCATCATTGACTTGAGAGGAAGGCACATGAGCATCATCTTTGGGTACAACTGCAGGTGTAGCCATCATTGACTTGAGAGGAAGGCACATGAGCATCATCTTTGGGTACAACTGCAGGTGTAGCCATCATTGACTTGAGAGGAAGGCACATGAGCATCATCTTTGGGTACAACTGCAGGTGTAGCCATCATTGACTTGAGAGGAAGGCACATGAGGCATCATCTTTGGGTACAGCTGCAGGTGTAGCCATCATTGACTTCTTAATTTTGAAAATGAGATACAGTTTGTAAATCTTTTATTTTTTTTCTATTAAAAAAAAATATTTCAAAATATTCTATGATCATTTAGGGGAAGAAAGAATGACACGACTATACTACGTGTAACAAACTGGATCGATGTAAACTATGTCTTTATCACTTTTGTTATCGGACCTTCCTTATGAAGGGCCGATCGGGTCATAATTCATTTTGTTACACGTACGCTAGAGGTACGCGTAACAGGTCGCTCACGTACCCTAGAGGTACGCGTAACAGTGGCGGATACAGAACTTTTCATTGGGGGCGCTGACTGACCTAAAAGGGGGAGGCGCTCCAGTCATGCTTCAGTGATATCCTATATAATCAACCAAATTTTTCCGCGAAAGGGGGGCGGGGCTCGCCCCCCCCTGGATCCGCCTATGCCTAACACTTTGTTCACGTACCCTAGAGGTACACGTAACACTTTGTTAACGTACCCTAGAGGTACACGTAACACTTTGTTTATGTACCCTGAGTTACGCGTAACAGTTTGTTCACGTACCCTAGAGGTACGCGTAACTGTTTGTTCACATACCATGCATGTAGATACGTGTAACTGTTTGTTCGTGCAGCTAACCACAACAGAAAACCTTTCATCCCTTTCCCTGAATACTGGATTATCTGTGTCACATCATTTTATTATCCCCAAACCTCGAACTACTTGCAACAGAAGAATAAATGGTTTGTGTCAGGAAAAGTATAAGTATTCACCAGGAAAAAATCCCCATGAAATGAATGCAGATATCTAAAATTATAAGGGAAAGAAATTAGTTATATCCTTTAAGGATGTGTATTGGATAAGGGAGATAACTCTGTAAAAACTGCTTAAAATTTGGCAACAACCGACAACAAAACGAAAAATACTGTTTTCCATGTACACAATCTGTTGCCAAAATTAATGTTTGATATGATTATAGGTTTCAATCAATAATTTTAATCGAGTTTTAAAACTTTAAATCAAGTAATTAAAATGTGGTAAAAAGGCCTAATTTAATTGGTCAATTAGTATTCTCCAACAGACGAGTTCATTGTGCATAGGGTATAAAGGTTATTCTGCATAATTAAACAAACAATTACGTGTACCTCTAGGGTACGTGAACAAATAGTTACACGTAACTGTAGGGTACGTGAACAAAGTGTTACGTGTACCTCTAGGGTACGTGAATAGTTACGCGTAACTCTAGGGTACGTGAACAAAGTGTTACATGTACCTCTAGGGTACGTGAACAAAGTGTTTCGTGTACCTCTATGGTACGTGAACGACCTGTTACACGTACCCCTAGCGTACATGTACGTATAACAAAATACATCCCTTTATAAAATCAACACGGCATTGAGAAAAATCTGAAAAGTTTCACCCAGACAACAGGTTTAAAAATTGATGATGAACGACTGAAATTAATACAGTAAAAACATTAAAAGCTAACACTTTGTTATTGTTGGCATTTGTATTTGTATAGACAAATGGAAGAAGGTTCTTTATATTAAAGACTTGATCACTTTGATAGGTCACTAATCTAAATGTCACATGTTAAGATACTTGGTAAGATGAATTCGTTACACAGTATGCTAGTGACCGAGTACAGTGCGATATATATGGGGTCATTAAATTCCATATGAGGGTCCGAGCTTCGCTCTCACCCCATATGGAATTGTGAAATCTAATACTAAGTTCGTACGTGAACGATACAACATTGTAGAATTCAATGCATAACAAATGCATGTCTTCTACTTTTTTGGAGTTGAAAATCTTAATTTAGACACCAATAACTATATGATATAAATTGAATATAATAAGCAATGAGATAAACGCTTGTCATTTTAGGAAAAATATAAAGCACACGCTCGTTTCTCATCAGGGCTATTTTAAGAACAAAAAATTCTTCTTTACAATCCATCAAAATCCAGAGTATCACGTGGGTTTCGCACGTTGTTGAAGGCTGCACGATGACATATATAGTTGTTACTTTTACGTCATTTGGTATTTGGTGGAGAGTTGTATCATTCGCAATCATACAACATCTTCTTATTTTTATATCATAGTTCCATTCGTGGACACGTGTACGTTATGTTTTGAACAACAATATGTTGTACTTTTAAACAAGAATAGTTTTTGTTTTCTTAAACGTATTTGGGCAAATAGTTCATGCATATTTAAGACGGGGATAAACATATCAACAATTCAAAGACATATAATAGTACACGTAGAAAATGTCTGATCGTACGTGGCTGCGTATCTATACATCCCACACAGTTAAACATACGTTCCCTCACCGCGACTCTCTCTAGCGGACAGGATAAGCCTAGGAAACCAACTCTATCTTCTTCAGTCACACTTAGGGTCTGCTTATAGTATAAAAAACTGGAAATAAACCAAACTAAATACGTAACGTATACTTCATATATTGTATAAAGATGAGATAATAGTTATGATATATTTTTAAACTTATTTGATAAGACAGTACAACTATTTATATGACGGAAGCCAAACTTAAAGGACTGGATTATTATATTTATTGAATATTTATTTTACCTCGGCAAGCTTCTCTTTCTTTATATTCTTCTTGAGTGATCATATACAATGGCATACTGACTGAAAATATTAATAAAATTCTATGTTATTAATGTGTTCATGATCGTCATCAATGGACATTTGACTGTCTGTCTGTCTGTCTGTCTGTCTGTGTCTGTACTTATTCTCAGCATTAACATAATTATAATTTTACGCAATGTTGTTCAATAATCGGATCATGGTGACCTACATTTCACACGTTTGTGACTTTAACATGTCTAGCCTTTATATAATTTCCAAGGATCCTAATTTAATACCTTTTACCACCTATATTCCTCTAAATGCTGTTCTACAATATTTGGATTACTGTGTACATTTTTTTTTCATACTTCTTTGGGGGTCTGGACAGTCCATTATTCTCTATTCTTGATATTTGAGAACCCAATTATAATTCTCTATTATTTATTGTTTCCCCTTATATTCTCCATTCTGTAAACACCACCCGAGCCTTCATCGATTGTATATATGATGCTTAAGGATGTTCGCTTGTCATGTTTTGGAATTTTTGTCAGATTTTCGGGATCCTCTGGTTTTATCCACTTGAATGCCTTAAAAAATTTTGCTCACTAACCCCCATTTTTCTTTTTATAAATCTTTTACGTGTATAATTATAAGCCATCTGTAAAAGTCTTATAAAATCTTCGTTATTTTTTAATATTGTTTGAGAACTTAAACTTGTCATTGATAAAGCTATGAAAAATCAAGAGAGAACATTTTCCCGCCAAAATTTCAATGGCTAATATCTCGAAAACAAGCACAAGGACCTATTTTTTTTTTTTTTTTTCGCTCTTTTGGTTCCTTTATTAATCCCCTATCAATATATACTAGTGATAATAAAAGCTTGTTATTTTGAAACTGGGTAGCGAACTTCCTTAATATATTAAAAGGAGTAACATGACGAATATGAATAGTGGAACGGCAACTTCTTGCCCTACCGGAGCACCGAGTCCTTCCCCCGACTAATGGTGAAATTCGGTGTTGCTTAATGTTTAGTTTTATATGTAGCGCTTTTGAATAGTTTATTCCTTCCTTTTTCGTCGTCGTTCTTTGACTTCAAATACCTTTATTGTCCAGAGGTATGGGCTTAAGAAAATCGGGATACATAAGAAAAAGTAATAATGCGCTTTTGCTACATGTATATCCTTTTGAACTTCAAACACACAATACCAATTTGCATTATTTATAGCGAACTAAAATAATTTGTCTTTTTTCAAAAACCAGTTATAATGCAAATTATCAAATTCTGGTATCAACTAGTAAATGGTAGTTCTCTTCAACTCTTTATAGATTGTTCTATGTATAATACTTTTGATAATTGTGGTATATCAAATATACGCATGCAGAGGTCCCAAGATTATTTTCCTCAAATGGATAGAACACTTTATGGAATCAAGACTCAAAGACCAACAAATTAACAATAAATTCAATAGGCAGGTTCTACAAGGTAGGTTGACCAGGAAGAAGGGTGGTAAATTCGGATAGCCACTGGAAAATGTGGTTATCTTGATATGCCATACAGTTTGCCTTAAGGCCTAGCAAATAGTTGTTTGTTTTCATGAACGCGGACAGAGCGTTGCACTCTCCTTTTACGGGACATCGGTTTAAACGAACCCATTCCGACCAGACGTGACTGCATATTTATACATTCCGAAGCCAAACGCATGCTCGTCTTAAGCCAGGGTTTTACTGCCGGACACAAAAATTCTACGGATGGATGACCATATTGATATACCCCAGTCATCCCCTGGGGTACACGTGAGATATTTAAAGACCTTTTTGTGCAACAATATATTAGATATAAATTATTTCCTTCTCCAAAGTGAAAACGAAAACGGCCTTGACTTAATTTTTTATAAGCAAGGTTACTTAAAATCTTCAATTTGTGGTCGATTCAAAAATAGCATACCATATCTCCTTATTTTTAGCTCACCTGGCCCAAAAGGACCAAGTGAGCTTTTCTCATCACTTGGCGTCCGTCGTCCGTCGTCGTCGTCCGTTAACTTTTACAAAAATCTTCTCCTCTGAAACTACAATGCCAAATAAAACCAGATTTGACCTAAATCATCCTTAGGATATCTAGTTTGAAAAATGTATCCGATGACCCCACCCATCAACCAAGATGGCCGCCATGGCTTAAAATAGAACATGGGGTAAAATACAGTTTTTGGCTTATATCTCTGAAACTGAAGCATTTAGAGCAAAACTGACACGAGGTAAAAATGTTCATCATGTCAAGATCTATATGCCCTGAAATTTTCAGACGCATCAGGCAACCTGTTGTTTGGGTTGCTGCCCCTTAATTGGTAATTTTAAGGAAATTTTGCAGTTTTTGGTTATTATCTTGAATATTATAATAGATAGAGGTAAACTGTAAACAGAAAAATTGTTCAGCAAAGTAAGATCTACAAATAAGTTAAATGACCAAAATTATCAATTGACCCCTTCAGGAGTTATTGCCCTTTAAAGTAAATTTTTTCACAATTTTTCGTAAATTTTTGTAATCTTTTACAAAAATCTTCTCTATACTACTGAGCCAAATTAATCCAAACTTGACCTAAATCATTCTTAGGGTATTTTGTTTTAAAAATGTATCCGATGAAACCGCCTATCAACCAAAATGGCCGCAATAGCTAAACATAGAACATGGGGGCGGGGGTAAATGCAGTTTGGCTTAAATCTCTGAAACTAAAGCATTTAGAGCAAATCTGACAGGGGTAAAAATGTTCATCAGGTTAAGATTTTCAGACGCATCAGACAACCCGTTGCTGGATTGCTGCCTCTGAATTGGTAATTTTTAGTAAATTTTGCAGTTTTTGGTCATTATCTTGAATATTAAAATAGATAGAGATAAACTGTAACAGCTAAAATGTTTAGCAAAGTAAGCTACAAATAAGTCAACATGATCAAAATTGTCAATTAACCCCTTCAGGAGCTATTGCCCTTTAAAGTTAATTTTTCACAATTTTCGTAAAATTTGTTATCTTTTACAAAAATCTTCTCCACTTAATCTACTTGGCCAAATAGAATTAAACTAAGCTACAATTTTCAATAGGGTAACTTGATTGAAAAATGTATCCGATGACCCTGTCATCCAACAAACATGGCCGCCATGGCTAAAAATAGAACATAGAGGTTTACTATAGAAGTCAATGGGAAAATTGTAAAAACACAATTTCAAATGGTCACAACTTGAAAACTAATTTAAATAATGATAAGGAGTCTTCAGTAACTATTGTAAGACTACAATGGGATGACCTGCTTTAAATTTAACTACTGGGCCGAATTAAATCAAACTTGGCCTCGATCATTATTAAAGTATCTTATACTATTTATCATGATTTTAATTTTATTTTACATGATGTTCAAAACCACAGTAGATACAGGTGAGTGACACAGGCTCTTGAGAGCCTCTAGTTTTCTTCATGTGATTTTTAGACAATTCTTAATTTTCAGTGAATTCAGCGCAAAAGAACAGTCCTCTAAAATTTAAAAATAAAGAGAATTTCCATAATGTAACAGGCCCAATGCTAATCTTTTTGACTTGGACACCTCATGCAATCCTATGACGATGACATTTTATTATTTGCTTTAGCGCCCAAAGGGACAAATAAAAATTAAGATCGAAAAATATACACATCAAACATCAAGATTACCTTAACAATCATTAAATGTGAAAAAAAAACTCAATACTTTATGTTTCCGTTTTATGTAAGAAGTTGCAAATGAATTGGAAGATAATTATTGTTAATGGAATTTCAAAAACAAATATTACAAATGTGTGTAAAGAATTAGAGGGAATTATAAAAACAATCAATCTGACAGGGTATGACGTACGTACTTCAAGGAAGTTCTTGAGAATGAAATTATGAATTCTTCTACTTTCAAGTTCGCTCACTCCTCAGGAGTCAACACTTTCATTGAGATTAAAGACAGTCAAACATTGACGGCGTTGAAGATAAGGAAAATACAAACTTGAAAGATGAATCGAGAATTTGTTTTACTTTATTTTCAGTAAAAAATTGTGTTTCTAAAATTGTTTTGAGTAGTATAGTATACAACCGTATCAATACCTACCACATCTAAGCTTAAGGCCTCCTTTGAACATTTGAAAGTCCTAACTATGTATTGTCTACTTAAACTACTCAAAATTCCCGTCAAAAAGTGTTTCATTTCAGCTTATAGTTAGTGTTTTATCTTTCTGCCATTTTAACTATATTTGTCATTTGAAATTGATGTGTATTAAGCTTACACAAGTAATTGATTATTTTTGGACTGCAAAAGAGTCTTTGCAAGCTTTTGATGAACCTTTTAATTCGGATGACACTCTTGATACTTGTGACTTTTGACTCTCTACAATTCACTTCAACACAATTTTATCTATTAAACAGAAATTTACTCTTTTAATCAAATTCTCCTTTGAAAATTTTCATTGCTTATGCATTTTTTTGCTAACTCATAAATAAACAGCTTTCTTGTGAAATGAAAAAGAACTGTGATGATATGACGAAAGCAAAGCTGTCTCTATACCCCTTGGCAACATCTATGTTATAGAGATATAAGAAGATGTGGAATGAGTGCCAATTAGACAACTCTCCATCTAAGTCAAAATTTATAAAAGTAAACCATTATAGGTCAAAGTACGGTCTACAACACGGAGCCTTGGCTCACACCGAACAGCAAGCTATAAAGGGCCCCAAAAATAACTAGTGTGAAACCATTCAAACGGGAAAACCGGTCTAATCTATTAAAAAAAACGAGTATGCATGTTTCGGCAAAACAATTTATCGACAGGTTCCAGGTATTCTTTAGGGCACCAATTGCGTCCCTTTAACAGCAAACTTGTGCATGTATTGTAATGAATCTTTATGGCACCAATTGCGATCTTAAAAGCACACTTGTTTTATATGAAAATTAATAGCACCTACCGTTTTATTGCTAATATTTTTTGGTTTAAATAAACAAGAACTAAAACCTAACTGCTGAAATGCACCCAAGTAAACTTTAAAATATCAAATATAAATAAAAGCAATAATTGTTCTTTTCTAGATTTTGATATTTTAGTTTTCATAATTCCTTTCAAGACTATTCTTCAATTTTTGGGCGGTGATGTTTCATTGGTCCGTTTCGGTTTGTTTATTCCCCAACTCGTTCGATATGCCATTGTCTGTAGTGATATTTCAAGGAACGTAATCTATGTATAGCTAGAAAAAGATTAAGTCCAAGATTTCGTTATAACAAATTACTTAAGCCCTTTACTTAATTCTTTCGTACTGTCTTTATGATTTAGTACTAAATTTTGCCTGTTCCTGTAGAAATCTTAGTACTAACAGGATACCACATCTTAATTTGTACAGAAATTTTGTTTATAATACAAATATGACCATTAAAATCTTTGAATTATTTAATTCAAAATAATTTTTCCGTACAAATTCAAAATTTCACACCTAGAAAATGTTGCCATCGGAGAGAACAATATTTGAATTAGGAGACGTGTTGAAACAACTATCTACTAGTGTGCAAATGACATGGAAGTAAGCAGCTATAGAACACAGTACAACTTTCCACTATAAGCAAAATCCATACCGCATAGCAAGCTATAAAAGGCTTCCATGTGGCAAGACTCAGTATTAGAACGAGAAAACTTACTGCCTGATTTATGAAAAACAATGAAGGCATGACAGATAGGAAAAATGGGAAGCAACTAAAATGACTGAATTTCAGGATCCTGACTTCGGATAGGCATATACAGAATTTTACTGGGTTTATCCTGTTTGCTCTGTTTGCTGTCACTCCTCGTCTTACATGGGACAGTGTAATAGCACCACATCAGACCAAACTGTTAAAATCAGCTGGAAAGTTATTTAAGCTATCTCTCTTTTCATCCGGGTTAAACAGAAAATTTTGGATGCTTGTAAATTAGACAGAAACCCAGCGACAACAATAACCAAGACGACACTTAGAAGTTAACAGCTATTCTTTAACAATAGACAGGTGTCTTTGCAATATTTCTAGCACTTACTCGATCCGTTGTGAATAAATAGAACAGAAACATTCAAATATCTGCCCCAACATCGAATATCTACTCCAAATAGCGATACACATTTAAATATGACATGACACAAAACAACCGCTGAAGATAGCCCTGACTTGGGACAAAAAATTTATATATAGCGGGGTTACACTAGTTTACTATTAGACTTTAGGCTCCTCTTCATGTTTTTTAACCAAAAGATTTACCAACATACAAAAAAAAAGAACAAATAATAAAAACTACTGCTTAAAATAATTGTATACTAGAAATAGACAACAAAAGCACAATTAATTAACAAAGCATACCGTATTTATTAACGCTTCCAGATACTGAAAGCGAAGTCAAAATACTTCCCATTTTGATATGAAACCATGAAGTACTACACTTAAAATTAGTTGCTGTACTTCATAGAAGATGTCAAATAGCAACGCCACAAACAATACAAAAACACATGATCTTGTGCAATGCCCAAATCAAACTATTATATAGAAAAACAAAATATTTTTATATTGCTTAAAACTATAAATTAGCAAGTTGTAGTTTATGTCAAAATACGTATACCAAACGCAGTTACTGAACAACAACATTAGATTAAAGCTTAAACTTTATCAATGAGTTTATTAGGCCCAAGAGACAGATTTGTTATCTTTATTAATAACACAACAGTAAAAACTGGCCCTGAATGCAAAATTAAACTTTTATTTTAAATTCCTGCCAAATGAACCAAACTTTCGCCATATACATGTAAATTTCTTTATCGGTGATATAATTTTTGTAAAGCTTTTGAGATATTAATGATATCTATAACTCTGCATGGTGCCATTTTTTAAAATTATGTTTTGCATTTTGGCAATGGGAGACTTCACTTAATTTGGATATACTGTGTTCCCTGTCAATGCAAACTAATGGCGTTTTTGTGTAAGTATTATATTAGGAATTACCTAATTTTTGAAATCCTCTTTTTTACCATAAATATGTAATGTAATGCACTTACCAAATCAATGGTATTGGCAGATCCGGTACAGTACATCACGCTCGTGCCGTTTGATTTATATATGGGCAGGGAACACAGTTTGTTTTCTTATGCATGCCAAAAAATCTACAACTGAAAACAAAGGCTGTAATTTGATAAGGGATCATTGAACGATAATTTAATATAAACTTTATATATCTCCATCTATGTTTATTGTTGATTTGTCGTTCCTATTTTTGATTCTAATAGTTCCCAACCGGTGACTCAACAAACGTACATTAAACGTATCGACCGTCTATCTTACTTTGTTTAAGAAATTACCGATACATGAACAATAGATATAGGAAGATGTGGTATGAGTGTCAATGAGACAACTCTCCATGCACTTTTTAAATTTCAAGCGTCCGATACGCTTTTCTGGATATAACTTCATCATCACTCTCCTAAACATTTGAAAGCCAGGAATGAATAAATACGTAAGGAGCTATATAATTAAAAGGAACCTTTAAAAATCAGTCAAATAGATAAATAACTTAGGAAAACAAAGTTTTATTTTTCAAAAAAAAAAAATCTATAGGACGACCGCTTCCTGACTAAAACGTACCCAATGAAGGCTATTCCAGGAAAACGTGTAATGACATCATTTAAGCCTTGTATTTTACAAACATTGAAATTTATGGTCAATTAGGAAGGTCACTTTTTAGAAAGTTGTATGTATCCTCTTTAATCAACCCAGTCTCCTGGTAAATATTTTCAATTTCACAAGCTTCCCTTTAAACATTATCGGCCTGAAAGTCTGTTTACGATATTGAGAATATTGTTTCAGGAACCCAAACTATCTTTTTAATGAGAAGTTAAAATAACACTTTATAAATTCGTGCGTCTGAAACACTTTGTTCGTTATCGAACACAAAGTTACTGGTTAGCCTAAGAATTTAATAATAACAAAATTAGGAAAAAAAGGTATATCAAAATTAAAACATCTAAATGCTATATGTAGTCAAATATATCTTATAATCATATCTACATGTAGCTTACAGTACTGATTTAACTCAATATCAGTTTACATTAACACTGATCGTTTTTAAAAAAAATATTGATGCAAATTAAGACAGTAGTTTGCCGATGTTGAAACCCAGTTCAAAATGTGTGTCTTCATAAAAGAAATACTTACAATTCTACGTTTCTATAGCTAATCATAAAAGATAAAGGTGAATTTCCATTATTTTTAAATTAAACTTCACCGTTCACTATAACATTATATAATTCTTTAATCGTATTAGTTCAATGGCATTATGTTCTTTTTTTACAAATACAAATGTTTTTATACCACTTAATATTTGAAGGAAACACGAAAAGCGTGCTTTCCTTTCCTTACAATAGGAGTGTATTAACGGCATGAATAGGCCAGCAATTTAGTACACTTTAATATGTCAATCTGTATTCAGATGACAGCATCGTTACGAATCTAAATGGACGTTATCCGCCGACGTAAAAATATACGTGTGGTGTTAATAGAGTTTTGATTTCATAAAATACATTCAATATCAGAATATTTATTTGTCTTCTTTTTTCCAATAGTTGTTAGATTCTTTTGGTATCATTTATCTAAAATGTGTTTTATGTCCTTTTTGTAAATATGTGCATGTCGTTAAAATGGTGAACAACCCACATCTTCTTTTATTTAAGAAATGAATGCTTCTTTTTGTAATTTTATTGGGATGTAAAAGTGTTGACCGATGCACATTTTGTATGAAACCCAGTTTAACACATTTATACCCCAATAAAATTACAAAAAGAAGCATTCATTTCTTATAATTACATTTTTATGCTAATAAGACCATGAAAAAAAGTTTTATCAAGTTTTTCTTTTATTTACTTCTACACTTTCTTGTGGAAGCACTTGTCATCACGAATGTAACATTTCATATTGATATAAAGGTTAATTTTTAAATGACGCGCGATTGTTGTTAGCCAATCAAACTAACGGATTCTCGTGAAACATACATATAATGTAATTATTACTAAGTAATAGGAACAAAGTATTTAAAACATCTTGCTATCCCTAAATAGTAGATATCATACGTATATAAATTCCTGAATGTTTATCCTCTGGTTAGATATTATGGAAAAGGGAGCAACCACAAAGCACAAGTCGCAGAAAAACAGACAAAACCATAAACAAAATAAAAAACACAAACAGACAAACAAATATACGCAGCAGTACGCATGCAAACTAGACTGATCAATATGAACCCCACAAAAGAAACAATAGTGATTTCAGGTGCTCAGGAAAACAATCAGTTCTTTCACCCTCTCAGATTTATGCTTTGCTATCATTGTCTTTCAAGTTATGAATTGAAAGTAAGAAACTATGACGTCATCTACATAACAACCATCCGTATTTAATGAAGCGCACAGATGATCAAGGGTATCTGGAAAGGGTGATAGAATATAAACTATGAATCGAATATGAATAATTGAGAAGGTGACAGAGCAGACTGTTCCTCAGAGGAAATCATTGTCAATCGAGACAAAGCAAATGCTAACAATGTTTTACGAGAGGTAACAATCTGCTTTATACTGAGCTATGTGTTATTATATTTATTAAACCTGAGACTACTATAGTAGTCTCAGATTAAACTGAAAGTTCTGTTTTTATTGTTTTTTAAGTTTCAAATTGAAAGTAATAAACTATGACGTCATTTACATAACAACAATCCGTATTTATAGATTCAAGCGTCTCCGGAAAGGGAATAGAATATAAGCTATAAGAGAATATAAATAATTGAGAAGGTGATAAAAAGACAGTTACCCCGAGGAAACACTGTCAACCGAGGCGAAGCAAAGGCCAATTATGTTTTTTAGAAGTAACAATCTGCTATATCACCCTAGCAGCTATGTGTCATTTAATTTGTTATATTAAATGTTCTGTTATTATTGTTTTTTAAATTGTAAATTGAAAGTAATTAACTATGACGTCATTTACATAACAACCATCCGTATTTAAAGAATTGCACAAATGATCAGGCGTCTCCGTGAAGGGTAATAAAAAATTAAACCATGGGATAGAATTTAATGTCTCCCTCGTATTAACCAATTACAATCTGGCATTTTAACGTGACGTATAATAGTAACATATGACAAACGAGGTTCCTCTCTTGAGACAGACAACTGAATATATAATTATTTGAAGCAATTATGCACGGTTAAGATCAACTGTTTTGTGATAACGATGGATGATGATTCCTTTTAATGCTCAGAAAAGTTTTTCAATAAAACGTTCACCTCAATGTACAATAACGAGAACATACTCAACTGCAAAACTTTACCGGGGAAATATGGGCTTTGAAAAAGTATGCTATACTAAAGTTACGTAAAAGGCGTGGAATGTATGCTTGGGGAGTTGTTTTTCTCAAGTATTGGATTGAAATCAATACGTTGGGAAAATGTTTACATAACTTATTGTGTAAATAGTAGATAAATTTTATTATTGTTTTTCTTAAATGCTAAACAACTTTTATTGAAACTATTGAAATAGAGGAAGAGATTTTATTTGCCAGAAGAGTACATTTTCGATAAATAGAAATATTTGATGCTATGAATGCCTTCTTATATGTTGTTAATTCCAAATTAAATCTTTGATCTATCCACATTTTTCCTATACTAGTAAAAAATGGAAGCTAAACATTTTAAAACCATTCAATATAAGACTTATTACTACATCTTTCAGGGAATCAAATTTGCAGATAAAAGCAAGTTTGAGAAACAAATAGTCTTAGCTTGAATTTATATTTTACTGATTATGAAAAAAAAAACAAGATAAAAATGATCAAATACAATAATAAAGCCTCCATGCGCAGGTTATATATCTTGATCACGTTTGACACACATGTACATTTCTTCTAAATGTTTATGGTATAAACAGAAATGGGAAAGTAATGGTCAATTCAAAAGAAAATATATGAATTTATAGAACATTATATAATATCATTCAGATGGGATTCCTTTCATATTTACAATCGTTATACGTTAGTTGATCCTTTCATATTTACAATCGTTATACGTTAGTTGATCCTTTCATATTTACAATCGTTATACGTTAGTTGATCCTTTCATATTTACAATCGTTATACGTTAGTTGATCCTTATTGTTTGTCTTTAATGTTAAAAGTAATTTACTAAAACGCTATAGAATAGCATCAATAGATGATTTTTTCGTGAAATCATAAACATGACCTGAAAGACAGCATTAAAAAAACCAAATGAGTGATAATGATTGATACAAATTTCGGCGTATACGACGTGTATTTCCGGAGGACTACTTGTAAAGTTAAATGATTTATGAACAATAGATTTACAGGCAAAAGTATTATGTACAAAAAAATCAGAATCAAAGCTCTGGCTACTTGGGAAATTGTTCCCTCCATTTGCAGTTGTACCGATTGATTGCTATTCTGAAAAATATGTTCTTTCCTTCCTCTTTGCAACTTTTGGTGTAACCGCTTGACGTTAAATGGACGAATCGGTGACAGATTAGATGATTGATCCATGAATTATCGATGATCTTTGACCGACAGCTTATTTTCATGTGTTTGTTGAATTTTATGTGAGAGTCCATATTTTACATTAAAACCATTTCTAAATTTGACTATTATGTTTAACAAGTGCCTCGTGGATGATTTTTTGAATTTTATTTGACATTTGTATTTTTAGTATAGTAATTCATTAAATGTGTATACATGCTGTATACGTGTTACTATTTATTTCTTTAATTATAGTACCTATATTTCTTTAATTTTTAGTACCCATATTTCTTCTATTTATTGCAAATCATTTACTTGCATTGTAAATCAGAAGGACTGATACATACGTACCTCAGGATTGATTATGTTACATAAAATGTAAACAATGAGGCTATAACGTTACCACAATTTCTGTCAGCATAAGTTTAAGAGTTCAAATATTTCTTTTCATTAAGGAATGACTGTAATATTTTTTTCTGTCTATGAAGAAATAACCTCAAAAATGTGGTGCACACTGAATAACCTGCGTAGCGGGTTATTTAACAAATAATTTAATTCTAAATTCCATTTCAAGGATTTAAAACCTGAAGAAAAAAAAACGTTGATGAAGTCACAGTCACATGACAAAATTATGCCTATGAACTGATAGACAAAAAAACTTTCAGCCAATCAGAAGACGTGTTACATCCAATGCAAAGTTAACTTATGTATAAATCATGTACTGCTATTGAAAATAATTGTGATTATCTCATCTTGTATATTTCTTAATAGACGTGTTAGGAAAGTCGATTCTTCTGTTGGCGCTCGTGTTTGATGGAAGATGAATACAATATGATGTGGGGGTCATCTCTAAAATTATAAATACTCTATCGTTTTTTATTATCTCTATGGTCACTGAAATACGTTATTTATAGTGTGCAATCGAGCATTGTTAAAGAACCGAAATTAATTATCAAATGTGAATTTTAAAATCAATTACGTGATACATTTGTAAATTGAAGATAATTATAACCATGAAAAAGGGGGATGTTTTTATTTTATTCTCAGAATCAACAAATTCTTGCAAAAATAATAGAATAAGAGTTTTGACCCGCTTGATCTCTCAATGGAAACAAACTATCGTTTTGCTTTCATTCTTGTACGATTTAAAAAAAAATTTTTTAAACTATTTTGGATAACACATATCCCCTTTTTTCACAATATGAATGCTCGATAATTCATTTTAAAATGCAAATTTGGGATTTTGTTGTTCACTTGCCTAATAACATAGGATTGTATGGTTGGGTAGCATTTGCATTGTTTAATGTCTCCCGAAAAGTCCAGCACACAATTCAACTGTTTGTTTTAGTTTGTTCCTTTGCTGTCTCCATAAGGTTTCAAACGACTCTGACTGTCTCTAAACGTCTTATTGCGTCGACACTCATACTTTCTTTTATTTATTTTTTTTTTACATTTCTTATTTACCTCGACGTTTACCGTCTTAATTGATGTCTCTTATTTGGTGTAACAATTGGTAGACAATAGACCTTTGACCTATAAACTTGAAAATGAATTGAGCTCTGGATTTTCACAAGGGTTAAGTATATACAAAGTTAAGTCAAAATATGTCAAACTTTGACGAGTCTAGAGTGTTAACAAGGATATCAAATAAATTCCAACTGTGACCTTGACCTTTGTCTTTGAAAATTAATAGGATTCTAGATTTTCATAAGGGCTAAGTATGAACCAGGTATGGTCAAATTCCTGGAACGATGTTGACTATAGAGTGTCAACAAGTATGTTACGGACGGAAAGACGGACCGAGGGTATAGTTACAAGAACCCCTCGAACTTTGTTGGCGAGAGGATAAAACCCATTGGAATCGGAAATGCAGACAAATGTAATTTAACATGATGACAATGGGGCTGAACGGGTCGATTGAATTACATTAATGAAAGCCCGTTATAGGGTATAAGATTATAGCAACGGGAAGCAATGTCAACTGAAGCTAAGATTGTCAAATGTCAACTGAAGCAAAGTTTGTTTTTATCTCTCTTTCAATGTCGTTCAAACTTTTTATTTCTAAAATCAAAATTATTAGAAAAGCTTATACGATCTTTCCAAAGACGTATGATTATGATATATAGAATAAAAAATCGTGGACACCTTTTTCGAGTCTTATAACAGATGAGCTGGGGAGGGGGGTGTTATTTTTGTGTTTATTTGTTTTCTGTTTACTTATTTTTATATATTTATTTGCTGTGTTTACTACTAGTGTGCGCATTCAAATTAAATCTAACGTCAATCACTGAATAAGAGACTGCTGGTGAGTGACAGGTTCTTACATAATATTCCGGGGTTAAATATGTTCGTAAGCGCTTAACCCTCCTCTTAACCTCGGACAGTGGTGCAAGATGTAACAGTAAATCATTCTTAACCTCGGACAGTGGTGCAAGATGTAACAGTCAATCATAAGTGCATACTATAAAAATCGGATGAAAATGGCATGACTCATTATATTGGCAGGAAGCGTTTAAAAAAAAACATAAAGACAATAGACACAAAGTACCAATATCAGAGTACTTGCAGTTACTGGAAGCTAAAAGTAAATAACAACGGCCTTCGAAAGTATAAGGGGACATTAAATTAATTGATTATCAATCTGAGATAACGAATTATCAATCCGATATCACATATTTGCAAATCTGATATCACAGATAAAAAATCCGAGATCACGGATAATCAATCCGAGATCATAGTTTAGCAGTTTGAGATCATGGATTGTCAATTCGATATGACGGATAACCAATCCGAGATCACGGATTTTGTGTGTGTGTCCCTTTATGGCTTTCTTATACATACGACTACACCATTTTACCTTATTTTTACAAGATGTGAAAACAAGATAAATTATTCACAAGATTAATTTAAATTTATCTAAAAATACATTTATTGAATCTTTCCTTGTTCTTAAAAAAATAATTTGATCTTCTCCTGCGTACTCTAACATGTCTAACAAATACAATTGTTTAAGATTTATCTCAGCGGTATCAAACACGCCCTAACAGGTAACAAACATATTTAGTTTTTGTACTCATTGAGATGGTCCCCACATCATATTGTATTCATCGTCCATCCAACACGAGCGCCAGCAGTAGAGTCGACTTTCCTAACACGCTAATATGATGATGTTCGATGTATGTCTATAGTTACTACAATATGTATTTGAACACTAAAACACTGCCATTCTTTCTTCTTTTAATTCAACAAATAATGTACCAGAATAAGAAACTACTTGTTTGTGTATCTAAAGTAAAAGTTTTATAAATCAAAAAAGAACAATATAGCTGTAGTATTACTAAATATTTTGTTACCATTAATCAAATGTGCCAATATTTCTAGGTTTTTATTGAAACATTTTAACAGGATAATATAGGAAATAAGGAATCCTTGTATCCACGGGTGAAGTATTTTACTTAAAATGTGAGCGCTAAAACTGAACAGTTACTTAATTCTTGTCAGCATTGATAAAGAGTTAAAAAAAGTTCCGGTTTTTGAAATCTGTACTCTTGTACTGCAGGATATAATGCATTGTATCCAAAGCTAACAATATATTATGAAAATTTTCAACAGTTGCTCACATATTTGTATGGCATTAACACAAAAAGTGACAATATGCATTCTTATAATTGGAACTCATGTACATGTACAACAAAAATTATTCTTAGTACGTGTATTTTAGGATGAATTGCTTTACATACACTATGAATAATGGTACTGTATAGTTTTAAAAACGTTATTGCCTTAAACTACAGTGCAAATATTTCTCCTCTTGTTGAAAATCGTTTACCAGTATTCGAAAATGATAATGATCATACTCCGTTTGTTACCTTAATTTTTGCTTTATCCGCTTTGTTAAAGAATCACAATAGTCTTTGTGTGTTTAAAACAACGATGGAAGGGGAAGGAATTATACTTAAAGAATATTATCTCAGTAGTGGGTTGTAGAGGGTACCCTTTACGACCCTCTTCCTGCAGCCCCGCCTTGTTTATATAAAGTTTCGTTCGTGTTCACTACCAATTTAAATTATTTTCGCTGCATTAAGATTTCGTCATACATTTATATACCTTTCAAAAATAACTTTCTTATCTTGGACACTACGTGTCTTAACTCAATTTCCTAATTGATTAATAAATGTTTAACTACATTCATTTAATTCGTCGTTTTTTTTAGGCCCACACAAGACCTTATGAGACATAACTGTACTTTTACAAACTATATAACAAAATTAAAAACCAATTGTTCAAAGAACAGTTGAAGGTCTTTCCACATCAATTTTCTAAATTATTGATAGGAAGCTACTTCTGGTTTACTCAAAGTTATTAATAGCGTCAAAGTATAGATTTCTTCATACTGATTCAATAAATAAATGGTTTCTATATACTTTTGCCTGAAATAAGGGAGATAATTGGCAACTTCCGGTTTAGAAAATGTCACTTCCGGTCTCATATAGCTTTATTTACACTGATTCCAAAAATATATAGTTTGTATATACTTATGCCTGTAATAAGATAATATGCTACTTCCGGTTTATAAAATGTCATTTCCGGTCTCAAATGATAGGTTAACCTATGATCATTCAAAAAATATATGGTTTTTAGGTACTTTTCCATGAAATAAGTGCAAAAAATACTACTTCCGGTTCATTCAAGGTCACTTCCGGTTTACTTTTTTCAAGGTCATATGCCAATCAACAGTTTGCAAAAGACCCTATGGCTTTATTATGTACCAAGTTGGATTAATAATCAATTAACCCTAAATTGAATCATTTCAGGGACATTAACTCCTATAAGATATCATTTGATTGTTTCAGACCAAATGTATCATATCTTAATCACAATTAACCAAACATTTTGCACTAGTTCTTTAATTTGTATCTTTAAAAGTGACAGAGGAGATCAAATAACAAGGAAAAGTCAAAATTTAGAACATATGACCTTGACCTTTGACCTTGGCCTCAATTTCATTTAAATGAACCAAGGAAATCAAATCAATATACCTTAGGTCTCTATCACTTACCATTCATGTTATACATTTATAAATCCCTTATGTCAAATACAGAATGGGAAATAACTCTCATATGGAGTTTACGTATCGCTTCGGTCAAAATTGGACAAAACATCCTGAGAATATAACGAGCAATTTGGTCAAATAAATTTGTCGCTTTCTTTTACGGTTAAGGAGGAGATGCACTCACAAGGAAAACAGTGTTCGGGGAGATATCTCCTACAAAGAAAAGTATTTGGTTTAGCAGGGTCAATTTCAAAGGCGCATAAACTGTTTGATATCATATACAAAACATCTAAGCGACAACTTGCGAAACAAAAATTTATAGCGAGAACAAAATTTGGCGGAAGAAAAAAAAATAATAATTAAAAACCAATTGTTCAGAGACCAATTGAAGGTCTTTCCACTTCTTACGATTCATTTTCATATGAAAATATTAAAATACGGTTTTAAATGTCATTTCGAGTGTCAAATGATACCTTGATGTACGCTGATTCCAAAATTATATGGTTTCTATACAATTTTGTTTGAAATAAGGGAGATAATTTGTTACTTCCGGTCTGAAAAATGCCACTTCCGGTATTATTTGATAGTTTACTTGACACTGATTCCAAAAATGTATGGTTCTATATACTTTTACATCAAATAAGTACAAGAAAGCTACTTTCGGTTTACACAAGGTTATTTCCGGTTGGATTTTGAAGGTCACGAAATTGCAACCTAATGAAAAAAGTCCCATGGCTTAATCGTGTTTAAATATGAAGTTAAAGCAAAGGTCAAAATCTAGAACGTCAAATTCAACTTTGACCTTGAGCTCAATTTCAAGGTCATAAACCAAGGACCTTAAATCAAATTACCCTAGGTCTTTATTATACTTGGTAAATAAGTTATACCACCATACATGTTATTTTAAATATAAAAAGGGAGAAAACTCCCATTTACGGTAAACGTACCCTCACAATCAAAATTTACGTGTTACGACATGTCGGAACTAACAATTTAGTAAAAATAGTTTGTCGATATCTTATACGGTTTATGAAAAGAAGTGAGAATAAGCCAAAATCAAAATTTAGAATTTGACCTTGACCTTTGACCTTGACCCATTTTTCTTTTTTTTTAACCAAGGACCTCAAATCCAAAGATCCTAGGTCTCTAACACTTTTGGTTTTTCATTTACCAATGCAAATTACTTATATCAATTGCATAAGGGGAAATAACTCTGATATGGAGTTTCCGGATAGCTTCGGTTCAAATGATACCCTTAATCCTGAAGATATAACGAGCAATTTGGTAAAATAAATTTGTCGTAATCTTTTACGGTTGCGAAGAAGTAGCAAAACAGTGTTCGGGGAGATAACTCTTACAAAGAGAAGTATTCGGTTAAGCAGGGTCAGTTTTGAAAGTGCATAAACTATTCGATATCATATACCAAATATCAAATCGACATCTTGCGAAACAACCAAACAGCGAAAGAAAAAAAAATTAGGCGGAAGAAAAAAAAAATCAGAACATCAATAGGTCTTTCCACGGAAAAGTGGAAAGACCTAAATAATCAGAAGAAAACCAATAGGTCTTTCCACAGAAAAGTGGAAAGACCTAAATAATCAGAAGAAAACCAATAGGTCTTTCCACAGAAAAGTGGAAAGACCCAATTAGTCATTTGCTTTTATTATCAGCTTAACGAAAATATATTCGAAAACTGGCTGAATGAAACGATATTTAAATAGGCTTACTAATCGGTGACTTGGGCATGATTGATTGTTCAATTTTTGATTGATGAATGCGCGTTGACCGCTAACTGATCACAAAAATAGTAACGCCTAGGATGCAAGTGTGCAAATACTGTATCCATAATTATGTAGTTCTTAACTTATTAATAAGCATATACAATCTAACTGAACTTTTGAAATCGTTATAAAAATAAAAAAAGAAAGGCGAAAGATACCAAAGGAACATTCCAACTCATAAGTCGAAAATAAACTGAAAATGCTATTGCAAAAAAGAAAAGACCAAAAGACAAACGTCATTTAACAAAACAAAAAAACAACATAGAAAATTAAAGAATGTGCGACTGTGAATAACATGTGTTTGGCATAGCGAAGAATCTGAATGGGGTCCCATTTTTGAATTCATCGATTTTGAAGACTTTTGTTTATTCTTTATTATTCTTTTCCATTATTTTCTATTTGTTTCATTTTAGCGTTTCTGTGATACTATATTCTTCAATTATTTAGCCCAATATCATTAAAAAAATTTTTTACCAGTATTACCTATTCTGTAAATCTGTGTAATTTTGTAGAAAAACATAACCGTTTTTCGTTGATTGTAAATACTGTCGTTCAGGTCATGTAGATGAATTCATGAAAAATTTTCTATGGCTGCTATTCTACAGCTATTTCCTAGTTTTACTTTTGAACTAAAACATACGATTAGAGTCAGCTAACTTATATGAATATATATAATACAGATCAAAAGGATTCCATCTTTATAATCTAAATTTAGATATTTGGTTTAGAATTGTCTTTTGCTTTCGCATCCTTGTTAATAATATACGCGTTTAGAAGAAATGTGCGTGTCAAATGTGATCAAATATATATTACCTGCACCTAAAGTATTTATTGTTCTATTTAATATTTTTAAATTGGTTTTCTAATTCTTATTACGTAAAATAAAACAATTATACAAAATAATTGCTTTCATCTTCAAATTTTATTACCTGAAGGATGTATTAATAGTCTTATCTTATAACTGACATTATCAAGATGTTTTATATCTTGATTGAAAACATATTTGTTACGTTTGGAGGACGTGTTTTTCAACAAACAATCGGCATACCCATGTTAACCAACTGTGCACCTCTTTTGCCGACTTGTTCCTTTATTCATATGAGGCTGACATTATACAGGAACTTCTTAGGAAGAAAGAAAAGAAGTAAGCAGTATCTTTTAACTTCACTTTCCGCTATATACTTCATGTTCTGTCACTAAATCATTCAAAATTTGGTGACTTATGTTGAACGCATCTATCCCAGCGAACTTGAGATAAAGAATACAGCAGATACAGTTCAGTTTGCCGCATATCTTGACTAACATTTTTGAAAACAAAATTGTACGACAAAAGAAATGATTTCAGCTTCCCAATTGTGAACCATTTCTATGTAGCAACATTCCAGCAACGCCAGCATACAGAGTATATATATCCCAGTTGATACGATATTCCAGGGCTTGTTTTTCCTATCATGATTTCCGTGATCGTTCTGCTCACAAGAAAGCTATCAAACCTAGGGTTCCAAGTGGTGAAGTTAAAATCATACTTCGTAAATTTTACGAACATCATCATGAGCTGGTTGACCGTTATGAAATATCTGTTTCACAGATGACAATGGATATGTTCCAATTGTCGTAACGACACTGCCATCCCATTTTCCCCAAATGTGCCCTACCGAATTAGACTTATCACCAGGTTTGTACTAACATGAGCAACACGACGCGTGCCACATGTGGAGCAGGATCTGCTTACCTTTCCAGAAAACCTGAGATCACCCCCAGTTTTTGGTGGGATTCGTACTGCTCAATCTTTAATTTTCTATGTTGTGTTTTGTATGCTGTTGTTTGTCTGATTTTTTTTTTTTTTTTTTTAGCCATGGCGTTGTCAGTTTATTTTCGACTTATGAGTTTGATTGTTCCTTCGGTATCTTTCGTCTCTCATTATATTTAACGGTTTTAACACATTTATGAATTTTTTTTTTTACTTGTAAGGTGAAAATGTGGAGAGATCAAGATGGAATTTACAACAATCATTTATATTTGGCATCAAATATTTGACAATGATTTCAGTCTGACAAACACGACTATGTTCTACAAAAAATATCACCTTTTATGTTTGGAGTGAAAGGTTTGGAAGCCATAATCATAGAACTGTTTGAGCACACAAACATATATTTTGAAAGAACAGACAAGACCTTCTTTATTCATCTTTGCACAGCGGTTATTCAAATAAGAAATCTATATGACCAAATGAACAAAGTACTGGTCGTCTACAACAATAAATTTAAATCATTTTACTAGAAGTGTATTCTAGATTAAGTTACTGTGAAATAATATTTAATTCATTGCGGTTTAAAAAAAAAAAAAAAAACAGAGATTTTAAAATATTAAGGAATAGTCGAAGATTTGAAAAGCAATTGTACGAAGATATTTAGAAAGGACGCAATGTGTGCACTCTAGCATAACCTCTCTAGCTTGCACTTTGATCTTTAGTACATCCATTAATAATCATAAAAAATTACTCCTTTCCCTTTAAAGATAAAAATTGTTTATTCTTAAAGAAATCTGTTAAAAGACATGTTACCTTAAAATTGTCATTAGTATTTGTATAATGAGTCGTGAAACCTAATTACAAAATTTGAAACTTAATTAACAATAACCATTTTGACTTTTACATGCATTACTTTGAAATACAAATATTGAAAGGATATTTTACGATTTGCCGAGAATAATTGAGTGCTTTGATGTAACTGGGTCCTTCTACTGGTTTAATTGTTGACGTGTTAACCTGTTTAATGGATAGCAATCCATATGACTGACAAAAAATGATAAAAGATATATTTTACAATACATTCTCCAATGCATACTAGTCATTATCAAATAACGATGCAAGGCAATTCATTTTCAATATAAAGAAATCGGATACACTGTCACAAGCTAAATAAAATATTCAGTTGGTCTTATGTTTACAGAGAGTTAATTCATCATTAAATTCATTGACTTAAGAAGAAATTGCAATTGTCAATTCGAAATAAAGTTTTTTTTTTTGGAATATTTCTATTTCATCCAAAGTTTCAGGCACTGATATTTTAACTTAAACTTGATACATTAAGTTGAACAAGTTCGGATTAAAATCAATTCGAACACAAAATTCTCATACATATATTTATAATTGGATGTCGATATTTTTAACCTGTTTGATACATTTTTTTACAAGTATGCATTGCAGAATGTATTTTATGTCATATAAAAAAGAAGATGTGGTATGATTGCCATGTCTTTTTTCTCTTTCATATTGATTTCTATCCATTAAACAGGTTACAATGTAACAATTTGAAACATTGAAAGTAATGGCCTATTTACATAGAAGACGTCAATAGTTCTAGGTCAGATCTTAAAATATCCATTAAATACTTTGAGAATAATACATGTCAAAATCAAAATGTTCGTAATTCAGTTTAACGTAGGACAAATGCACTTATAATACAAATACTAGTGACACATTTTTGAGATAAGTATATGAATTTGCGTTTAGATTAAACCAAATAAATATTTTTAATTATCATGTACTGCATCCTTTCAAAATGTCTTAGAACAATTGCTTCTCAAATCTTTTTGTCAATTTATTATATCTTCTGGCTTTTTAATAAAGAATGAATTAGTATATTTTCATTTTTCTCAATATCTTAATATCGTTTTTAAAATAACAAAGTTGTATCTTTTTGAATACAACCATCACAAATTTCCCTGAATTAGACTATGATACCTGGAACAATAAAGGTTATGAGGGGAAGAAAAACCCAAAAAAACAATAATTAATAATACAATACTATATTAAAAACTAATAGATTGCATATTTATTGCATGTGTTATCATGGTTACGTTCATTTTTTCTAACGTAGGAATTCAATACATTTAAATAAGGGGATATTTATGCTTTTTATGAATTAATAGAAAATGTCAAGTTTACGTCTGTAAAAAGAATTTCATTAGTACAAATAAATAAACCTTCATAATTGTTCAATGTATCGTAAATAAAGACTGAAATAGTATCAACGCGAAAGCGTTAAAATCCAAATTCATTACAAACATTCATCATTGTTCATTCACTTTCAATAGTCTAAAAAGAAGAATGACGTTCAATGGTCACAAGAAACTTCAGAGTGTTAGAAAAAAAAACAGTAATATACCGCTGTTCAATAGTTATAAATATTGAGCGAAAACAAATCCGGGTTACAAACTAAAACAGAAGGAAACACATCAAATATAAGAGGAAAACAACGGAACAACAGAAACACTGAACTGCAACAAAAACAAACGCCAACATATATAGAAACGGACTATTTGATAACAACTGCCATATTCCTGACTTGGTACAGGACATTTTAAGAAAAAATGGTGATTTGAACTTGGTGTTATGGCTAGCCAAACCTCGCGCTTATATGGCAATGTTAAAAATGACGCTAAAATGACAACATTACGTGACAGGAATACAGTACAAACGCAAGAACACCCATTAATTATCAATAAGACGAACAAAACAATAACAAAACAAAACACAGAAAGACAAATTAATTTCATAATTTACCAAAATCATATCAGCATATAAACAATATGAACCGAAGAATTTATGATGTTATCTCTTAAAAATCAGAATTAATAACTAACTATCGATTAAGGTGGTTTGGTAGTATGACGCCATATTGGATAGCAAATGACGAGAGAGAAATCGTCCTGACTTTTACTAAATGATCCAAAAAAAACTATCTGCTGATTTTTTCAATTCAGTGTGTTAAAATGCGACTGTCATAAAAGTGAGAGGTTAAGCTAACCATAACACCAGGTTTAATCCAACATTTTCTACATAAGGAATATGACAGTTGTTTTCCATTCATTTAATGAGTTTGAGCTTTTGATTTTGACATTTGTAAAGGGACTTTCCGTTTTGAGTTTTCCGTGGAGTTCGGTATTTTTGTTTTTTCACTTTTTATCATTTATGTTTTCTTCTTGTCACAGAATAATGAGATTTTTTGCAGAGTAAATTCCAACCAAAAATTGAGAATTTTGATCAGGCAGTAGCGGAAAAGGCACCGTAACCTACATTGCTTAAAAGAACTCAATTTACACATTTGGTAAAGTTCAAACAATTCGCATTTGTCATGTTAATATCTCGACTATCTCCATTTAAAATTGGTAATGATACTTTGTATATAATATCAGAATTTCTGAAAACCTGTGCAAAAAAACAGGATGATTTCACCTTCACTTTTTTTATGTATTTTTTTAAAAGGTATTGCTTAATGCCAGCATGTTGTTATGTTCGGTAGGTCGGCATGATGATAATGAAGATTGTACTATGGTATTTTGGTCTTCACTCTAATTACATATATAGTATTTTTGCCGGCTGGTCGAAATGTTGGCATGTGGACAATGATAACTTCAGATATAACTAATAATAGTCAGATGGGCATATTGGTAGATACACTATTTGGCCTGGAGTAGGGTTATTTAGTCTGACTTTTGCTATATGGTAATTTGGTCGGTTAGACAGCGGGTCGGGTGGTAGGCAGATAGGTAATTAATGGTTAACTGATATATTTTTAGTCACTTTGTATGAAATTGAACATGTAAATAATACGCCACTTCTTTTTTTTTTTTTTTTCTTGTCTGCTTGTCTGGTCGAATTAAGATATACTCAACACTAACCTTTACCTGTCGACCTCAGACCAACCGTTTTTGTACATTGTTACACAAATTTACATGTGAATTCGAAAATTGATAACCATGACGATTTATTCTAATGAAAATGTCATTTCGCAATGATGGAACTATGTATACTTCTGACAAGCCAAAGTCATATATAGTTGTTTCATTGACTTTCTAGAAATCGCGAGGCACTTACATTATTTATAATTGAATTTTTAGTTTATTTTGATACAATTTTATGGCATTTACGATGATACCTTAAATGGTAAAGGTTTTATTTGAACGTCTAGTTATATACGTTGTTATTCCAAACCTATCAAACTTTTACGTACATTCTTCTCTAGGTGACACGAATGATGTACTTTACATCAATTTATACTGAATTTACGAAGCGAACATTACGGCTAGACATAGAGTGAAATGCGTTTTAAAATATCATCTCTGTAACATTATGTAAATTTAGGTTTAATCAGGTTTAATCAAACCATTTTCTACATAAGGAAATACCTGTACCAAGTCGGGAATATGACAGTTGTTTTCCATTCGTTTGATGTGTTTGAGTTTTTGCTTTTGCCATTTATAAACGACTTTCCGTTTTAAATTTCCCTTTGAGTTTTGTGCATTTTTGTTATTTAACCTTTTAATGATTACATCGCAATCTGCGTTTAAAAACCATCGTGTGAAAAGCAGAAGTTCAAATGAAATTAATGTCATCATTAGCGTAGGTACTAATTATCTTAGTAAAAACAAACATCACAGGGTTCAGGTGAATTTTTATGCAACACCAGCGTTAATAAAAGTTGAGCACGCATATCAAACTTTGTAGTATCATACCGCAAAAAGGGTACAGAACATATATAAGAATGATATAAGTGGATTTCACATAACAGTTGTCGTAAATAGAAGTCAATTTATTGGAATTTCTTTATCCTAAGCTGTCACAAATCCTGCACACCCTCGTCCAGGAGACACCAAGAGCAAACATAGTAATATACCGCTATTGCCAATTTCTACAGAGAAAGACGGTAAACAAATAAAGCAAACTGGGTTATCAATCAGAATCAGACTTACAGGACACAAACGGAAATTGCTGTCACATTTGTTATTTTTTTATATTAAACTATAAAAAAAAAATCTAAATTTTAAATTGTACATATGTCTTTTTATTATAAATTTCAGTTTTTGCATTTTTATTATATATTAATTTACTACATTAATACACTGTACTTTAATATTCACTGCTATATTTGTAGTGTTATATTTTTATTTAATGGTGTATGGTATATAACAGGTCAATGACTCATAAAAATGAAATTCAACATAAAATGGTTGATCGTGACTACTTTTATTGCCTCAAGGCAAATCAAATCGTGTATTTTTAAAATTAACTAGTAAAGAATGTCGCTCTTTGAATTTACAAATATACAATTTCCAACTTGTGAGTTAACAAGAAATATGATTTAATTTGTCTACAAGAAACACATTGAACAGTAAATGATATAACACAAGAGCAAAATGAACTAGGTTGACGCCTACTAAAACGTTTAAACCCGCTGCATTTGTTTGCACCTGTCCTAAGTCAGAAACCTGATGTTCAGTGATTGTCGTTTGTTGATGTGGTTCATAAGTGTTTCTCGTTTCTCGTTTTTTATATAGATTAGACCGTTGGTTTTCCTGTTTGAATGGTTTTACACTAGTCATTTTGGGGCCCTTTTTGCTTGCTGTATGATGTGAGCCAAGGTTCCGTGTTGAAGGCCGTACTTTGACCTATAATGGTTTACTTTTACAAATTGTGACTTGGATGGAGAGATGTCTCATTGGCACACATACCACATGCGTCCCCCCAATTGCCAGGGTAACGGCAGCCATTTTGAAAATTCCAAAGTCAAAGAGTGCATCTACACATGCCAATTAACATTATTGTAAAGTTTCATTAAGTTTGGAGCATTTTGAAATTTTGGACATTTTTGCTGTTTCCATGGTAACGGCAGCCATCTTGAAAATGCTATACCCTGATTGCAAATTTGCACATGCTGGTTAACATTATTGTATAGTTCCATTAACATTGGTTCATAAAATTCCTAGATATAAGCTGTACAAAAAAAGTGGAAGAAAATAATAAAAAAAAGAAACGTAGAATAACAATGTGTCACCCAACTCCGTTGAGGGTGACATAATAAAAGATAAGTGGGGCAAAAAAGTGTCTGAAATTGAAGAACCAGTGATATTCGTTGCATCGCTTTAAAAAATAAAATCATGTTCTTGTATTCGTGCAAACTAAAACTAGATGAAGTACAAAGAGTACAGGGTATGTGGATAATGAATTCAAAACAAATAAAAAGTGAATAATTTAGAAATGCATTCAAAATTTGGTAAGAATCCTGGAAAACAAAAAATAGTTTAAAAAACCCCAGATATTTGGGCGTTAGAAAATAAAAAATAATAAGATTGTTATGCTATAGATAAAAGTCCTCTCACTGTATAAAAGAGAGGCGAAAGTTACAAAAAGGGACATTAAGACTCATAAGTGGAAAATAAACTGACAATGCCATGGCAAAAAAAAAGGTGATAAGGCCAAATGACAAACAACTGTATACCATACACAACATAGAAAACTAAAGTGCTACGGAAGTGTAAGCAGATCCTTCTCCACGTTTGGCACCCGTCGTGTTGCTCATGTGCAAATGATGAATAGAATTGCATGTCACGATGTATCAATGGGGTTCGGTAATTAAAATACGGTAAAAGTCTCATAACTCCAATTAAATGGTCAAATCAAAATGACGATATAATGTGGTCAACTAAACATGATGGTAAACAATCCCACCAAGTATGATAACTTTCTGTCAAATGGAGTTGCATTTATAAGATTACACTTTTAGAATATTCCAAAAAAGATAAAGTCCCATAAGTACCGTAAAATTGTCAACTACAAATGAAGGCAATCAATTCTATTAGATAGGACAGCAGTCTATAAAACCGGATAAGAGATGTTGCGTTTACAAGTAGTAATTCTAGTATACTCCAACAAATATTAGTAAACTAATTTTTATCCGAAACGGTCATTTTGATCTTAACATCATCTTTAAAGTCAATAAACTTTAAAAATAAATATTCAGTCATGTTCACCCTTTCCGTTAATTTTCAGACTTATTCACTGCTGTAAAATAGGCAATTTGCTTGCAGTCATGCCAGTACATATTCAGCAGCTTTTCAGCAATTCAGTATGAAGTTGATGTGTTCAGGTAAATAGTAACTACATGTGTTTTTGTACTGAAAAGTCTGAACATACATTGAACGAACAAAAATAAGGAGTCAAATAAAAACAGAAAAGATTTAACAAGAAACATAGAAAACAAATTAAAAAATATCATAAGAGAGATATTGATGACATAGATGAAGAGGGTATAATTGTCTTTTGAGACCAATAAAAGGCCTTTGACAGGAGGGAATTTGGATGGCTGGATTTCGTTTTCAAGGTATTTAATTTGGGGAACAACTTTCGTGGTTGGGTTCAAATGGTATTTAAAAAGGGGAAAAACCTGTATTTAAACAAAAGGCTTTGTCTCAAATTGATTTGTTTTTGGTCAAGTGAGGTAGATACAAAATTAATACAGGGGTCTCTCAGTATACGAAATGGGCTACTTAGGCATTTTATATATCAGAAATTGCTTTGTTTTCGTTACAAAAAGGATGTTATCATTACAATGAAAATTTGTGATTTTGATAAAATGATATGAAGTGAAAATCTGTACAATATCATTTGAAATTAATTTTATTTAGATGTACTATGTGTATACGACTTGTATTTAACTACGGAATTATTTTTGTTAAGGTGGTACCAAACACCTCGACTAAAATTAATTTGGCTCGTTTAATTTTCATAAAATTTTGACAAAATATTTACCTTGACCCTTGACAAAAATATAAAAATTTCAAAAAACTTGAACCACACACTTTATCGGAAAAATTTCATTGCATATATAGCAGTTTGACAAACACAAATTTGATCATTGAGAAGCTTTAATATTTCCTTAACAATAGAACGTGATTAAAACGTTCAGCTGATTTTTACAGAGTTATCTCCCTGTAGTGCTATGTACCACCTTATTAATAATAAGTTATTTGAGTTCACCGATTATAAGGTATATCAAACGAGAGAGGTCTTTTGCCAAAGGAATAGTCATACTCTTGTTTTTTTTTTTTTTTCATTTCGAAAACGATCAAAAGACAAATAACAGTCTGCAAAACACAACACAAACACTAAAAACTGAGTATCACGAACCCTATCAAAAACTTAGGGTTATCTCAGGTGCTCTGGAAGGGTAACAGATACTGCTCGACATGTGCTCCCGTCGAGTTGTTCATGTAAAACACAAACCAATAATTATTCTGTAGCTCACATTAGTCGGAATTGTGGTAATAACAATTTGCACATATGTGTCGTTATTTGTGAAACAGATATTCAATAATGGTCAACCAACTCGTGATGGCATTCGTAAATTTTTTAGAAGGGATGCCTTTAACTTCACTACTTGGAACTCTTGGTTAAATAGCTTCCTTGTAAGTAGAAAATCTCTATAAAGGAAATCATGATAGAAAATGTATACTCTGGAATACTATATCAGCTGGGAGATATACATTCATGAGAAAAATGTTTAGTAAATATTTGATTTATTGTCCTAGGCCATTACCCTGAATACCTTACTAAGAAAATGGAAAACTTGAAATTAACACTTTTTCATCAGTTATAGAAGGTCAACTGCAAAAGTTTGTTCTAATGTCACTCCACTGTGAATTGAAACTATGTGGTATTAGAATATAGTTTTGAAGGACAGAGTAGTTTCTATATAAAAATGAAAAGACGTGGTATGATTGTCAATGAGACAAAACCCATACCGTATAGTCAGCTATAAAAGGCCATAACATGAAAAATGTGAAATAATTCAAACGAATAAACTGACGGCCTAATTCATAAAATACAATTTTCGAAAATCAAATGTTACAGACATGAACAAACAATGATCATTTTATTGAAGATGGGGCACGTTACATTCTATGGTATAAATTAAGGAAAGCGTTGGTGTTTTTCTCATGTTCACATCTTATACTCTTTCATTCACCGACACTTTATGTTCAAATTCATTTAATCTATTATACTTGACTATATAACCTTATTCACGTGTACATTCACGTGTATTTGTTTGTCTGTTTTTTTTTTTTTTTTTTTTTTTTTTTTTTTAATTTTAATTAATATTTACTATTGGTTTGAATTGGACGTTTAACTCATGTTGAATTCTAAGTTTAAAGTTGCAACTTATGTTGCACGAATTTCAATAACAGGAATAGATTTCTTTGTTTATAAAACTACAATTCATAATAATTTATAGCTCAGTATTAAGTGCAGCTTACCCATCCTTCCTACCCTTGATTTTTTGTATGGAGAATATATATTTTGTTTTCATTTATTTGTATACTGACTGTTTTCCCAGATATTTTAACATTGCAGCAACCACGTTCTTTTCTTTCTTTGTTAATAAATTTAATTGAATTAGCTGCACACATAATAGCAAGCTGTTCCAATAATGAAACGGTGTTTTTGTCTTTATCTACTAGCCTAAGTGTTAAAGTTTAAGGAATGAATACTTTATTCAACCACCATTTCCTTTGCTCTTTTAACCTCCCCTGCTGATTCATTCATTCCTCTACTTGCTATCTCTCACACTATTCACACTCATTCATTCAATGATTCACTCACCTCTACCTCTCTTACTCATTCACTCACTTATCTCACCTCACTCACTCGTCTCTCTTTTTCACTTATCTCTCTCACTCATTCACTCACCAATTCTTGTTACCCCTCCAATTAACCTTACCTCACCATTTACTCTCATTCACCCGCCTCTTTTTTTTCTCACTGAATCATCTCAATTCCATTAATTGAATCACCTCTCACTTACCTCCTTCTCTCATTCATTCACCTCTCAACATTCACTCACATACTCACTCATTAGTTCACCTCTCTCATCCATTCGCTCACTCAAGTCACTCACCATTCACACACCTGTCCCACTCGTTTCTCTCGCCCATTTACTCCCTCTTTCAAGCTTTGTCAATCATTCACTCACTCATTCACCTTCTTCATCCATTCACCCACTTACTCATTTCTCTCACTCTCATTCAGTTAGCAGCCTCATTCACTCTCTCTCACACACTGAACTCTCTCTAGTTCATCCTTTCACTCACCCACTCATTTCTCTCACTCTCTTTCACTCACCTATCTCTCTCATTCAGTTAGCTGTCTCACTCACTTCTCTCACCTATTCACTCCCTCATTCAAGCTCTCTCAATCCTTCACTCTCACATTACACATTAGTATTTGTAGACGTTTTATTACAATATAAAGAAGATGATGTTTTGTGGTATTTTAACTTTTTTCACTTGACAATTTTTTTTTAAGTAAATAACTCTTTTTTTATTCGCACATCGCTTATTAAATATCTAATTACTTTTCCAGTTAAGATAGCTATATATTTTGTGTAATGTTATATCCTTAAAAATATTCATCTCGATGAAATAAAGGGTGCTAACTGTGATTTCTTTAAATATCATTGTTATTCAATAAGATAGTATAAAACCAGTTCACGCGTAATCAGTGAAGCGTTAAAATATAAACATAACCTTTAGAGGCAATAACACACTGAATAAAAATCTCTTTTTGGACCTCCCTCAAAACAAGGTCAGTTCAATTTTTATCTTAAAAGTAATCTCTGTTTGGGGGGCACATTTCGGCCTTTTTGTGGTAGGGGTACTAGCTGAGACTACCCCACCCTTTTCATATATGTTGAAATAACAAAAACATAAACGCTTTTATATTTTTTTGACAAAAAAATACCTAAAGCTATCATGCTTACGCTATTTCATATAGAGATAAATAGATTTGACAAATATCTGATGCATTTACGACTGCAGTTGATATTGCTTTTGTGAAAACAAATCGACATCTGATTCAGATACTTATGATTCAATCAGCAACCCTGTCATATATGTCATCTTAACTTCTCTACCTTATCATATATCATGAAGTTGAAAATATTACCAATTCCAGCATAAAAAGTACCCCCCCCACACACACACACACCTTTTCCGGGCAAGTATTGAACAACCTCGCAAACTGTACAAAATACCAGTCACTAATAAAATTAACGGTACCAATGTTTACGGCACTAGATGCGCATTTCAACAGTTAATATCTCCTCTATTATGATCAATGTAAAAATATTTGAAAATTCAAAACCTCATACAAACATGGACCAGGTTGACTAAACCAAAAAGGATTAAAAAGTAAAGCCAAACCCGCTCAACTCGCTCGCTCAAAATAAAGCAACTGCATAAATAAACACAATAAAAACATAAACCAAGACTATGTATACCCCTTCTCTATTTAGTCACTAAAATCAAGCATTTGTATAGCCCTCCTCGTTTTAGTCACAAAATGTGGGATCATGCTGATATTCAATTTCCCCCATCTTATAACACCGTCTCACTCATTTTGATTTCGTTAACTTAATACAATTAACTGGATGGAATTCTTCTATAATAACATGTTAGATCGAACTCTTCTATAATAACATGTTCAACAAAATTATGATACAATGTTATATAAAAATAAGGAGATGTGGTATGATTACCAATGAGACAACTATCCAGCAAAGTTCAAGTGAAGTGGATGTCAGCAATTATAGGCAACCGTGAGGCCTTCAATAATAAGAAAAAAAAACCATACCGTATAGTCGGCTATAAAAGACCCCGACATGAAAAATATGAAACATTTCAAGTGAGAAAACTAACAGCTTAATTTATAATAAAACAATTAAAGAAAAACAAAGGAGAAGGTTCGGTAAGGGCTTATTTTGGCCTAAAATTTGAAGTACATCTGATAAAAGATTTTTGACATTTTTTAAACACTTAGGTGTCCTCTTCAGTCGATTCAATCAGTTAATGTAAAAGATTTGAACTGATTTGGCCATTACATACTCCTTAATTCAAGCTTAAATATGATAAATCTATCAAATATGCCACAAAACGTCACTTATCAGATGGTTTTTGTCTAAACTGGAAGTGGCCGCATTCGTGTTCGTATATGTTATGTATCATCATCAAATACAACACATATTTAAATATTAAGACTTAGCACAAGTGCGGCCACTTCCATTTTAGACAAAAACCGACTAAAAATAAGCACAAATGCTGAAATCGTGAAGAATTCAGTAATTTACATGAATTAATGATGGTAATACCTGATGCATGTGCATTGTATTGTCAAAAACAGCCCATATTTATGTAACATAAGTATTCTTCTTTCCAATAAATAGCTTACAGTTTACATCTTTAACGAATTTTTGAAATGCTATATTTTGGGGCCAAAAAGGGGTCTTACCGGGCATATTCTTTTGACAAACATGAACCAACGACAACCACTGAACAACAGGTTCCTGACATGGGACAGGTACATGTAGAATGTGGCGGGGTTAAACATGTTTGAAGGCGCCAACCCTCCCCTAACATGGGACTGTGGTGTATCAGTACAACATAAGAACAAACTATAAAAATCAGTTGAAAAGGTCTTAACTCATCAGATCGTTACAAAGCAGAAAAACATCTAACAAAACAGACCGGACATGGCAGTATTTATACATCCCTAAAAACAACGAAACTGCTAGTTCAAAGCAAATAACAACTAATAAAAAAATCATGCATCTAAGACTAAAAAGTTTGCTTGCCAAATTTGTTTACAAGTTTTTTTATGTATTGCAGTTGGATTTTACAAATTGAGTAAAAATGATATATCAACAAATATATTATTCGGGAAGTCGATTCTGATATTGTATTAGTGATGTAATCTCATTGTGCCGTCATATTTGGAAGTGACATTATTGATAAAGCAAAATCTAGTATGACGGCATTGATATGTGTAGAGAACTTATCAGTGACGTCACAACATGAGAGTAAAACTTTTCAATCGTTAGCGTAAAACTTCATTGAAATGGGGGCATAAAACAGTACGATAAACAGATTATCGTTTTTTTTTTCTTATAAACTTCGTAAATTATCAGCCGCTCGATACAATGTGAAGTTTTTTGTTCCTTCGCTGCTCTCACTTGCAAAAGAAGGATTATAGTGTGGCTCGCGGCTGATATTTTACGACATCAATGTGCAGAAAACCCAATAATCTATTCATAGCAGGACTTGTACGACGTTCTATCTTCGACAACGACCACTAAATAAATATAACGGACAGTCAATGTCTTGGGTCCCCCCCAACCCCCACCCCTATATAGATTTCAAGGTGATGCGTATCACAAGAATCAAACTATTTTGAAAAGAAGGTGTATGTTCAAGTGTAGATATTCAAGAGAAAGATCTCTACTATCGATTCCTACCGTTTCCTTTACGACATCGATGTGATAATAAAGCTCCCAAAGCACCAGGGTTCGATATTAGTATTTCAAAATTGATCAATCACTATGTTCCGCTCTGTATATAGATATAAGAAGATGTGATAAGAGTGCCAATGAGACAACTCTCCATCCAAGTCACAAATTGTAAAAGTAAACCATTATAGGTCAAAAAACGGCCTTCAACAAGGAGCCTTGGCTCACACCGAACAGCAAGCTATAAAGAGCCCCAAAAATGACCAGTGTAAAACCATTCAAACAGTAAAACCAATGGTCTAATCTATATAAAAAACGGGAAACGAGAAACACTTATGAACCCATCAACAAACGACAACCACTGAACATCGGATTCCTGACTTAGGACAGGTGCAAACAAATGCATCGGGTTTAAACGTTTTAATAGCCGCCAACCTTCACCCTACTTGAAACAATAGTGTAACATCACAACATAGAAAGACACACTATAAAATATCAATTGAAATGGCTTTACTCAACCAAAATACATATTAAACAAAAATGTTTTAACATAAAATAGTTTCAAAGACATCGTGCTCATTATTGAAAAGTTTAATCGTCTGATTTTTGGCTATCGGTATTGCATATGCAACATGAAACAGATCTCAATTGGCTGTACACGATGCAAAATCCATTGTTTAATTATGAGGGTCTGAATGGGGTTTACAGAATAGAGAATAATGGCCAAAAAAAATAATGAATGTAGAAAAAGGGCCATAAAATTTGAATAGAGAATAATAAGGTGCAACAGTATAAATAATAATTGTGGAAAATAAGAAATTCAGATAATATAATATTGATTACAGAAATTAACAATATAAAAATAAGAAGATGTGGTATGAATGTACAGAATACAGACATCATCTAATTACAGAAAAGTTGTGATAGTAAAATCATTCAAAAATACAGAATAAACGTTATTTATTTCAGATAACGAACAATGCCTTATAAATTTGCAGAATACAGAAATTAAGGACGACCCATCCAAACCCTCAAATATTGAAATGACAATCGAAACGGCAAACAAAAATCAATCGCAGAGGCGGATTTAGGGGGAAGGGAGGGGGCCCTTTAGTGGGGAAAATTTGGTTGATTATTTGGGGAATAACTGAAGTAAAAACTGGAGCGGGGCCCCCTCTTAGGCAATCAGTGCCCCCCCCCCCCCTCTTTGTGAAAATTTCTGGATCCGCCAGTGAATTGGGAACACAGATCCTATTGCATCGTCGTAATTATAGCCGGTAATAGGGTGTGTTCCCGCTTCTAATTGAAAAGTCGAAGAGAAAACACAAGACGAAAAGATAAACAGATCTAGAACTCCATAGAACACAATACAGAAAAGTAAAATTTGAATTTTTGGAAGATATAATAAAGTTCTTACTCCGTTAGTGTACAGGGGGACAATTGTTACAAGTCGTATTCATCGAATGTCATAAACTGGGAAAGGGAGTAAATCAATGTATCTGTGACAAATGGGACATATCCCAAGTCACGTGTAACAGAGATATAGCATAACGGTCAACCAAATCAAGATGGCGTCCTTAAAACTTTCCAAGAGATGATATCACCTTTAAACACTTGATGAAATTGATTTCTTGTAAGCATCAATTCTTTATGAAAGAAATACTGATAGGAAACGCAAGACCTGAACTATTTCATCGAGTAGGAGATAAATAGTCAAAATCCAGGTTATACTAAATAGAAATACCAAATATTTTATTGACACAAACTCATTAACAATAAATGGTTAAGACCTATTGCATATATAATTATATTAATTGACATCATAGATTTAAAGGGTACATATTAATAAATATATCATATTATTATGTATTCCTGATATTTGGAAACTCTTATATGAAAGAGGAAGACAGTCTAAGTAATAATGCTTTTTACCAATAAAGATATTTTTTCAACAGTGGTAATGTTACTTAACAGTTCAAAGTTCATTAATACTATTCTCTATTCTGTAAACCCTCTCCGTACCCTCTTTTATCATAGATAAATACAGAGGATATGACAGTTAACTGCATCTTGCTCTCTCTTTCTTTTTGTTCTTTTCTGGTATATTTTAAGGAAGTTTGCTGCTCAGTTTCAAAATAAATAACTTTCCATAAAACTAGTATATATTGATAGGGATTAATTGAGGAACCGAAAAGCAAAAAAATATAGGGTCAATGTGCTTGTTTTCGAGATATTAGCCATTGGAATTTTGGCGGAAAATGTTCTCTCTGGATTTTTCATAGCTTTATCATTGACCAGTTAAAGTTCTCAAAACTATTAAAAATAAATAAGATTTTATAAGACTTTTACAAATGTCTTATAATTATATATGTAAAAGATTTATAAAGAGAAAATGGGGTCCATGGGCAAAATTTTTAAGGCATTCAAATGGATAAAACCAGAGGATTTCGAAAATCTGACAAAATTTCTAAACTTGACAAGAAAACATCCTTAAAGATTTTACTTAAAGATATGACAGTCTAGATTGGCATCTTTCACTTCTGCATTCTTTAAATTCTTTGAGCTATTTGTCATTGTCTTTAAAAATAACGCGTATACTGTAAAATTGTCCTGAAAATAATTTTACTATAAAAAATTCTGTAATTAAATGATTTCTTTATTCTGTACGTTGTTTCTTTCTGTAATCGGTATTGTTTTACCTAATTCTCTTATGTTCCACAGTTATTCTTTATACTTTGTAACCCATTTTTCTCTATTCTTTATACTTTTGCTCATTTTTCTCTATCCATGTTTTGTTGTGGCCATTATTCTCTATACTGTAAACCCATTCCAGACTTCGAGATATGTATAACTGCTGATATACTCATGTCGTATTATGGAATCGCATTCCGTTCCCCAAATCGAAGAGGATAAGAATTTCGTTGAGATAGAATACTGTTTAGTATAGTATTTGGAATTCTATAAATGTATTGGATTCTATTGCTATAATATTGGTTATTTGATTACCAAAAAATCTCAAGGCACTCACTTACATAATGTAATATAATTGATATTGTTGTAGATTTTGTAAAGAGTTACGTCTTTTGCTACGGCAATGAAGATGTTACTATCCTATTTCATAATATAAAGAATCAGTGCTGGAAAAGTTAATAAGGCCAGTAGCCTCTAGTATCCGCACTGCTCGCGATGTAAATTTTCAAAGTTTAGTACTATTGCTATTCTCCCATAGCCCAGGAACATATATATTGGAATTATGTGGTTGATTTATTGCGCAGTTCCGATAGTTTTTCAGTCAGACGCTTTCAAAATCCACAAATCTCGCAGAGTCTCGTAAAGTTCGGGATTTTATCAATTTCATACTGAAAAGCCTATCAGATTCATTTCCCGTTAGATGATACTGTTCCCAGCATAGCCGTCCCATACTTACATGCATATTCGAGATTTGGTAAAATAAAGGTAACATAGATTTTTCCAGGCTGTGTCTTTAAGAATGATTTTTAATTTCTTAAAAAGAGATAATTTATTTTATATAATTATTAGTATGTTGTCAATATGACGATCCCAAGTTCCATTTAAAAAAAAATGTTATTCTTCTAGGCCAAACATATCAAACGGGATCAGATGAAATTTTACTGCATGTTAAATCTATTTTAATAGTTTTTGTTTTAGAAAATTGTCATTTTGAATTATGTATTCCGAAAGGATTTAACCTACTGTATCTTTAATCAGATTAATGAACTGATTTTTGTAAGAAAACCACATCAGATATTTTGTGAGCTTTTTTTTTTTTTTTTCATCTGTGTTTAATATTCTTATAAAAGGCTTAATTTGTAGATATTGTCAGCTACACGTATTACAATATCTGCAAAGGCAATAATGTTCATACAAAATATGAGGGTGTGGATGGGGTTTACAGAAAAGAGAATAATGGGCAAAAAAATAAAGAATAGAGAAAAATGGGCAGAAAAAATAAAGAAAAGAGAATAATGGGGTGCTAAAATATAAAGAATAACTGCAAAAATTAAAGAATTAGGTAAGAATATACTGATTACAAAAAAGAAATATGTACAGAATACAGTTATCAAGTAATTACAGAATAGACATTATTTTTAAAGAAAAAGAATAATGAGCGAAAAAATTAAAGAATACAGTAATGAAGGACCCCCACCCATACACTCACATATGTCTTACTACTCACATTGTTAAATCCGTTAATAAAAACATAGAAGCACCCGTATTTGTTTTTTTTTTTTTTTTTTTTTAGAACTCCTTACGATCATTGAGGCTACCCAATACATAAACCGTTTGTATTGTACCAGAACGTATGGCAAAGTTTTACAATGAAGAAAAAAATATTCAGTGTATCTCTTACCTTTTCCATCTAATTTGTTTGTTTAATGACTAAATCCGTTATCAAGATAAATTTAGTTTCTGATGCTTATATAATATAAAAATTATTTAATACTATTGATTATATATAAATGTCATAATAATTGCTTCCCGTAGAGATTTGAGAAATTATGAGTATAATAAAATATTTCAAAGGACAAATTCAATTGACGACATCATAGACATCAATTTGTGGAAAATCTTGTCTGAAACCGTATTTTTCGCGTCAGCTTGGTCACGATCTAATAGTATGCATAATTGATTAAGATAAAGATATATTTATAATTTCAATTCCTATAATTGGCTGTTATGTCATATCTAGAATTAAGAAATAGTCTTTCATAATATTTTAAAATTCGTACCATGCGCCTTATCGTACCAAATTAAAGCACTGACTAGTCATCTGTCATGTGTATGTATGTGTTGATAAAAAGGGGGCATGGTTTTTTTAATGAATTGTTTGCTTGAAATTTTCTTTAAATTATTTTTTTTCAAAAGAAAAGCAAGAAAAAATAGTTTGATTCAATTGAAAATTTAAACAACAACAACATTAGTTTCTTTTTCCTGTATGTTATTGAAAGAAATGGGTTTTTGTTTGTTATCAAAGTTAAAAAAGTAAAATAACAAAAATACCGAACTCCAAGGAAAATTCAAATCGGAAAGTCCCTTTTTTCGAAATTAAATGTCAAAATCAAAAGATCAAGCACATCAAACGAATTGAAAACAACTGTCATATTCCTGATTTGGTAAAAACATTATAAGGTATTTCAGAATAAATCCTGGAGGATTGAATTCCCTGGAATATTTTACTTGGTTTGCTTACCACTATCAAAGCAATATAGAATTATGCCATTAATATATAAACCTGTTGTCGTTTTTATTGAGGCGTTTTTTTCCCATTTGGCTCACAAGGGCCAAACCATATGATTCCAAGCAGTAATTTTAACTGATTTTTACACATTACGAGCATTCTCATCTGTTGAACACCGATCGAAAATGACTTTGTAAATACTGGTTTGCGAACATCGAAACGGGTGGTCTTGGAAGGGGTGCAAATTTAGAAAACTTAATGCATACTGCCGAGAGGACCGAGACGAAAAATGTTTTTGACGATTTTCTTAAAAACAATGATATTTTCCGATCAAGGGGGTACGATCCGCCACTGGTGCTTAAAAATTTGTTTGAGAGTCGTTGTTAACAATTTTTTATGGTGGAAAAAATGAGACCATGCAAGTAGCATGATTTTCTTAAAAACAATGATATTTTCCGATCAAGGGGTACGATCCGCCACTGGTGCTTTAAAATTTGCTTGAGAGTCGTCGTTAACAATTTTTTATGGTGGAAAATGAGACCATGCAAGTAACATTTGGTCCTAGATCCCTACTTCTCTAGAACAACAAAGTATCTTGTTGCCATAAACAAAGTTATGTTTTCCTACAAGATGACATCTTGTTCCCACAAGAAGGGTTTCTTGTTCCCTCTGAACATATATATTTTGTACCTACTGAAAGCTTGATAAAAAAAGTTGTTCCCTCCAAAAAGTCCTCTCCTACTCACAAGAAAAATATCCCGTTTTTTGTGGTTTCGCAAAATGTTTCTTGTTAGAACGATATATTTTGTGGGAACAAAAATCTTTTTTGTGAATTATCCTTAGGGGACAACATATCATATTGGAGGAATAAGACATTCTTTGTAATTTTATCTATCTTGCAATCAGAATTGCAATAAGTTAAAAGCAGGTATGGTCTTCACTTGGGTTTTACAGCATAAAGAACCATTTCCAAAAAGAACAGAAATAAAGGGAGGAAAGAGGAAAACAGAGAAAAGTAAGCAAAACAAAACAAATAAAGAATAGAGAAAATTAGGCAAAAAATACAGAAAAGAGAATATTGGGATGCTAAAGTATAAAGAATAGACGATAATCATAATGGGCAAACAAATTCATGAATAGAGAAAAATGGCTTAGCGGGGTTACAGACAAATAAGGGAGTTAACTCTTTAAAAAATCAGCTGAACGTTTTACTCTTCGTACTATTAGTAAAGAGAAATCAAGCTTCTCAATGATTAAAATTAGTGTTTGTCAAACTGCTGTATATCCAATGAAATAATTTCTGTAAATTGTGTGGTTCAAATTCCTTGAAATTTTTCAGGCTAGTACAGGATTGGGGAAATGTTCGCCAACCAGCCAACCTTGTCTCCAACGTCGCAAACATTCTGAACAGTACCCCTGTTCGCCAACGTCGCCAACATTCTGAATAGGACCCCTGTTTGCCAACGTCGCCAACATTCTGAACAGTACCCCTGTTCGCCAATGTCGCCAACGTCGCCAACATTCTGAACAGTACTTTTGTTCGCCAACGTCGCAAACATTCTGAACAGTACCCCTGTTCACCAACGTCTCCAACGTCTCCAACATTCTAAACAGTAACCCTGTTCGCCAACATCGCCAACGTCGCCAACATTCTAAACAGTACCCCTGTTCACCAACATCGCCATCGTCGCCAACATTCTGAACAGTACCCCTGTTCGCCAACGTCTCCAACATTCTAAACAGTAACCCTGTTCGCCAACATCGCCAACGTCGCCAACATTCTAAACAGTACCCCTGTTCACCAACTTCGCCAACATACTGAATAGTACCCCTGTTGGCCAACGTTCTGAACAGTACCGATGTTCGCCAACATTCTAAACAGTGCCCATGTTCACAAACTTCTTAAAACAATCTAAATAATACCCCTGTTATTCAAATTCTTCAACTTTGGAAACATTCTAAACAGTACCACTGTTCGCTTACTTTCTAAACATAACGCATGTTCGCCAACTTAAAATATTTTTGATGGTATATATATATATATATATATATATACAACTCGTCTAAACTTCAACCCAACAATGTTAGATCTGTAAATTTGCTTTCGCAAATTTTTGTTCTTCCTCGCTGGATTCGAACCCATGCTCAGTAGCATGGGTTCGAATCCGGCGAGGAAGAACAAAAATTTGCGAAAGCAAATTTACAGATCTAACATTGTTGGGTTGATGTTTAGACGAGTTGTATATACATAATGTACACAGCCATGTATCACCATCACTGCTGGTGATCCGATGGATCAATCTGTTGTAGAGTTGTCACTGGCTCAGACGTACTATATATATATATATATATATATATATATATATATATATATATATATATATATATATATATATATACTTCTTCGTTTCGATTGTGTTTGTAACAATGCATTTAATTTTTAACGAAAGAAATCTCTGTATTACTGAAAAATTATTACACTAGGGTTTTCATTATCACAAACTAGTCAAAACATTGACTAAATTTTATCATTGATACAAAAACATAATTCATAAATATAAATCAACATGCAGACATCTTATATGTCATGTTCAGGTACATAAGGTATTTCACATCCAATCTTTTATGGTAATATTCTATAAATAAAAAACACAAAAATGTTGTCATTCACCTCAAAGCTAACCAAACCTTTAAACAAACTTATTCAGAAGGGATATATAGATATAATCCCATAATCATGTTCGACAACCTCCACAACTTCTGAATGATTTGAACAAGTACCCCTGTTCTACAGTTTCGGAATCTTTCAAACAAGTACCACCTGTTTGCCTAAATCGCCAACATTCAAATCATTAAAAAAAAAAACATATAAAAATAAGAATAAATAAAAAACAAATAATGACAATCAAAACTAAGAATTAAGGGATATACTAGACCATCTTTTGTGGAATAAAAAATTCATGCAAATCTAATAATCTCTAAAAGGTAATAGCTTAATCCAGTTGAACAATTGCAACCTATCCAGAAACTAAATAGTGCTACATTTTGATAATTAAATAGCTATAGCCCATAAATAGTTTCCAAAAAGGAATACAAAAATCTTCAAAAAAGACTTAACAGACTACTAACAGCCATTTCAAACATCATTATAAAATGTAACAAGTGCTTTTAAAATAAAAAAATATAAACATAAACATAACACAAATATGACATATTCACATTGCAATCCTGCGATTCACTAAATATAGTAATCCTATTGCTTGTAGCAAATGATACATAAACCTTATTAAAACAGCCAAACATTAACCAATGAACCATAATAATGAGTCCAAAATCAGATAAACTCTGCTAGCCAACGTGAATAGCTTTCAATTATTATTTACACTTAATTAATGAAAAACCTAACAAAAAAAAAAAAAAAAAACTCTCAAAAAATTTCTAATCAGTAATTCAACATTGAAAATCAGGTCAAGAACATGTACATATGACAGACATAACTTCGTAACATTATATATCTGCATAGAAATAGAATTTAAAAAGCATCCAGTTCTTTAACTTCTAAAAAACTATTGGCTCTAAAGAACCTGTGTGGTTGACCTTGGTCTAAGTGCATATTCCACAGAGGACACTCTCCAACATTGCTCTTGTCGGATTTTCTCAATTCATAACAGTTTTCAAAATAGTGGACAAAATTTGCATTTTACCCTGTGTTCTATTTTTGGCCATGTCGGCCATCTTCGTTGGCAGACGGGGTCAGAGGACATATTTTACGAAAAAATAGATACTCCAATGATGATTGTAGCCAATTCTGGTAAAATTTTACCTACAAGTTTCAGATTATATTTTTGTAAAAGTAAACCATGTAAACAGACAACTTTAAATCAACATTTAAGGACAATAACTCCATTCCATTGTAATTGAAGATCTTATCTTGCCGATCATTTTTGCTTATCTAAGTTTCTTAATATATATTATGATAATGAAGATCTAAGGCGAAAACGCAAAAAATGGTAAAAATAGTAATTAAAAGGCAATAATTTACTCTAATAAGGATTAACTAATGATTTCGACCATTAGACTTATTTGTAGAACTCGTCTTCCTGATCATTCTGGTATTTTAAGGTTTTTCTCTATCTATTATACATGTTATAGTTTTCAAGATAATAAGCAAAATTGAGAACAAAGGTAATTTTTTTTATTTAAGGGCGATAACTCCCATAAGTCTTATAATGGTTTTGACATATAGAACAAATAGTAGAGCTCGACATACTAAACTTTTTTGTCCTGTCAGATTTTCTCTATTTATAGCGGTTTTTGAAATTATAAACAAATCTTGAAAATACCCCTATGTTCTATTTTTAGCCAAGTTGGCCATCTTGGTTGGCAGGTGGGGTTATCAGACAAATTTCTTAAACTTTATACCCCAATAATGATTTTAGCTGAGTTTAGTTAAATTTGTCCTAGCAGTTTCAGGAGAAGATTTTTGTAAAAGTTAACAACGACAGACGATAACAACGCCAGACGCCAAGTGATGAAAAAAACTCACCGGGCCATTTGGGCCAGGTGATCTAAAAATGCTTTACACACTTTATGTCATCGCTAACCCCAGATTGAAATCTCTATGTATGTAATTCTGCGACTTTAAATAACCAAGTAATCTGTGAGTATTGCATGGCAATACATAGTCCCCTACCGGTTAAAAAATTCATTGTATTGCACCAAAATTCTAACTTGATCTATAACTTGTCATTGTAAACTATATAACAAATATCAAGTCAATGTAATCAAGCATGACAAAAAAAGTGTTGAAAACTAATTATTTTAGTGAATAGCCCAAAGACCATAACTCTGCACAAAATTATCAGACTAGAACAAAATTCAAACTTGAACTGTTACTTGTCATGATAAAGCTATATACTAATTATCAAATCCATATCTTCAAGAATGACAAAAACGTGAGGAAAACTGTTTTTTCAGTGAATTTTCAAATTCAAAGGACAATAACTCTGCACAAAATCATGAGACCGGAACAAAATTCGAACTTGATTAATTTTGTAACTTGCCATGATAAAATAAAAAAAAAAATAAATATCAAAACGATATCTTCAAGAATGACGGCTTCTTTTCCTAAAATGTGACCTACCGAAGTAGACTTATCAACGGGTTTGTAATGACACGAGCAAGACGACGGGTGCCACATGCTGATCTGCTTACCCTTGTTTCGGAGCACATGGGATCGAAAAGTGCGCCTCTCCTTGCCGACCTCTTCTTATTTTCATACGAGTCGGAGTTCCGTTAGACACTTGTCAAAAACAAGAAGAGCGAAGAAGCCAGATCATTTAATATCACATTCAGATATATTGATGATGTTCTTTCCATTAACAATCCAAACTTTCTTTTCTGATTGGGTTCCATTAATATTTCCTCCAGAACTAGAAATGAAAGAAACAATACACACGGCTTCTTCCGCCTCATTTATAAACTTATGCCTCGAACTTGACATAAGCTGTAACTCATTACTAGAATCTATGACAAACGAGACGATTTTAATTTTGAAATTATCCATTTCCCCCACCTTAGTAGCAATATACCAACTTCACCTGCATATGGGATATACATTTCCCAACTCTTTCGGTACTCAAGAGCTTGCAGCTGCTACTCAGACTTTATAAAACGACACCAGTGTGGAAAACTGATTTTCAGAACTGATGGAGGGACAGACAGACGGAGTTCAAACCTAAAGTCCCCTCCCACTTCTTGGGTAGGGGATTGATTAGGGGCTCTTAACAGCCTGTGTCACACACCTAAATACATAAATTTGCACATTCAACAAAGGCAAATGAATGTCCACTCTCCAATATTCATTACATAGTATAAATCTAAAATGTAATTCATGACTAAACAAGAATGATTCCATAGTAAACGGATGCCCACCATCTATGCGCTATCTTTTTTCTATGTTCAGTGGACCGTGAAATTGGGATCAAAACTCTAATTTGGCATTAAAATTAGAAAGTTCATATCATAGGGAACTTGTGTCCTAAGTTTCAAGTTGATTGGACTTCAACTTCATCAAAACTACCTTGACCAAAAACTTTAACCTGAAGCGGGACAGACGGACGGAAAAACGAACAGACGTACAGTCCAGAAGACATAATACCCATAAATGGGGCATATAAATTATTTTTATAAATTGTCTTGCTGATAAATTTTGCTGTTTACAACTTTTTTTAATACCCACAAGTTTTCCACAAAAATGGATATATATGGGAAAAATCATCATGGCAATATTCCTATAAAAAGTTGACAGAAAATTTCAGCAATCTTTATGATATTTGAATTATTTTTAATCTTGTCCTGCTCATCACTTTTCTTCATTAAAGTTTTTATCGATCTACATGTTGTACATTTATGACAAATTTTAAGATAATACATTAAAAGGCAACAAGGAATAAGCTGTGAAATTTTAATTGACATCAAATTGGGTTTTATGTATCTTAAATTGCGTTTTCAGGCGTTTTTGACCTTCAACATTCTATGGCTATATTTTCAAATTTATAAAGGACCTTGTAATATAAATTGTATTTTTTCTTTTGATGTTTTAATGAAATAATTTGCTTAAAAAGTGTGTTGAGGGAAAACCATGGTATATTATCTGCAATTTTATGTTGTACCATAATTTGATAATTAGATATGCAGCTCAACTAGAATCTAACGGAAAGAAGGCGGAGCTTAGCTATGGTACAACATATTCATTTTCATGTTATTCCATGGTTGAAGCTCCGCCCAATTTTTTGAAAGATATCCGCCTCCGAAATATTTGAACGGTCATGAACATTTATTTATTTTCACTTTATAACATAAATCAATAAATCAATATAAAACACAACACACTCAACTTTTAGTCAAGATACCTTATTTCAAGTTAAATAGGAATTTTACGAGTTCCTAAAGCTTGAAAAAATACTTAAAGTTACTTCTTTCAGTTCTGAAAATAATAAATACAAAATTGCAAAATTGTTCCTTTGCAAAAATTCTATTTAATTTCATTTAAAAGTTGGCGGGGGGGGTGTGGGGATGCCTCACTCCAGTTAAAGGAATATATACCACCGAGCGGAGCAAGACAAACACATTTTTAGACAATTTTATTCTAAAATTCATATAAATCGTTAAAAACATGAGATTTGTATTTTGCGATCAAATAGTGGGACGTTCACTATCTAGACTCCCTGGATCCGCCACTGTTAAGTGTTTGGCAATTGTGCTTAAAACTGTGTTTAAATAATTGATTTAATAATAAAGTTTACAACATAACTTTGATTTGGAATGATATCTTGAGAATTAACAATACAACAAAACTTACTATCATTAGAATAATGTTTTATATCCGTTTTGCTAATCTCGACATTTTTTTTTACTTTCTAAATTAAAAACGCAGACAGCCGGTCATACACGGGGCGCAAAACTGACTTGCGTGAGCTTCCATCTCATTGGATAAAACGGTAACGTGATCAGTTTCTTATTTTAGTTCAAGCTGTCATTCATTTTATTTATATTACAAATTTTATATACCATGTGTCATACTTATTAACATATTTAAACAAACCAATCCTTCGGATTCGTTTGTTTAAATATGTTAACTCGTAAGAGCCATGGTATATATAGTACATAATTCACAAACAAAAAAATAAATATTACAAATATTTAAATTAATCACCAATTTGTAATGAAGTAACCATGGTAAGAGCATATCAAAATTTATTAACATGATAAAGAGCATTGGCTTAACAGTTCATTAGTAAAGACAACATAAAGTGCAAATTTCCAATCTATAAAGAACTATAAATGAATAAAGGCAAAAATGAAAATTGTCAAAATTTCAATGTATATTATATATATAGGTTGCAATTCTGTAAATATAGACAATGCAATTTCCCATAGGAACTCCCTTTGCGGCTAAAGCTGTGCCATTTTTACTAGGAAGTTTTGTGAAAAATTATATCCCAGAACGGAAAGTTGATATGCACTACTATTTTATTCAATGGTCAAAATATAGGGCTGTGCGGCATATTTTCAACATTTATATGCCCTGAACTTTTAAGAGTTTAAACTTATACTAAATTTCTATACTACCCCTACCACCATTTTTTACCTCCTAAGAACTAAATTTTAGGCGCTTCCCTTTTTTCCATACTGGTAACATTCTCAAGTTATGTCTCTATGAGATGAAACACAAAGATCATATCTGGGAACCAGTATGTTAACAAATTTACATATCTATGAATATTATATTTCTCCCCAAAAGAGGCGTGGCCTGTGAAACAGATGTATTTACAAAGTGCAACCTATACTAGGATTAATACCACCATTGTTTTCCTATATTCATGATATTAGTCTTTGTTAAATTTGACTTTTTTAAAAAGTGTGCAGAATTTATTTGTGTCAACATGTTCAAATAAAGAAATACTTTATGAGTAAAGTTTTATCCTGTCCAGTACATCAGAAAAAATTTCACATAACATTTCATTGCATATAAAAAAAATGACCATCACTGGACAAATGCTGGAAGAGTGGGAATCAAATTTTCAACACTTTTTTTCCTGTTTATAAGCTTTGAAATATAATTTAACCATGTAACTCAAATTTCAAAAACATTTTATAAAAATACTAAATAAAAATAAAAATAAAATGGTGCTTTGAAACTCCCAAGATATATGTTTATGACTAAAAAACTTTCTTCAATGAAATGCATAGCTTCATATAACTGTTGAATTCAAGAAAACATTTTTTTCTACCCTTTTTTATATGAAAACGGATGTCATAGATATAAGAAGATGTGGTTTGAGTGCCAATGAAACAACTTTCCATCCAAGTCACAATTTACAAAAGTAAACCATTATAGGTTAAAGTACGGTCTTCAACACGGAGCCTTGGATCACACGGAACAGCAAGCTATAAAAGGTTCCAAAAATTACTAGTGTAAAACCATTCAAACGGGAAAACCAACGATCTTATCTATATAAAAACGAGAAACACTTATGAACCACATCAACAAACGACAACTACTGAACATCAGATTCCTGACTTAGGACAGGTGCAAACAATTGCAGCGGGTTTAAACGTTTTAATGGTATCAACACTTCACCCTTATTTTGTTCATTGTACTATGATTTGATGGTAATATAAAGAGAACCTATTTTTTTAATAAACTAAATGTGATTCTTTTTCTGTGAAATACTGGTTATTCCAAGCATAACTGTCAACCTGTCATGTTTTATTATTTGATCAGTTCAAAAGTTTGATATAAATTTGGTATAATGTACATGTACATGATGTATGATAACATCTATAGTGATTTGAGCAAAATTTCTAGGAAAAATCCAAATCATGCCCGTAACATTGATAAAAAATAAAATATAACGTGGACCAATAAATACACATGTAATTAAATATTTGTTATAATTTCATCTCCATTAAAACACCAGAACATGATACAATAGATAGGTTTAAGATTATAAACACCACTTATGATTCACTATGCTTTCATTATAAGTTCTCTAGGGTCCATTCCCTCAAAACTTTAACTTTTACCCTAATAAATAAAAGTTTTATGGAATATATCATTACCCTTGAAAGGAGTAATATATAACAATTCATCAATTGTTTTTCCCATTTTAGTCTTAATCCTAAAAATACAGTTGTTATACTAAGTACGCTCTGACACTATCAGTCACTACATTAACACCTGTCCACAATCATAACTGATCATAATATAAACTTTGCTGGTGAGTTCATTTAAAAAATAATTTTCTGTTCAATAAAATAAGGAAATTTATAAATAGTTGTGTAAAGATTAAAAATAAAACCTCACGCGACAAGGCGAACTTTATAATAAGCAATATAGATACTAACAAAATAAGAAAAGGAATATACTGTACCCTTGAATTATCAAAATGGTTCTCTTTGAGCCGACAAATTTCAAAAAATTTCTTACTGGTAAATGAAAACTGTTATATAAAAATTATGAAAGAAAAAAAAAACATATTTGAAACAATCTCTCAGCAAATAAATGTATACACATTAAAAAAAATTCAATAGTTCTCATTAAGATACTATATTTTAAATTGAATAACAATGAAATTTGGTGACAAAAATAAAAAAAAAAATTAACGTAACGGTACCCAAATTGCACCGAAAATAGCACCTATTTAGCAAAGTAGCAGCAGAAATTTTACATGTTTTCTTAAAGACTAAACAACTTGTTCTTTAATTATTTGACATTATGCAAGTCTTTTTGCAAAGGTAAATATATTTAAATATGCACAAAACGTTCACAGTATATATCAATAGATGAAGTATCACTGGAAAAAGTCAAATGTATGGAAACGTCGCCATGCGACGTCAACAAAAAAGTCATCTTTTGAAAATGAGCAAATAAAATATGTTACAAGACTCCATTTCTTAAAAAAATGAATAGTAAGCATCGAAAAATGTCAAATTGTTCTAAACATTTGAAGAAATAAAGCAAATCATCCTTAATTCGATTTTTAAGAATGTGAGTTTAAGAATGGATACAATTTGGGTACTCCTCATTACAGAATCATGGATTGTTTGGAGGTCTGTTCACACCCATTTTTTATGATTCAGTATAGATTCAAAATTAAATTGGTGGAACCATATAGTGAATAATGATACATTTACAAAATAAACACAGAATGGTAACTTTTGTCTGCATCATAAATAAACATAGGTGAAAAAACTGTCAAAATAGGTGCAAATTGGGTACCCTCAAGTTAGAATAAAAGGTTTCTTTTTCTTCCCTAAAATGTGCAGTTTAAATGAGTTAATGTCCAAAATATATATAAAAACAAAAAGTAATAAACATGATAAAATATCTTTCAATGGAAATCGATGATTATGGTTTAAACTTATATTGAGAGCAGTAAAATTGATCAAAATTAGATTTTAGAAACGATTTCGTCCTTTATTAGTCCCCCAAGGACGCTGAATACACGTATTCCTTTCCTTTCCTTTTTTTTTTTTTTTTTTTATATAATTTAAGTTTACTTTTTAATTCAATTTCTCTATTGCCTTTATGGAAGTTTTTAATAATTTTAGGACAAAAACATTAATGTATATTGACCAGTTAACTGTCAAGAGGAGTGGGGGTTTCCTGGGGGTTGCAACCCCCTTTTTGTTTTTACAAACAATGCATTTGAATGGGGACATATAGTTGGACCCCCCTTTTTTATCCTTGGTTGGGAACCCCCTTTTAAAAATGGCTGAATCTGCCCCTGAGTGGTCTGATAGTGGTAAAAAGGAATATGTCTCATATTCTTATAAGTTGATACATGCCGTAACATGGTTATGGACATTTGAATTAAAAATACATGTGATCACTCTTGCCCTGAAATTTGATTCATTTTGGTCGGTATTTAGTGTTTGGGACTTACAAAAATAAGGGACATACTGTAACGTGGGGGTACCCAAATTGCACCTATTTTGACAGTTTTTTCAACTATGTTTTTTTTATGATCCACACAAAAGTTTCCATTTTGTGTTTATTTTGTAGATGTATCCTTATTTACTATATAGTCCCACCAATTTAATTTTTAATCCATATTGAATCATAGAAGAATGGGTTTGAACTTACCTCCAAACAACCCATGATTCTGTAATGAGGAATACCCAAATTGCATCCATGCTTAAATTCACGTCTGTAAAAATCGAATAACTGATGTTTTGTATTATTTCTTCAAATATTTAGAACAATTTGACAATAGTCCATGCTTACTATTCATTTTTTTAAGAAATGGATGCCTGTAACATATTGTATTTGTTTATTTTTAAAAGATGACTTTTTATGGACGTCGCATGGCACGTTTTCGTAGATTTTACTATTTCCAGTAAACACTTCATCTGTTGATATATACTGTGAACGTTCTGTGAATATTTAAATATATTTACCTATTTGAAAGACGTGCATAATGTCAAATGATAAAAAAACATCAACTGTTTAGTCCCTAAGAAAACTTGTAAGATTTTCGCTGCTATTTTTGCTCAATAGGTGCAATTTGGGTACTCGGTGCAATTTGGGTGCTGTGACGTTATACCATTAGTCACAGCATTATACTGTTCTATAATCTCAGTACCAAGTAGAACTCAGTAAAGACCAGTAAAAGGTTAGCGGGCAATTTCCAGGGAGAGTTTGAAAACGGATGTTGACAACTTGTGTATTTCCGGAGACAAGGGCGGATATATAAGGCTGAAATCCGAATTTAATTATTCACCACCGGGAATGATGATGTTCAAAAAACTGTTACACTTTATTTTTGCCTTTTAAAGTACTTCTTTGAAAGCACACTTATTTAAATTAATATTAGCTATATATCAGCGTGTACCTTTTATCAAGGATTTGTATAGTAAGATCTTACTAAACAAATCCTTGCTTTTATGTTTTGTACCATACAGTTAATACATCGAAGTGTGATTGCCAAGTCAAAATTCAAACCTGAGCGTCAAACTGTGGCCGCCATAACGTGTTGACAACGTCGTGGTCCATTCTTTTTTACTGCAAATAAAAGACCCTTCATGTTTGTTTAACTGGACATCCTGTTGTGACGTTAAGAAATTTGCCGTGCCCAATGACGTCACGAGAACGTTGGCGACCTGTAATGTTTTCGGAAATGTTGGCGACGTTGGCGACGTTGGCGAACAGTAATGATTTCGTAAATGTTGGTGACGTTGGCGAACATTTACACAATCCTGTACCAGAATGAATTCTTTATATTTATGTCAATAGGTCGAAAAAAGTGATTTGTCAAAATGCAATGAAAATTAAACGAGCCAAATCTATTTAGTCACAGTGTTGGGTAAACCCCTTAAAACTAACGAATACAGAAATTATGTACCCTATGAATCATAGCATATAACAAGCTTTATATTAAAGGCTTCGTGATAAGAAAACATGAAACAATTCCATTGAGAAAACTTAGGGCTGATTTTGGCTTTCAATACTTTAAACGAAAACTTATTATTGCAAGAAAGTTCAATCAAACACGCAGATATTTTCATGCGTCACAGTGCACTCTTATATCATAATATTCATATTAAAATGTGTCAATTACATCTTAAATCCACACCGGGGATTTGATTTTAATGATAAATTAATCTTTGATAAATATCATTATAGGTTAAATTATGAAAGTTGTTTAAATAGAATTGAGAATGGAAACATATTTTCATATCACCGACTTTTGACTCCGGAGCAACTATAAGTACACGTTAAAGAACATTAGAGAAAACTCAGAGATTATTTCTCAAAAGACTAATAAAAAATTCTCTCTCTCTCCATGGTTTAGTTGATTTTTCTTTGACTTATGATTCATGGTGCTTTCTTTTTGGTATCTTCTGTCTCTTTTTTTATATGAAGCAAACTATTCAGGAGCCCAAAACGTGTTCACGACAGGTGTCACAATCATGTGGAGTTCTGCTAACCCTTTCGAAGCACCCCCGATTTTTTTGGCGGGGTTCATTTTGCTCAGTCTTTTGTTTTCTTAAAAACACATGACATAGGCAAAATCTTTTTATTCCAACTGTACTATAATCTGGATAATGCACAGCTAAGGTGTGCATTAACAACCTCGGATATACAACACAGTTTAAATGTACTCTTACCTACATGTATAGGGGCGGATCTAGGACTTTTCGTAAGGTGCATTATTCCTTAAAATGGAAGACTACCGCCGAGTTTAACTAGTTCATGATAAAAAGTGATACAATTTCCAATCAAAGATGTGGGCGTACTCTGAATTCTCTTGCAATTACGACATAGTTGATCAATTAACAGCTTTGTACAACTTTGTTGTTTCAAAAAAGGAAGTATAAAGTGTTTCTCATTCCTTAAACTGGCAACAGTTTATGATATCTTCTGTACAATGTAAATTTTTATATCAGTGTATGAAAGTTAAACAAGATAATAATTTGTTTTTGTAATTTGTAATTTTTTTTTTTAAATAAATGTGTTTTAGAATATCCAAATAATTGAAATCTGATAATGATTAGTTTTATGTTCAATGGAATTTATTACGCCTGACTTTTTTAAATATTTATTTTTTTAAGTGAAATTTTTGAGATCAAATCTAATGAGGTTAAAAAATTCAAATTTAAGTATGTGCAAAAACAGCAAAAGATATAATTTGCAATCAATCAATCAAGATGCGACATGTCTTCAAAATTAATACAGTTGAAAAATTAGGGGAAGTTAAAGGTTGATAAGTGAATGTTTTTTTTTTTTATGTTTACTTTGCACTATAAATTTAGTAACATCTCTCGTCGATTAATCTTCTTCTGAACATGATATTCTTGAGGGAAAGAAAAGCAGTTAATCCATACCCAATAACCCTTTCATTTATGATATGTCATAAACCGATTTACTGAAAGTAAACCAAACAAAACTGAAACTGTAGGAGATGTGGGTTATACATCAATAAAATAACAATGAAACTACTAAAACAACCCAAGGACATCTAAAGGGCAACCTATAGTTTTCAACAGTACACCATGTGTCTACACAATATGTCAAATTCTTGAAAGTCAAGAAGTCATAATATACAAATTTTGAATAAATTTAACAAAATTAATCAAAGATCTGCCATTAAAACGCAATTCTCCAAATAATATAACAATTTAGGAGAAAACCCGAATATCACAAAAGTTTATTATTTCAAATTTACCAACCATTTACTATTTTCCCATTTCTTTACCCTACAAGAGAACTTTTTGGGGAGCCGTGGATTGAATCCGCATATTTCCAAAACGTTCATGTAAATTGATGGCGTCATGTGTTAAAACAGATATTGGTCATTCAGATCGGTATATATGATTCAATCTGCAGGTCAGGTTGACACTTTTATCCGAACTCCTACGTCGTTCCGGTCAAGAAGGTTCGCCCGAGCCGTGCAGATTAAATGATATATACCGATTTGCTTGTTCAATAACTATAACATTTTGTGTTTTGTATACTGGTGTTGGTCTTTTGTAGACTTGCAGCTTGCCTTAAATGCAGTGGCTCGGTAAATACTTCATGCATATAGTTACAGCTAGCATTTGGATAAAAATAGAGTGTCAAGCTAAGCAAGAATTTCATATTTTGTTCATAAGAAGCTTCTTCGAAGTGCATTAATTGATTGATTGGTGTTTGCTTAACGTTCAGTAATGGGAAAATAGTACTTATCGATGTATGCGGTAACAAATACGTAATTTTCATCACAGAAGTGTGTTCCTATACTTATTTGCAAACTATTATTTCATATGACCGACTTTTGACTCCGGAGTATATACATTTGCTATTGTTCGACAGTTATCTTACTCTGTGGTAGGGTTTCTGGTACACTGTCAAGTAAGAGCAACTAAAAGAAGTAAAAGTAAGCTTCGAATCGGTGCAATTTGGTGGAAATATTAACTGCTTTTAATGTTTTATATGCACGACAAAACCATCGGAAAAAGTTATTTATACGCTTAGAACACTGGATACCAACATTCGACCATAGGAAGAAATAATTTCTATATAAACAGACCAAAAACAATTAATTTTGATATCAATTTTTGATTGCAAATCAAATGCTGTTTTATTTGTAATTAAAAAAAAGGGGATTGAAACATAAAAGAGGGTCTGGATGGGGTGTACAGAATAGAGAATAATGGGCAAAAGGTGCAGAATAAAGGGCGAAACAATAAAGAATAGAGAAAATAGGCCCCAAAAAAAAAGATTAGAGAATAGTAGGGTGTTAAAATATAAAGAATAGAGAATAAAGGGAAAAACAATAAAGAATAGAGAAAAATAGGCCACAATAAAGAATAGAGAATAGTAGGGTGTTAAAATATAAAGAATAGAGAATAATGGGCAAAATAAATAAAGAATAAAGAAATGAAGGATCCCCAATCCAAACCCTCATATAATTACGTCATTCCAATCACTATATTTCACTCCCGCTTTGTGTTGGGGTTCGTGTTTTGATTTTTTTCGGCTTATGGTTTACGATTGTCTGTTTTGTAAGTCCTCTTTTTTTCTCTGTTTTAGGTCCATTTCGGGGCTTGAGGAACATGGTCACTTAGGTCTTCTTTCGACCGGCAGCAAAACTTACAAAATTGGGCGTTGGAATGGAGATGCTAAATCCAGTGCCTCGATCTCTGCGAGTTAAAAACCCTTTCAAAAACTCTTTGAGGGATCCGTAGGTGGCCTGTTGCAAGGCAAAATTTCTGTTCCTATCCAATATACCCTCATTTTCAAGTGGCAGTCCAAATTTCCCAATCCTTTTTCCCGGACGGCCTCTATTGCAGGACCTACCTGTTATATTTATTGTTAATTTGTTCTCGTCCTGAACATGCATTAAATATTTGCCACTAGACGTTCAGCAACCAACAATCAATCAATCAATCAAGCTGTTTTGATTTCAATATTTTATCATTGAAAGAGGTTGAATAATACCAGATATTTGGTAGTATCTGTAAAGTGGAGTAAGAATTGTTTTAACTTGGAGCAATTAAGGACATGTTATATTGCATATGCATTTGTCTATTAAGGACCGTATGTTATCTTTGATATGTCTTTTGGGCTTTGTTTTGTTGTCATATTGCAATCTCAATACAAACCAAATCTTAGTACATTCAAACTGTAAAGAAATTAAGGAAATATCAGATTTTTCATTATTTTTATATATATATTTGTGTCAATAAATATAAAAACTACGGAAAGTTTATGTATCACTAGTCTGATGTACCAAAGATGTTTATTTTATATCAAGTCAAATATTGAATTTTGAATTCTTAGCTTACTAGTGAATTTCTATTTCCGTTTTACCATCTTCTCAAATATAATTGTTTTGAGTCTTAAAAGGCGTTCAGATATTTTAAAGTTGTTTATCTTAATATCGTTCTTACATTAAGAAAATTTTATTTGCTAAATAAGTCATATATACTTTATAATCCATAACAAATTAAAGCTGAAAACTTTTATGAGAAATATTCAATTATAAATTTCTGAAGTAGTAATTTTTATGTGTTTTTTTTAATTGAAATTAAGTCTTCAAGAATAGAACAGTAGTTTTGCTGTCTAAAATTCCAATACTGTCAACTTTGTTTTAAATGGGCAATGGATATTAGACCCTTTTTACATCTTTTGGCCATTGCACACACAAAAAAAACGTTTAATTCTCCGGACTTTTCACTGCTTAAGAGGACAGATGACGAACGAACTTAAATTTGTTTGAACCGTCACATGACCACTGAAATATGTTAAGGTTCCATGATGTTCGTAAATGATTACTGTGTGTTTACCTTTACACACTGATAATTTCAAAATAATGAGACGCTTGTAATATTAAATGCTTATGATAAAGGTAAGTTGTGACCACTTGAGTTAATTACCGAAGGTCTAATAGCAAGATGATAAAGAGTAGTAAAAGCGCTGTTCTTTTGATAAATTGTACCATTATCATAACACAGTACTTGATCCGTGTAAACTTCACACTTACACCATTCAAAATAATACCATACACCATACCCCATTCTCCGTTACACTATACACCATATGCCATTCCACATTACACCATACACCATTCCATCATACGCGATACATCATTCCCTTTTGTACCATACACCATTCCACAATACGCCATTCACCGTTACACCACACACAATTCCACAATACGCCATACACCATACACCATATCCAATTACACCATACACCATTCCCCATTACACAATACACCATTCCTCACTAAATCATACACTATACACCATTTCCTATTACACCTTACACGATTCCTCATTACACCATACTACATTCCCCATTTCACCATACACATTACATTATTCCACATTACACCATACACAATTCCTCATTACACCATACACCATTCTTCATTGCACCATACACCATTCCTCATTACACCAAACACCATACTCCATTCTTCATTACACCATACTCCATTTCCCATTACACCATACACCATTCATCATTACACCATACACCATTCCCCATTTCACCATTCCTCATTACACCGTACTCCATTCCAGTTACACCATTCACCATTCCTCATTACACCATACACCATACAATATTCCCCATTACACCATACACTATTCCTCATTACACCATACACCATTCCTCATCACACCATACACCATACTCCATTCCTCATTAAACCATACACCATACACCATTCCTCATTATACCATACATCATTCCCCATTCCTCATTGCACCATACACCCTTCCCAATACACCAATACACCATACACAATTTCTCATTACACCATACACCATTCCGCATTCCACCATACACCATTCCTCATTATTCCATACACCATTCATCATTCCTCATTACACCGTACACCAAAGATCATTCCCCATAAGACCATACACCATTCCAATTACACCATACACCAATCCTTATTACACCATATACAATACACCATACTCCATTTCACCATACACCCTTCTCTATACACCATACACCATTTTTCATTAAACAATACACCATTCCTCATTATCCCATACACCATTCATCATTCCTCATCACACCGTACACCAAAGACCATTCCCCATAAGACCATACACCATTCCAATTACACCATACACCAATCCTTATTACACCATACACAATACACCATACTCCATTTCACCATACACCCTTCTCTATACACCATACACCATTTCTCATTAAACAATACACCATTCCTCATTATCCCATACACCATTCATCATTCCTCATCACACCGTACACCAAAGACCATTCCCCATAAGACTATACACCTTCCAATTACACCATACACCAATCCTTATTACACCATACACTATACAACATTCCCCATTACACCATTCACCATTCCTCATTACACCATACACCTTTCCCCGTAACACCATACACCATTCCTAATTACGCCTTACACTATTCCTCATTAAACTATACACCATACTACCTTCCTTATTACACCATACACCATTCCCCATAACACCATACACTATTCCTCATTACACCATACACCATTCCTCATCAAACCATACACCATACTACCTTTCTCATTACACCATACAGCATTCCTAATCACACCATACACCATTCCCCATTACACCATAAACCATTCCTAATTACACCATACACCATACACCATGCCCCCATTTCACCATACACCATTCCCCATTTCACCAAACACCGTTCATATTTACACCATATACCATTCCTCGTTTCACCATACACCATTTCTCATTACTCTATATTCCATTCCTCATTACACCATACACTATTCACCATTCCTCATCACACCATACACCATAGACCATTCCTCATTACACCATACACATTTCTCATTACATCATACACATTCCTCGTTACACCATACACCATACGCCGTTCCCCGTTACACCATTCCCTATGACACAATACACCATTCCACCATACGATATTCCCCATTCTATTATGACGTGCTTCTTTTGCTTTGTCAACAACAGCGTGATAAGATTCTCGATATATCTATACTTAGCGCAGACTCAGTGATGTACATATTAATGGCTGTTACTATTTACCTCCCACGTAAATCCACATGTATCGTAACCTATTTGCCAACGCTATGTGGATTTCGTTGTGTTTAAATTGAAATTGAAAAAGAAACTACAGAACCGTTATTCCTATTCTAATGCATAACAAAAAGAATTAATGCATAAAATCTTAATAAAATGTATAAAATCAAGATAAAATAAATTTCCGCAAAATTTCATGAATGATCTTGGCGCATTAACGTCATGTCAAAACATTACATCATATGAATGAAAACTCTCAAGCTGAAGATTATTTCGTTACGTGTACGTTCTAAATTCGGATAATATCGCATTGAAATGGAATTTTGAGGTAGGTGTTGTTTTTATTTTCTGTTCTATTGAATAATTCGCACATTCATGGATTTCAGCAAGTCAACATGGCGGCTCACTCCTTTGTTACGACATGTCAACTGTGGATTTGATAGTAAATAGTAGCCAACAAAAAAAAATATTTGGGTTAAGAATTATAAGGATTGAACCCATTTTTTCTAGTGGTTATTTAAGAAATAATTCATGCAAGCCTTAGATTTATTTGAAATTTGTCGCTTTTATCTTACAGGGGGTTAAAATGGAGCAGCCATGCACACGGCAATCTTACAATCGCTTCAGTTTTTTTAAATTAGCATATTTGTCCTATTAGAATCGAAATAATTCATGCGAGCCATAGATTTGTTATCATTTTCACATGGCCAGAAACTTGTTAAAAATTACTTTAAAATCTTTCAAGCAAAATAGTTCACTCCCGACCTCGCGCAAAATAGAGAAGAAGGACACAGATTGTTATATAAATACAGGAATTCGTGTACTACTAGGTAGTGAATATTTGAGAAATATTTCTCGAAAATGAGGCAGATTATACCAAGGGAACAATCAAAACCGAAGAAAAACGGACAATACCGTGGCCAAAATGAAAAACGAACAAAAGACAAACTACAGCCTATCAAATACGAGACAGAACACTAGAGACTGAACAACACGAACCCAAAACAGGGTTGATATCAGCTGCATATTTGTAGGCGATTGAAATTTAGCACGTTATCTTATTCAAATTGTGTCTTCGGGTTCCACACGTGGAGCAATTTCTGCTTACCCTTCCGGAGCACCTGAGATCACCCCCGTTTTTTGGTGGGGTTCGCTTTGCTCAGTCTTTATTTGGTTTTCATATGTTGTGTTTTGTGTACTGTTGTTTGTCTTTTCGTCGTTTTTCGTTTTTTTGCCATGGCATTTCCAGTTTGTTTTCGATTTATGAGTTTGAATATCCCTTGGGTACCTTTCGTCTCTCTTTTCTAAATGGGTCATTCAAATAATTGCGATACAAATATACTTGTAGTCTTTGTATCATATCTCCATTCTATATGATTCTCAATTTCAAACATTCATTTGACACTGACGTATACTTCTAGATGATACCTGAAGATACATAGACTAAAAAGAAAAAGTACGTGAATTTTGGTGATTATCAGATACAACGAAAAATGTTTTATGTCATTTGACCTGTTTGAAGATGCCTATTGGACAAATGGTTATTCTAGTAAAGCTCATGTTTCTACGTTCACTGTGTGGCTGCATCTTCATAAATAAAATAAAAACTCACGCCAGACATAATACATCAATGACACTCGAATCAAAATCAAAAACGAAGTTAAAGAGCATTATAAAATCGAAAATTGCCAAATTTGCCTATGGCAAGCCTTATTGTTTCAAATAATTCAACATTTTCTATAAAAACAGTTAATTTACAGAAAATTAAAAAAACATATGAATGATAGTTCATGTAAAGACAAAAGTGCAGTCTACTGGGAAGGTGATACTCCAGAGTACAACACTTTCACCAGCATGGCAATGGTACAGTTTACTACATTCTCCTCCTTAATACATCTCATTTTCATCGTTTCAATCATTTTTAAAAAACAAGACCGCTGTCTATAAAATTTTAAGTTCTAAATCAATCAGAGGTAGTAGTCATTTACTCTATCCATTATAATTGATAAAATGATTCCATGAAAAGGCATGCATCTCATCCGTTATCAATGATACCATTGTTATAGCCAATTTTGGTACGTCTATACTTGTAGAATTTCGGATTATGTTATGACCCCATTTATAGAGATTTAAAATACTATTTTGTGAATATATCTCTTCTAAAAAAAAATCAATTGGATTGATCAAGCCCCTTAAAACAATACCTCAAGAGAGGGTACTACATTTGCTTATTCATGTAAAACGTGCTAAACAAAATATTATCCGCGCGAACGGTTTGAACAGTCAAGTTAACAATATTGTATATAAAGTTTCTACCATATTCAGTCTTGTCTATATCCCATATCCTTAAAACATAGTTTTAGGGTAGGGAATTTTCTGATGGCGATGATTTATGAATTGTCAATCACGGTCTTAGGATTAGACAAAAGACATTCACCAATCTGCTATATGTATATTACGGGCTAGGAATTTCAGCCTCTTCTAAATAGCAAAAGAAATTATCAAACCTAGTTACAATGATTGGAGATCACTCTGTGTTTTGTACCGACCGAAATTTTTTAGCCTGATTGTTCACGCACTTAAAGAAAGTAAATGCATTTACAAACACCAATATTTCTCCGAAAAAAAGGATTGACAACAGAGTTGACGAAAAATAAAATGATTAAAAACAAAACTTTGTCGTTTCAATAGAACAAAATGTATAATCAATACCCATGTACTTAGAAAAAACTTTATCAGACTGACAGGGGTCGGAATGAACCAATCGTGGAATATTACACGTGATCTGTCGGATGCTCATTTCCGGTTTATACGGTCTGTTGTTTTTGTGGAAATATCAGACAAATGACTAATTGAGAAATATAATATTGAGAAACGCTATAGTTTTCTTGACAGGGTTATTTAATTCATCATAACATGAAATATGTTTCAGTTTTTCTTCTTTGTTGTTTATATGAATTATTTAAAGAAATAAGAATTTATAAAAAAAAATATTATTGAAAACGCTGGATAGTTCTAAAGCTAAATTTGAAATCTATGCATTTCCTTAGATTCTTGTATCACTTTTTCATATTTTTTATTTTTTTTTTTTGCGGAACATGTAAATTTCAAAATTTGATTATTATGCCTTCGGGTATGTTTTAAAGTATTATTGTATAATATTATTGGCGCTTTGGTTTTACAGCGAATACAACAATTTTATAGAACACTGCAAATACTACTACCTTTCAATTAGTATAACTTAGCATATTATGATCTATTATACCTTTAAAGAAAAGCAGTTGCAAAACCAATAAAGTCTTTTCCCTTCAAGTAAGCATAGGATTTAATATAATGCCTCCAACAGTTAAATTTATGTCAAATATACAATTTAAATATCTGTGTGTTGTCCAAATTTCTATTGAATCCTAACATTTAATAATTTTATTTCAAAGCAGGAAAAAACAAACAGAAAGCGAATATCAATGGTTTAATGTTTGAAAAAACTTTGAGTTGTCTAGAAATCAAACAATATGCAAAATAAAAATAAAACTAAAAACTATGAAAATTAATGTTTCGTGAATGAGAAGAATAGAATATCAAAGTTAATAATTCTTTATTGTCATATAAGTACAACATTATACTTGTGACAAATACAAAAATAACAACAACAAAAAATAAACTGATTTGAATACATATACATATATACATACAAGGAAAAATAACTAAGAGTCCCCTGTCCTCAGCTCTAAAGACTGTTTTATAAAGGAAACCCGTTTTTTCACTTGGTTTATATTTGAAGGATTTAGCAGGACTACTAGTTTTTCGGTATCAGTCAGGTTTGAAAATAGAGGATTATCTATTGCGATGTCATTAAAAAGTTGATACGTAATATTTTATTATTTTGACAGTAGAGTAGAAAATGGTTGTCATCTTCTATGGTTTTACAAGTTAGACATGTTCTTTGGTTTCGAGGTATATTCAGATATCTGCCCTTTTCTATAAGTAAATTATGGTCACTTCTTCTAATTGTTGTAAATAAACGTCCAGTTTCAAAATTTGGATATTTAAGATAAAATTCTTGGTCTTGTTTGACTTTAATACTTTTATAAAGAAAACGTTTGTTATTTTCGTTTAAACTATGTAAAGTATCAGAATTGACGTTCAAATCTCATAGATCGATTAAGAAGACAAACCAAGGTAACAAACATAAACTGACGGAAAAATAGTAAAATAGTAATTCTACGAAACAGTCTGTCAATCATCATGGATTAGCTAATTTGTAAAGGTGTAACTTTGCTCAGATTATATGAAATCTAACGTTTAAGTATCGGAACTATAAGATATATGGTTAGATCATATGTTTTCGAACGTCACATGAATTCGTACTATGCATGCTTTTTCAATGGAAGTTGTGACGTCACAATGCATTCTTAATAGCACGAAAACCCATGAGACGAGGATAAATAAATTTTTTCTAATGGACAATGGAAAATCTCCTACAAAATTTTGAGGTCTTTTGAATCTGATCTTTTCTGGTAAATGGGAGATAATCGAATATAACCCGTGTTATATCGCAAACTACATACAATTGTCTATTTTCGTATTACCGACTTTTGACTTTTGACTTTTTGCCGTATTTAAAATGGAATTATTACGCATTTGATATATGACTTTACGCAGGTTATTGGGTAAAACTTAAAATTTGTTTAATTTTTGAAAATAAATTTAATCGCATGTATCTAATATGTATAAGTATTTTTACATATATGCTTTATCATTCCATCATTTTGATTTGTAGACAGCAATCACATAATGTTGAATATTTATGTTTTATTTAAGAACTGAATGCTTCTTTTTATAATTTTATCGGGGTGTAAAAGCGTTGACCGAAGCACATCCGCGCTTCATTTATTGAAAATGTGCACGATCAACGCTTTTACATCCCAATAAAATTATAAAAAGAAGCATTCAATTCTTATAATAACATTTTTATGCTATAACCGTGAAATTAAGAGTGATATCAAGCTTTTTTTTTTCTTTACACAAAAACTGGTCCAACAAAGTTAAGAAGAAGAAAGACTGAAATCTATACTACATAAGTTTACCGTCACCATTACGAATTAGTTGACCAATAAGATATGTCGCTATCTCGACTACTAACGACATATTTTCGTGATCTTAGATCTTTAGATAACCACTAGTCGTCTGATCTTAAATTTTGACTGAGTATGGAGTCTCATGGCGGGCGATGCATACATAGCAGGAGTCGATTAGCCTGTTGACGCAACTGGTCTTGCCTCTTTTGGAGTTAATTTTTTTGATTTCCTCAGTTTTTGTTTGTTACCTTAATTTGTCTCCCCTTAATCGATTTATGAAATTTAAACATTGGTAAACTAATGTCTCCTTAATTTGTTTGTTGATGTGGTTCATAGGTGAATCTCGTTTCTCGTTTTTGTCGAGCCTGCGACTTTTGTCGCAGAAAGCTCGACATAGGGATAGTAATCCGGCGGCGGCGGCGGCGGCGTTAACTAACTTCTTAAAAGCTTTATATTTTAGAAGGTGGAAGACCTGGATGCTTCATACTTTGTATATAGATGCCTTATGTTACGAAGTTTCCGTCTGTCACATGTCCATTGTCCTTGACCTCATTTTCATGGTTCAGTGACTACTTGAAAAAAAAGTTAAGACTTTTTGTAATGTTAATTTCTCTCTTATTATGAGTAATAGGATAACTATATTTGGTATATGCGTACCTTGCAAGGTCTTCATGCCCGTTAGACAGTGTTCACTTGACCTCGACCTCATTTCATGGATCAGTGAACAAGGTTAAGTTTTGGTGGTCAAGTCCATATCTCAGATACTATAAGCAATAGGTCTAGTATTTCTGGTGTATGGAAGGATTGTAAGGTGTACATGTCCAACTGGCAGGTGTAATCTGACCTTGACCTCATTTTCATGGTTCAGTGGTTATAGTTAAGTTTTTGCGTTTTGGTCTGTTTTTCTTATACTGTATGCAATAGGTCTACTATATTTGGTGTATGGAATGATTGTAAGGTGTACATGTCCAACTGGCAGGTGTCATCTGACCTTGACCTCATTTCATGGTTCAGTGGTCAAAGTTAAGTTTTTGAATTCTGGTCTTTTTTTCTAATACTATATTTGGTGTAAGGAAATTTTTTATGATGTACATGTCAGTCTCACAGGTTTTATTTGACCTTGACCTCATTTTCAAGGTTCATTGCTCAGTGTTAAGTTTTTTGTGTTTTGGTCTGTTTTTCTTAAACTATAAGCAATAGGTCAACTATATTTGTTGTGTGGAAGGATTGTAAGCTGTACATGTCTGCCTGGCATGGTTCATCTGACTTTGACCTCATTTTCATGGTTCATTGGTCAATGTTTAGTTGTTTTTTTTTTGGTTAAGTCTGTTTCTTAGAAACTATAAGCAATAGGTTAACTATATTTAGTGTATTGAATGATTGTAAGGTGTACATGTATTTCTCGTTTGGTTTATATGACCTTGACCTCATTTTCTTGGATCATGTTCAGTTTATGCGATAGATGTAGTAAAGCTTTATATTTAGGACTATCAACATAATATCAATGGTTAGTAAAGAAGGCGAGACATTTCAGGGTGTGCACTCTTGTTTATATAGATTAGACCGTTGGTTTTCCTGTTTGAATTGTTTTTACACTAGTCATTTTTGGGCCCTTTATAGTTCGCTGTTCGGTGTGAGCCAAGGCTTCGTGTTGAAGGCCGTACTTTGACCTATAATTGTTAACTTTTTACACATTGTGACTTTGACGGATAGTTGTCTCATTGGCACTCATACCACATCTTCTTATTTATATTTAGAAAGCAAGATCTTCACTGTCTTGTCAGCTTTGTTACAATCCTTGCGTTATTAGATGGAAATGTATGACTTTGTTAATGTCCGACAATAATAAATTTTAGATACGACCCCTATTATATAAATTATATTTATAAATTAACAGGGCCTTTTATAGCTGACTTTACGGTATGTTAATCATTGTTGAAGGCCTTCGTACGGAGATATTGTTGCTTACATCCAATTGATTTTGGACAGTTGTCTCCTAATTTTCATATGCATACACATTAATAATCAGTGGCCGGATATAATGCCACTCCTTGTATCTGAATTTACCAGCTATAATCTGCGTAATAGCCAAACTTATACAGTTCCGATAACTCGACTTAATCTCTATTAACAGGCTCTGGAACAATTTATGCATAGCTACACGCAATTTAAGCTCTCTCTATACCTTTGCTACAGTGGTTCGACAAAATAATAATATACATTTTTATACTTTGTTTTGGATGTTTTGTTTTTATAAAGAAAGAGTTTCATTAAGATATATATCATTAATATTGTTTGTCAAGAGAGATTTTAAATATTTCAACTTATTTAGTAAATATTTCGGAAAATATTGACAAAACTAATCTTATTTGAGAGTGTGGATGGGGTTTACAGAATAGAGAATAATGGGCAAAATGTGTAGAATAAAGGGCAAAAAATTAAAGAATAGAGAACAATAGGCCAAAAAAAATAAAGAATAGAGAATAATGGGGTGCTACAATATAAAGAATAGAGAATAACAGGCAAAATTTATAAAGAATATAGATAAATGGCCTAAAAAATTAAAGAATACAGAATAGAAGGACTTCCATCCAAACCCTCTAATTTTTATTACAATTGACAAATTTTCCGGTTTCCTGTTTTCTGAGATTTTAATTTTTTGTCATGAAATTTTGTCAATTTCCTTATAAAATTATGTTTGTTATGTTTTAAATAGGGTTACATATGACAAATTTTCCGGTTTCCTTTTTTCGAAGATTTTGTGATAAAATCCTAGTTTTTGCTTAGTAGACACTGTTTTTCTTGTTATGAAACTTTGTCAGTTTCCTTATACAATCATGTTTGTGATGATACAATTTGAATTCTATTGTAAGAAAGGTGTTGAAGGATAAATATAAAAGCAAACTATTTCATAAAAAAAATTACTCGTTATTCAATTTTGCTTTTTATACAAAAAAAGAAGATATTTTTAGATATTAAAGATTATTCGGTATCGATTGTTGCTTATGATGTGCGGTCTTCTTGATTCATTCGATTGAAATGTTTATGTCCGAATAAGGTCCGTTGTTTTACATTTTCTTTCAATACTTTAATAAAGTAGTGAACCCCGCCACATTCTTTTTGTGCCTGACCCAAGTGAGGATTTGTGTTGTAAATTGTTTTGTTATAAATTAGGCCGTTAGTTTTTCTCGTTTGAATTTTTTTCGCATTAATTTTTTTTTTTTTGTCGGCCCCTTTTACAGCCGACTATACGGTATGGCTTTTCCCGTTGTTGAAGGCCATACGGTTGCCTTGTATTGCATACATTCACTTCATTTGAATTCTGGTGGACACTTGTCTCATTGGTAATCATACCCTACATCTCTTTATTTTTATATTAATCTTTATTGCATGTCATTCTGATATATTTCTTTTTTGAATTTCTCTGGTTTAGTTTCATACATACTTGTGTACGGAGAACTGTTGTGTTTCTGTTCAAACATTTTTTTTAAATTAACAAAACACTCCTATATATATTATAGCCTGCTGTTCTCGTTGTTTGCTTTTACAAAGAGGAAAATTTTAACATTTTATTGTAACTCAGTCTTTATTATTCCTAAGCCTAATGAAGCGGCGGGGATAATAAAGGAAATTCATAGATATAAGAAGATGTGGTATGAGTGCCAATGAGACAACTCTCCATCCAAGTCAAAATTTATAAAAGTAAACCATTATAGGTCAAAGTACGGCCTTCAACACGGAGCCTTGGCTCACACCGAACAGTAAGCTGTATAGGGCCCCCAAAATTACTAGTGTAAAACCATTCAAACGGGAAAACCAACGGTCTAATCTATATAAAAAACGAGAAACGAGAAACACTTATGAACCACATCAACAAACGACAACTACTGAACATCAGATTTCTGACTTAGGACAGATGCAAACAAATGCATCGGGTTTAAACGTTTTAATGGTACCAAACCTTCACCCTTTTTCTGAAACAATAGTGTTACATCACAACATAGAAAGACACACTATAAAATATCAACTGAAATAGCTTAACTCAATCAAAGGACATATTAACACCAGTGAACATACACTGAAAAATAAATTTGACCTATGATGCAATGTAAATACAAAATAAATAAACTAAGGGAAGAATAATAAAAGTAACATATTATATCGGTATGAAATGTTAACCAATTTAAGAAAAACAATATTCTCGAACAAAAATATCAGCCATTTGCAATAACTTTAAACACAGGTAAATGAAAATAATTTTGTTGTTAGGTATACGTGTACAGTTCCAATAGAGAAAGGAAATATATTTACAAAATAAATAATTTTGATGTTCATAGTACGAAGTGAAAATTTATAGTAGTACCAAACACTTATCAAAGCTGGTATATAGACCATACCAATTTTTAATACAAAACTGATAGTAGTCACTTAGGTAAGAAATGTTCGAGGTGACAGGATGGATATTTATTCAATCGTATAGATGTACCAAGAAAAACTTTGCACAGCCAGAATAATAACCGATGTGGACAGTAAAATCATTATAAAATACATTGAACGAACATATCCAGATTCTTGCTGAAATTATTTTGGATATTATGGATAATGTAAACACTATACATGTATAGTGTGCCGTATATTTAGGAATTTTGATATTTGTCCTTAGGGCAGAATCATTGATTTCTTGATTATTAGTAGTTCAATTACAATTCTTCTTTTGTGTAGAGGGACACGTATTTTTCTTTTAAATAAATTGTTTGTATCTAAATATCTTGAAGAACGTAATTTATTTCAGAACAGAAATGAAAGCTAGCTTGTTACCATTGAAAACTAGTGATAAAAGTTGATTACAACTTTGACACAACTTACATTTTTTGTCCCTGTATTTTATTGAGAAAAAAAAAACGTTTTTGATCCGTAGAAAAAAAACCATGCCTCCACAAATGATGAATGATCCATACCTTAAATACTCTGAAAGAACGAGAAAACTTTAATCACAAGTGTGTTTCTATATTAAGTGTTGTCTGTGCCGAAGGTTTCTGAATTATATTATTTGCCTTGAGACCAGAATTATGAGCAACATGTATTTCAATATATCAAGTAACTAGTAAACTTGTATTATATATATATATATACATTTGTGTAGTTTATATTATAAGCAGAAATTTAACAGATTGTTTAGGAATTTATGTTTGACCACCTTGGGTATGGTTTCTCGGGGACGAAAAATTAAAACTGAATTCTTCCAGAAATCCTCTTACCCAATTAAGGATAGAAACTTGATATCGCCGAGTAAACAATCGACACTTTTGCAGTCTGTTTAATGTTTTAGAAGTTTCATTTTGCCCTATGTACAAAAAAAGGACAAAAATGCTGTAGGAGTTATCCAGTCTGAGTAAAACATTGAAAATATTTTGGATAGGAAGTGGAAACTTGAATAATAGCTAGAATTATACATGGGAATTCAAATGATGGTGTCGATATTATTCGTATGACATTTGGGAGCATAGTCTCTAGGTGTAGAAAAACAAATAAAATATGATTGTCACATAACTTCATTCACACTAATAAAAAGAGACACACTTTATGTCATGTGTATAAATAACTCTTCTCGAATATCAGAATTTAAGGATTGTGAATACTAATGATAGATTTAATATCTTATCTTCCATTTTCAAATTAATACTATCAGCTTAACGTTCGCATGGAAGTAAGCAGTGTAGGTGTCGTTTTTAAATATTATTTGTTTCAATGCTATACGTTTTCTTTTACACTAAGAACCAATGGCGTCCCTTGGGGACGTGCCAGACATTGGAGAGTTCCATTGCAAATGGCGACAAATAAATTGTCTCTAGTTTTCCCAGTGTATGGTCATGGTAAATTAAAAACTTACCAATGCGGTTTTACTCCTAATCACCCTCCCTCTCTAAAGCTGAAATGATATTTGTTTAAGGTGTGGATGTATTCATTTCAATCGCAGAATTCTAATTGAATGAATTGTCGCATACCCATTGCTTACACCAAAGCGGACATGCATTTCCTTCTAACTCAAGTATTTCTTTCAGAAACACAGCATTCAAGTCTCTCAAGTACTACATACGTTGGGGTTTACTGACTGCGACTTTTAACTTTTAACATGTAATATACCATGTATATAATACATTAGAAGACGTTTTGCAATTGTGTTTCGAATGGTGTATAAAAAAAAAGGAGGAAGATACATTCAAAACTCATCTTTCGAAGAGAAACTGACAACGCCATTCCAAAAAAACGAAAGAGTACGAAACGGGACGAACATACAAACAAATTCACAAAACAATACACAAAAGGCAAAAAGCTATGCAACACAAACAGCACCAAAAACTTGAGGTACAAGTTGTTAATGAAAACAGTTGGCAGACAATGACCATGAAACTGCTCTACAAATTTCATTTATTTATTTCGGGGAAGGAGTTATAAATCGACGATTTATGGATGCTTAACGTTCCGTTTGAAATATCAAACGCATAGTCAGGACGATGGCATGTTATCTTGATAATTATTATTATGACTTTTGCTTTGTACCAGACATACTTGGCTGGTGTTACAACACGCTAACTAACAAGATAAAAGAAAACAAGAAAACATCATCCGGAAGAGGACACTTATTTCTTACTTGGAGCAAACCATACTTCGATCTTGCGCTTAAAGATGTCCCGTGTTTGGCGGAGAAGTAGCAAATACAACATAGAATAAAACGGTGACCTCCTGTACGTGAGGTATGCACACTACAGCTAGCGTAATCAATTCAATGATAATTTGAAAATTTAATAAATTAACAAAATTTTCAAATTACCTAGATGAATTGTTGATTGATTGTTGTTTGTAAAACTATAGGAGCAAATGATATATGCATTACTATGGTAAGTAAAGATTTCTCCTTTTCCATTATTGTGATTAAAATGTGAATAATTAGCATTTGTACTGTACTGAGCAGCCAATCTCTAAATCAGTTAAAATATTTGACACGTAAATTGCGCCTAATTTGGATACAAACGGACCCTTTAACACCGAACCCGTTTTCAAAACATCTGTAGAAACGTTTGTGAATACCACGTTAAATTTTAACGGAAAGACCCGTCAACGTCTCCGTTAGTTGACAGATGCTTTGTGAATAAGCTCTCACATAGGTTATGTAAGATATGTATAACGATATGATAGACGGAAATTGGAACCACAATTGTAATGAGAGGATAACATTGAAAAGGCAGAAATTTTGACTTGCAACAGGCTATATACAGACCCCTCAGAGAGAAGTTGCCACGGGTCTTTAATGTGCAGATAACGTGGCAATCATTCCTTCAAGAGGCATCGGATTTAACTTTCGTATTCCTACCGGACGTGACCGCGTATTCATACGTCCTGAACGGCAAAAAACGGACGCCCCACTTTTGCAAGGCTCTTTTGCCAACGGTAGAGTTCCAAAGATGACCATATTTATAAAACCAAGTCAACCCTTGTGTTGAAGTTGACGTAAAAAAAATGGCAGGAAACACCCGCAGACCTAACCATCCTATTTTGGAGTAACCCTCATTCTGAGATGTCTGGTAATTCGAGAAATATCTAGATAAAATTTGGCTAAAATGATAGCAAAATACGGAGTTAGCTCCCCTTAATTGATAATTTCTCGTGCATTTCGAAAGAATTATATCTTGAAATACAAGATCTGGGAAAGGAAACACATGTTATATTTGTGCATCATTATACATTCTGAACTTTAATTAATATAAAATTGAGCCGGTTTTTGTTTGTAATGTTTTCACCACTGCCTGATTCTTAGGCAGATTGGCACTTAATTGTAAAACTACCGAGGATTTGCGCTTTGAAAACGTAGAAGATACCAAGGGGGAAACCTAATGCTATAGAATAAGATATTCATCATTGAGAATTGCCTTCAGGCAAAAACTGCAAAAAAATGCGAAAAGGTCATGGAAAACACACAAGAGAATAGCAGAACATCGAAATATGTTCATACAGTTTGGTCCACTTCATCCCTTTATTCCAACTACTACAGAACGTACAATTAAACAGATAATATACGCCTGTCGAAAAAAAGTGCCCTTTTTTACTTTGATTTAATTAGTTTAACAATACAGTCTAACTTTCGGTCTTGCATTAACGTACATTTGTATTTCAAATGAATAATTTTCTGACGCAAACCTATTAAGATACTGTTTTATGGTGTATTATTCTGGTAAAGCATCAAACTGAAATATCATGTGAAATAAATCAAAAACTGTAGTGAATACCACTTAATAGTAGCCGGATATGGTTGGAGGTCCTCACTAATGTGTTTTTGTTTTATTTGTAGGCAATTTTCTGTATTTTTTTATTTTTTGCCCATCATTCTCTATTCATTAGATTTAAGCACCCAATTTGTCTATTCTTTATTTTTAGAACGCGATTTTTCTCTATTTTTTTTACTATTATTTTCTATTCTGTAAACCCTATCTGGACCCTCACTTGTCATAACTTCAATGTCTAATAGAAAATTCAAGTAGTAAGGAAATAGTTAGGAGGTCGCCATCTTATGTATTGAGTCGACGGGAGGGAAATGTTTGATTTCACTGAGTGATAATAATTTTGTTAAAGTTGAATTAGTTGCCTTAACTACGGTAAGTACTGTAACGGCACGGGATCTAACGTTTATATAGCAATTTCGAAAGGGGCGTAACGGAAGCATACTTATCAATTGAATAAATGGTATATTAATCATATTTAAAAACAAGAAATTAATATATGTTGAATAATATTCATTTTCGTCATCTTCAAAACTGTGTTAATTCTATCAATCTACACCAAAGACGAACATAAAATGAAACTGACATTATACATTTGAAGACAAGAAATTATTTACTAGGATTTTTCTGTTGAATCTTTTATTTTATTTTATTACTTAACAGTCAATTTAATTTCCGATCTTACAGTAAGAGTCTAAATTGAAAAATGTTTATCTGAAGCAAAACATTTTTATATGTATTGCACATGTTGCATTAAGGTTCAAATTGTTTATATTTATCTTTCTAATTGCTCAACTGCCATATATATATATATATATATATATATACCTGCGTTATCAAAACTAGTAAATAACTACTTCTTTTCCTAAAAATATGTCAAAAGAATCACAATATCTAATAACTTGTTGCATTTAAAACCCACATTTCAGTATTTGAATTTTTGTTTAGAAATCGATTGAAATGACGGAGAAATATTTTGAAGGTATCCTTGACGTTTCCAGCTTATCGCCAAGTAGGACGTATCAAATTGAAAGAAGAAAATATATACTTGTATTGTACCCAAAAGGTGCAAAAGGAATTGAATTCTAATATATTTTGATTAATAAAGATATTTTAAACCACTATTTCCGTGAAATATTTTGTATGATTCAGCATGGATCAACCGGTCTCGCTCCTTTTGTATTCCCTCAGTTCTATGTTTTTACCTTGATTTGTCTTCTTAATCCATTCATGAGATTAAAACATCGGTAAACTGTTGTTGCCTGAATTTGCAGCAGTTGCTGTGGCTATGATTGGATTAAATTGTCTATGATTTTGAACGATTTATTAATGACAAAAGTAGAGTTCGATTATTCATTGCCATTTTTAAACTGGTGTAATTGCTCTTTATTAAGGGCCACTTTTCATCAACGCCTTTTGTAAAGCATTTAAATAATAACAAACATTTTTCAAAACTGATTGAAACCTATACCAGTCCTTGTTTGTTTGTACTGTACGGGTTTGTTTTCTTTAGCGTCAAATATGTTAACCTCATAAGTTAAATTAGACTCAAATCGTCCTTTGCCTTTGGGATCAGAATGATATGAATTTATCTTAGTCTACTGAATCGACCGAGCACATTTCATGACATTTCTTATTTTGGGTAAAGAACGGTTGCGATTTTTCACGGTGCACATTTTGTTTTCACAGGGTTTCTACGGTCTCTTTATCCAAGTTTTCAGTTGGCACCTCTTCACGGCCGTGTCTTACTCGTTTTCAATTTTCCTGAATTTAATCTTTCAATTCTGGCTTTCAATTTATGTTTATTTTAAAACGAGGTTTAAAAATAAAAAAACCCAGATAATTTGGAATCCATAACATCATAATAAATATAGTAATGAAGTCAAAAGAAATAGCGTTTTCCTGTCATTTAAAAGGCCCTTTTCACGTTTGAGATATTGAAAAATTAGTAGATTTTCAGCTCTTTTTTTTTGGACCTGTATATAAAGAGCACATGCAAGTAACAACGAAATAATTTACCACTTTGTTTGTATATATAAACAATTCTTTTCAAGTTTACATTTATTTGGTACTTGCTATGATTAATATTTCCCACAGACAGATATGTGTCAAAACATGCAATATTTGTCATTTCCGGAGATAAATTCATTTTATACTATCTTTTGACAGCAAATCTCGGTAAATCTTCGTAATATTTGAAATTCCGTCATGTCCTTACTTTTAAACTTTTCACAAATCATTCAATCACCTTTATGAAAAATCTCCTCATTATATAGTACTTCAATTTAAGGCTGAAAAGGCCCCAGTGTACCTCCTCCTTGCAAGGTCAGCAACATGTTATAGTCATACTGTGTGACTCCCATGTACTTATGTATTGTCTTCAAGTTATTTTGTTGGTGGAGAAACTGTTGGATGCATAATTATTTTTGGTTCATTGACATACAGTTATGAGACTGCAAAACTTATATTAAGTTTGATAGTAGACCAGTTGTATGTTTCAAATGTCCCCAACGTCCTTTTTCAGAAGGGTCGTTTTGGAAACAGAATTGTTCCTTTTTCGTCATTGGTCACCAGTTAGGAAGACTTTTCCATTTACTTTTTTTTTTAATAATGAATTGGCTTCTCATAGACATGTACGTGGTATAGAAAAGGCGATAGGTACAAGTGAAGCAATAACTGTCGAGTTTTTTTTCTGAGATTTGTCTGAATCATTCTTTTATTTGTATAGAAAAGAGATAGAAGATACGAAGGGCAATGCACAATCATAAGATATAATGGCAAAAACGACTAGTCAAATAACAGTCGATGTTAAATTATTTGATATTTGAGATTTCGTCTTACATCTATCCGCAACGATTATTTATAATCCTTAACGAAGATTCAAAAGGAGCCAGGTTGAAATTATTAAAGGGATCCTTTTCATTAGTTATGGGTACTGATTTTTGCCCTAGGTACAGTATAAAACTGTGATGAAAGATCAATTCTTGAGGATGATCTTTCTTACTAAAACTAAGTATCAAAACTGATCCTGAACGTAGCAAATACATAAATTTTATACGGCTCTTTTAAAGTTTTATCTATTAAAACTGAACAAATAATTGTTTGTTTCTAATACGAAACCTATTCGTCTCCTTGTGCTTAAATACAATAATTCTTTGTAAATATCACTTTAATCAACTATGCAAATAGTTGAACATGTTGAAAATTTTCCGCCTTTTCGCGTCTTTAGCAAACGCATCTATCAAACATCTATTTTTCAGATTGCTCAATTTGTTTCTTCATGGCTTTCGTCTGGTTGGCAATACTCTAGAATTTCTTGTTGTTGCAACTACTGTTGTTCTTTGAGGTGCATATATTGATGCAAGCAGTCCGAATTCACTGTGTTATTTGTCCTGTCTATTCATGACTGAATGTATTTTGAAAATATTAATTAATAGAATGCAAAAGTGTGGGGTCTTTTTCTCAATTAAAAAATGATAAAATGCCACCCACGCATACGCAACTATGATTCGAAATGCCAAACAAGTTAATTTAGAGTTTTAGATCATTCAGTGGTTATTTCGGTGGACAACTCTCTCCCAGTCATTTGATGGTTTAGTCCATTCATAGTCATTTGATTGACCGGTGGCCAAAATATAACAGTCACGAAGATCATAATCTTCAAATTCAATGTAATATGTCCCTATCTTACTTCAACAGGATTCAAAATGCAACAGAAAGTTAATATGCAGATCATGCTATTCTTTAGAGTTTATTGAATCTACATGTTGTCGCTTCAAATCAATTATTGTCGTGCCTCTATGAAACATTCGTTCATAAGTTGCGGACATGAAAACTCGTGGAAAAATCTTTTAATAATGACTTTTACCCGAAGATTTTAATATATTCAAGAATTTGCATTAGTGTACATATATTTATACTGCATGTAATACTAAGTCCCGTCATACAATTCGGCGATGTTCTTACTTATGTACTACTGACACCGACGGGAACACCAAATGCCACTAACCACACTCTCTTTCATTACTAAAACAGGATTTAGGGTCAGAGGAATAAACATACACTCAGTGATATTTGTTTATTGCCGTATATCATATTTATTTTCGTTTATTCTTTTGTTCATAAATCAGGCCGTTAGTTTTCTCGTTTGAATTGTTTTAATTTGTCATTTCAGGGGCCCTTTAAAGCTTTATATGCGATACGGGTATTGTTCCTTGTTGAAAACAGTACGGTGACCTATAGTTGATAACTTCTACGTCATTTCGTTTCTGGTGGAGAATTGTCTCATTGGTTATCATACCCCATCTTCTTATTTCTATAATCATAAACGATTTAAAAGTAAACAAGAATAAATTTTGTTATCATAATAACTTCAAAGAAGACTTATCTATCTATTTGCATACTGTGGATTCATTATCATTCGTTGGATTCCAATTTTCGTTTATTTCGTGGGTATATGTAAACTTTGTATTAAACATGAATTTAAGTGTTCAACAAAATACAAATATTCTAAATGCTTGTATGCAGACTTTGGCAAAACCGCAAAATCAAATATCGACGAAAATACAATTTTCCTCAATCCATGAAAATTGGTACAAACGTAAATAAATGAATCCACAGTATTAAACGATTTAATGTTTAACATGTATTTGATGTTAAGCAAGCATGGAACACTAGTAATTAATTGAGAATGTATCATCGTTAAAAATCCATAAATGTTTGTTCTTTTAGGAATTGGTTTTAAACGGAATGGCTTCATCCATTAGGAAAGCACAGTCGCCATTGTCTTGTCAGCTTTGTGACAAGCCTAACGTTATAAAATGGAAGTGTAAGGATTGTGCATTGTTAATGTGTGACAACTGTAAAGAACGTATCCATCCCAAATTTAAATTGTCCGAAACACATGCTATAATTTCCATTAAAGATATTGGAAAGGAGGAAGGTGATATTTCTGCTCAGTTTGGATCGTTACAAATTTCAAAACCAGTGATATCGTCACTACTATCTACGTATACGTCAGATTTTCCTGCCTTCGGTAAAATCCAATATTCTGGTAATGACACAATTTACTGCTCGTACCATGTAGATATGAAAGACTACAAGTTTTTCATTATTCGGTTATTGAAAGAATCAATAAAAGTATTACAGAAATTAGATATAGAATGTACAGATTTTGCACTCGGCAGTAAAGATGAAATATACTACGGACAATTCCGTGGTTCTGAGGTGAAAGTTTTATTAACTGACGGTGTAACAAATACAGTTCTTAGCACTTCACCAATGCTAATAATGTGCATACATATCAATAAAGACAACGAGATAATCCTAGGTCTACGAGAACAAGGGTCTACATTTCCAGTCACAGAATTCTCTACCAGACAAATTGCTGTATTCGGTGAAAACAACAAACGAAAACTTATGATTGAATACGATCAAAAGGGTAAAAACTGTTCAGTTATATCTGGAGAATATCCACTGATTTATATGATAACATCTATGCAATTGATCAACTTGAAAATTATGATGGACGATTAGTCGCGTTAGAAAGATCTGGTGGTGTAAAATTCATATACGAAGGTCACCGTACTGTCAATACAACACAAACACCATTCAATCCAATGGATATTGTTATCACATAGACAAATAATATAATTCTCACCGACAGGAAAAACAATTCTCTTCATGCATTGAATGCAAAAGGAGAGATAATTGGCTTACAAACTGTAACAGATCTTGGAGTAAAATATCCCGGCAGTCTGTGCTTGGATAGGGAAGGATTTTTATTGATTGGATGCACTAGCCATATCAAAGCAAGTGATGCCAAAATTCATGTCGCTAAAATAGCATTATGATTTATTTCGTTAGAAAATGACATATAAATACATGTAACTAATTGTGTAGTTTTTACTTTGTACCCTTTGCTATTTATACGTAATGAGTTTCAAAACCATAGCCAATGTGTTGCAATGTGTGGACCACTATTTTGTATTTTAAATTGTTTTGATGCATTGTTTTTTAACCATGCATGAATTACTTTTATTTTTCTACTTTTTAATCTAGATTAAAATTCCAATTTTCTGACCAATTGTTGTACATTTGATAATAATATCCAGTCATCCATAACTACAACTCTTGCAGGGTTCCAAATTTCCGATCGGAAATTTGTCTATCCATGGTAGCCACATATATATTATTTTTCTTTGTAATAATCATTCTTAGGGCATGTTGACACATGTATTCAAAATTTGAATTTCATTTTATGGGTCATATTGTAAAACAAAATGTAAAATTAGTGGTTCCGGCACTTATTGTCTCTGTTTCAATTTGTTGCAAATCTTTTATAGTTATAGTTTTGTCTATGGACATGCAAATAAGAAATGAGAAATTTTGCTCAATAAAACTATTTTAGACTTTCAATTTAAATGTTGTTCCTTCAAATTGGTAAAATAATGATGATCAAAGAAACTTTTGTCTCACCAAAAGGCTTTTATAACTGGTTATAAGAACTATAATGGTCAAAATGTGTCCCAAACGTCCTCCTTTTCTTTTCGACTTGTTTATTTATTCATATGTGGCTGACTTCATACAAGAACTTTTTCGAAAGAAAGAAGAGAAGTCAGCAGTTTCCTTTAAATTTACTTTCCGCTATATAATTTGAGATAAAGGACACAACAGAAACAGTTAAGTCTGTCTCAAATCTTGACTTACCTCTAGAAATTGACAATGCGGGTCGTTTGAAAGCAAAACTTTACAACAAAAGAGATGATTTCAGCTTCCCAATTGTGAACTTTCTTTTGGTGTAGCAACATTCCCACAGCGCCTGCATACGGAGTATATATCTCCTCTTGATACGATATTCCAGGGCTCCTATTTTCTATAATGATTTCCTTGATAGAGGGTTGGTGCTCACAAGGAAGCTATTAAACCAAGAGTTCCAAGTGGTGAAGGTGAAATCATCCCTTTCGTAACTTTTATGGACGCTACCACGAGTTGGTTGACCGTTATGGAATATCCGTTTCACAGGTAACAGCGTATATCTTCCAATTGTCGTAACTACAATCCCGTCCCTTTTCATGAATGTGACCTACCGAATTATACTTGTTACCGGTTTTGTATTAACATGAGTAACACGACGGGTGCCACATGTGGAGCAGGATCTGCTCACCCTTCCGGAGCACTTGAGATCACCCCAGTTTTTGGTGGGGTTCGTGATGCTCAGTCTTTAGTTTTCTACAATCCCGTCCCTTTTCCCGAATATGACCTACCTAATTAGTCTTATTACCGAGTTTGTACTCGCATGAGCAACACGACGGGTGTTACATGTGGAGCAGGATCTGCTTACCCTTCCGGAGCACCTGAGATCACCCCAAAAGTGTTAATTTCACGAATATATTTTATTTAGATATACGGGTAGAAAGAATATATATATATATTTGTGACGGTATGGCTTAGTGGTAATTTTAACTACATTTTAATCTGTATTACGTGCGTTTGACTTCGAAATAAAGTTACCAAATTGAAACTAGTTAACCAAAGAAGATGGACAAGACTAAAGGAAGTTTTCATATTTTATTGATGCTTCAAGAGTACCTGTTAATAATTAGATAAGGGAGCAACCATTTGAGTTATATTCTGTACTAAACATTTATATTATAATGGCTACTGCATATAGAGAAATATGGGAGAAATCTCCACTTGGTTCAACTGGCTTTCATACTGTCTATATACTAGTATTATATTATTTCTGACAGTCTATATATTATAGTACACATACGTGTAATCAGCCATAGGTCAGTTCAATGACAGGCATAAATTATAGCATATATTTTATATAACATGAGCGCTCCTCTTGAATTGTTTTTAGAGGTATTCCTGTAATCTACAGAGCCATTAGCAGCAATTATGTAAACGTTATATATTACAAACTTCAATAATAACTAAAGATATTTACAACTATGTACACTTAACATGACAAAGGTAGATTTTTCAAAGTCCGACCCCCCACCCCCCCCTCTTTTTCTTAAGTAAATAAAAATATCATTCTACTAAAGAGCTTAAATATAGCACAGGTGACTTATTCTCCCAGCTAAATTCACTTTTGTAAAATTAGCAATAGGATAATTCCATATCCTCAAGTTACACCCTAAAAATTTCGGATATAAAGGTTTATTCATGATATTTGAGTCTTCAAAGTACACCCTTAAACCTTCATATCATTTGCAAGATCTCTGCAACTATATTAACATACATGGCCCAATATTCTGTAACTTCTAGAGAAAAGCCCCAAGCTCAAAACAAAATAAACATTAATTTCTCTATTTTTCTCCTTTTCTCATGTTCATAAATTTACTCAGCTATTGACCATAGTCAAACATACCTTTTTCTGTTGATACTGCACAAAACAGCACAGGTATAACTGAGGGGAAGCAGCTTCTTTTTATTACTAGCTTAACCCAATTCGAACTTTGCCGCTTCTGAGCTTTTATATGCTATAGGTAAATTTAAGCCTTATCATTGGTTCCATCAATATTCTCCTTACTCTAATAATCACGTGACCATTACTTGTTAAGTTATTGTATCTTTCTACACTTGTATTTATGTAACATTGAATCAAACTAATAATAAATTTTATTAATAAAGCTATATAGTTTGTTAGATTCATGGTTTGAAGCGTATATAGCTCAAAACCGAACTTTATTATCGATAAGCCTGAAGCTATCGAGTTGCCTAGTAACAACATCAAGAAGAAGTAGTATTAGAAGAGAGTACTTGACTTCCTTTACAAACACGTGAACCAAAAATGACCACGAGGATCTCAATATCTGCTGTTCTAAACAAAATACGATATAACAAACAACGACGACCATTTCCTGATGATTGATACGATATAAAGTAAGCATATAAATACTCCAAACAACATGCTATTATCTATTCTATTATAAATCCACCCATTAACCCGTCTCGATCAGACGACAGATTTCAACGACCATCGAACATATTTATCATATAGCGAACATTACAATCTGTTACCCATTTCGCGTAACACTTCAATATCTTCATACAAGTGGAAGGTTTAGTTAGGTATTAATCAGGTTTATTAGTATATAGCTTTATTCAGGCAAATTCCAGCACATGTACAAAAATTCACAGGACAATATATATTACAGATTTAACATTGTTGTGCTAATATTTAGAGTAATTATGAATATAATATGTGTTTTCAGCCGTGTATCACATTCACTTGTGATCCAATGGATGGATCTGTCGTAGAGTTGTCACTTGTTTAGACGTACTCATCAAAATAATTATTTCTGTGACTGTATCTTACGATGGATATTTAGCTAATCTGCAATCAATTCCATCTTCATGCCTAATATATCATGTACTGTGTTACAACTCTAGATTCTGCTGATGAGGAAGGGTAACACTAGGCCACCGAAAGCTGAAAATTATAAGTTCAGTCTAGGTGGCCGAGTGGTCTAGAGCACTGGAGACAGTGCAGGCGGTGTTGTCTCGATATCCCAATAGCATGAGTTTGAATCCCGGTGATATCGTCACCACTATCTACGTATACGTCAGATGTTCCTGATTTCAGTAAAATTCAATATTCTGGCAATGACACAATCTACTGCTCGTACAATACAGAAGAGAATGGATATAAGTTTTTCATTATTCGATTATTGAAAGAATCAATAAAAGTATTGCAGAAATTAGATATAAAATGTACAGATTTTGTACTCGGCAGAAAAGATGAAATATATTAGGGACAATTCCATGGTTCTGAGTTGAAAGTTTTATCAAATGACGGTGTAAAAAAAAGAGTTTTTAGCACTCCACCAATGATTATATAGGGTATGCATATCAATAAAGACAACGAGATTATCCTAGGTCTAAGAGAACAAGGGTGTCCATTTCCAGTAACAGATATCTCTATTAGACAAATTGCTGTATTTGGTGAATCCAACAAACGGAAAGTATTAATTGAGTATGATCAAAAGGGTAACAAAATGTTTAGTTATAACTGGAGAATATCCACTGATTTATATAATAACATCTATGCAATTGATCTATTTAAAATTTAAACGGGCACGTAGTCGCGTTGGAGATATCTGGTGGCGTTAAATTCATATACGAAGGTCACAGTGGTGTCAATTCATCACCAGCACAGTTCAATCTATCGGGTATTGTTGTCACAAAGACAAATATCATAATAGTCTCTGACAAAGATAACTATTCTCTACATGCATTGAATACAAAAGGAGAGATGATTGGCTTACAAAGCCTTAACAGATCTTGGAGTAAAATATCCGGGCAGTCTGTGCTTGGATAGTGAAGGATTTTTATTGATTGGATTCTACACAATCGTCAACGAAGAAAATATTGCCAAAGTTCATGTCGCTAAAATAGTATTATGATTTATTTCTCTAGAAATGACATATAATAAAATTTTTACATAGTTTTAACCTTAAAAATAGGGCACAAAATAAAGAATAGAGAATAAAAGGGTGCATAATATAAAGAATAGAGTATAATGGGGAGCATAGTATAAAGAATAGAGAATAAAGGAAAACATTTTAAGAATAGAAAATGACACAAAATTAAAGAATACAGAAATTAAGGACCCCATCCAGACCCTCTTGAAAGTCTGTTCATTAATTTCTTGAGGAAACTGCACAAAATATTGTTCTGTACGGTTCCTCTTGTTCCTGGATGAAATCTACTTTGAGGTACGACAGATTCTATGAGAGTCAACTTATAATTTTATGTCAGCAGTTACTATATTTTGATACTTTCAGCTATTGCCAGTAAGGTATAATTGTTTTTTTCTTTTCAAATATATTTCAAAATATCTCGGATTTTCAAAATTAATTGTTGAATGTATGCACCTGTTTAAAATACGCCCTCTTACTGAGTTATACAGCCTTCAAATGTCAGAAAAATTCAGCATAATGGCGGAGACATTCAAAATCTAGACTATTTGACTTGTACATGCTTAGAAATAATATACAGCTTGAATTATGTCATCACGGCTTGGCTAATATTCACATCTTCTGAAAAAGCCTTTCTTCTGATGTTTAAAACAATTATTAGTATTGACATCGGGCAATCTGTTATTTTGGTGAGTTTGCAGAGACAAATAAGCCCTTAAATGTACCTTGTCCTTAGTCATCTGTGCTAGTTTGGATTTGCATGGCGGATTACGCATACAAAGTGGGGAAGCCTTCCTTTCGGCCTATACAGTTTAGCTCAGTTTAAATATACATGCGAATCGTTCAGGATTATCTTCTCTTAGTTGGAATGTTCCAAATGAATTTACGAGTTTGAACATCAGTTCGCTATCATATTATCGATAATTAAATTACCTTTTAATGAAAAGAATGATAACCTGGTTTTATTTAACATTATTCTATCCTTAATAAGAAGACGTGGTATGATTGCTAATAAGAAAACTCTACACCAGAGACCAAATGACGTAACAGTTAGAAACTATATGTCATCGTACGGCATTCAACAATGAGCAAAACCATACCGCATAGATCCCAAAATGACAAATGTCAAACAATTCAAACGAGAAAACTAATGGTCTATTTTAAGTACAAAACAATAACGAAAACAAATGTGATTACAGCAACAATTGACAACCACTGAAATACAGGCACCTGACTGAAACAGACACATACAGAATGTGGCGAATTTAACATCTTTGCGGGTGCCCAACCCTTCACCTAACATGGGATAGTGGTTCAACTGTACAACATAAGAACAAACGATATAAATCAGTTAAAAATTACTTGACTCATCAGATCGATACAAAACATGAAAACATCAACGACCCATACAGTATAGTCAGCTATAAAGGCCCCGACATGAAAATATGAAATAATTCAATTGAGAAAACTAACGGCCTGATTTATAACAAAACAATTTACGAAAAACAAATATTACACACATTAACCATCGACAACCACTGAACTATAGGCTCCTGACTTGGAACAGGCAAATAAAGAATGTGGCGGGTTAAACATGTTTGTGTTCGCTCAACCCAACCCTTACCAAGAACAGTCGTTTAACAGAACAATATGAAAACAAACCATAAAAATCAGTTGAAAAAGGCTTAACTCATCAGATCGATACAAAGCAGAAAAACATCTAACAAAACACAAACCGGTTGTGGTATAGTTTATCATATGAGCTCTGCTTTAGTCTTCTTAGGTAGTAAGCATGCCTTGGGGTAACTATTTGCTAGTGAAGTTATATAACTTATTTCTGATTACTTTTTTATTTTTTTCTATATTGCATGCTGTAGTCAGCATCTTGTAAATAAGTTCCTATCATACGATAATGGGCCTGTAGACTTTGTTTACTTGGGTGCTTGGTAAGCACATTCGTACTTTAATTGCCTTTCAGATGAGATAACTCTGTATTCCCGCGTTTTTCCCATACATTTCGTTTAACCAGCGTTCAATAATTTTGTCAAGAAGATCATGGTCTTCAAATACGCCTTTCTGTTACTGCTACTTTTCCCAACAGAATTTGACGATGTTCTCTTCCTTTGTGCTACGGGGGCCAACGAAAAACCATATGTCATCTACCAGTCTTTTCGGCTACTCAGCAGAAGGGTTAATTTCACGAGAAGATTTTTATTAAGATATACGGGTAGCAAGAATATATATATTTTAACCATTTTGCGTAAAACTTCAAATATCGTCATACAAGTGGAAGGTTTAACCCACCATTTTCTTCGAAAAATGCCTCTATCAAGTCAGTAATATGACAGATGTTTTCCGTTTGTTTCGTTGGCTGATATAGTTGTGCGTATTTGTCAGGTTTATGGAATTACCTCCATTTGAATTTACCTTGGAGTTCGGTATTTTTGTTAATACTTTTTTTTCAAATATAATATAGAATATGTGTTAGGTATAAATACATTTCAATTTACTTTTAGGAATTTGCTTGAAACGTAATGGCTTCATCCATCAGAAAAGCACAAATTCCTTTGCCTTGTCTTGTCAGCTTTGTGACAATCCTAACGTTATAAAATGGAAATGTAAGGATTGTGAATTGTTAATGTGTGACAACTGTAAAGAACGTACCCATCCCAGATTTAAATTATCTGAAACACATACGATAATTTCCATAAAAGAAATTGGAAAGGAGGAATGCGATATGCCTACTCAGCTTGGATCGTTATAAATTTCACATCCTGTGATATCTTCACTACTATCTACATATACGTCAGATGTTCCTGCTTTCAGTAAAATCCAATATTCTGGCAATGACACAATTTACTGCTCGTACCAAGTAGATCAACAAGTATACAAGTTTTTCGTTATTCGGTTATTGAAAGAATCAATGAAAGAAATACAGAAATTAGATATACAATGTACAGACTTTGCTCTCGGCAGTAAAGATGAAATTTATTACGGACAATTCCGTGGTTCTGAGGTGAAAGTTTTATCAAATGACGGTGTAACAAATACAGTTCTTAGCACTTCCCAAATGCTAATAACGTGCATACATATCAATAATGACAACGAGATAGTCCTAGGTCTACGAGAACAAGGATCTACATTTCCAGTCACAGAATTGTCTAACAGACATATTGCTGTATTCGGTGAAAACAAAAAACGAGAATGTATGATTGAATACGATGAAGAGGGTAAAAAAAATTGTTCAGTTATATCTGGAGAATATCCACGGATTCATATAATAACATCTATGCAATTGATCTTTTTGAAAATTTAGAAGGACGTTTAATCGCGTTAGACAGATCTGGTGGTTTAACATTCATATACAAAGGTCATATCAATACATCAAACAGACCATTCAATCCAATGGGTGTTGCTATCACAACGACAAATGTCATTATAGACTCTGACGAAAAAAACCATTCTCTACATGCACTCAACACAAAAGGAGAACTTATTGGATTACAAACAGTTACTAATCGGAATTCAATTTCCGGTGTGTCTATGTTTGAATAATGAAGGATTTTTATTGATTGGATGCTACGTCAGCGACAGCGGAGCAAGAAATGCCAAAATTTATGTCACTAAAATAACATTATGATTTATTTCTTCATAAAATGACATATAATGAACTTTTTTGTATAGTTTTAATTTTGTATCCTTTGTTATTTGTACATTACGAGTGTCCAGGCTGTTGATACAATGCTGCGTATTTAAAATTGTTATGATACATTTTTCGTTATCTATGTATAAATAAGAATTGATTTTGCTCTAAGATTCCATTTGTCGGACCACAAATGTAAATTTTGTGAATTAAATACTATTTCTAAAACTGAACTTTTGCAGATTTATGATGGTGATGTTTATTTTTCACATGGACTCCTATTATAAGAAGGGAGATTTAGTTGTCGTGGATTCGTCTTGCATCTCCATTTGTATAGCAGCTCTATTTTTTTATCATTGTTTTGATAAACATTCCTCATGCAGATTTGCACATGTTTTTCAATTTAATTTCCTGTAAAAGAGCGGCGAAAGATACCAGAGGGACTTTCAAACTCAAAGTCGAAAATAAACTGACAACGCCATGGCTAAAAAGGAAAAAGACAAACCGACAAACAATAGTACACAAAACACAACTTAGAAAACAAAAGACTAATCGACACGAACCCCACTTAAAACTTGGGGTGATCTCAGGTGCTCCAGAAGGGTAGGCAGATCCTGCTCCACATGTGGCACCCGTCGTGTTGCTCATGCAAGTACAAAACCGGTTCCAAGTCTAATTTAGTAAGGTGTCAAATTTTAGAACAGAAAATGTTATATTAGTAATACAGCTCTTATGGTTCCCCTTTTAGTTTGCTGCAATTCTCGGCCGGGGTGCACTTTCTATATACACAATGATTGAACGTGCCGCTGGAATAGTTCACATTTTCCAGACTGAAAATATGTGAATAGATGAGGAGAACTGATTGACCGATATGAAGTGTCAGTTTATTACATGACAAAAAACATCCCGAATCCCTTGAATTCACCCTTGATTTTGGGTGGGGTTGCTGTATGTACTTTTTATTTTTTGTATTATTTGTTAATGCTTCTTCGTCTGTCATTTTTCTTTGACACTTCGGTATTCTACCAATACAGTACACGAAACCCAACTAATATGGGAATAGGGTACATTTTTACCCCCTTATTGAAAAATCAGCCTTCTGGCGAACTGTTGCGGCAGATTTGTCGCAAACACAGCGGTAAGGTTGCTGCAAATAGTTTCCGGCAACTTCACCTTGACTTTTTACCACGCAAATGAAGGTTGCGGCACAAAGTTTGATAGCCTTATATAGTTTCTAGCAAACTTCTAGCGACTATTTGTGGTGAACCACTGGCAAACTTTGATAGCCCTATATAGTTTGTCGCGAACTTCGGCAACTTTTTGTGGTGAACTTCTGGCAAACTTTCATAGCCTTATATAGTTTGTGGTGAACTTCCGACAAATCAAATTGGCTAATGATGCCTTGTGACAACCTTTCTGTTAATTTTTTTTTCAAAACTGTACATCTCATTCAAAACATGCACATATTGATCAAAATTGAAATTGTATTATATGACCAATTATTGTTATTTACCTGCTGATCAAAATGTCATTTTTAAAGAAATGTGAATGAGAGAAATATAAATTGTGACCACAAAAAAAAAACCCAAAAAAACTAAATACATATATTTGTAGAGGTACATGTATATCCATTAATTTACTCAGAGTAGAACTTAGAATGAGCTGATTAATTTCCTAACAGATTCATCATGTATGAAAAAATCAACAAAACTGTTTTTATAATAGTCAATTATAAAGAAACTGGGATTTAGGCATGACAACATTTATACTTTATATACAAATTAAGCATAAAATTATCTGAAATATTAATTAAATGTGGTTTAACAATAAAGAATTACATTTTTTGAACATATTGTCATTTTTTTTTTTAATTTGATCTCAGATTATAAATATTATCATTCTGTAAATATTCATGAAAATATTAAAAATTTTAAAAATGAGACAATTTTCAAAACATCATTATCTTTTGTAATGATATTTCACTAAGGCCAGTATTGGAGTAACCTTAACACAATTGTTATTTTCAAAAATGGGGTTGTCTAAAATGACTTACAGAGAGATGATCAATGTTGCATGGCCTGTTCCAGGAACTTATTGAATCATATATCTCAGACATCTATTATATATATGTAGCATCCATTTACTTTTTACATGAAAACACCAGCATTATAACTTCCCTCCTATTTCAAATTTAAAGAAGCAGGAAGTCTGTTTTTAGAGCATGGAGCATGCTCAGTATTGGAAATAAGCTACATATAATGGACAAAGCATGCTATAAAGTTTGCGATAAAGTTCCAGTTGTGGCCTGCTGTAAAGTCTGTTAAAGAGGTTTAGCGCTATAAAACCAGATTCAATCCACCATTTTCTACATAAGAAAATGTCTGTACCAAGTCAGGAATATGACAGTTGTTGTCCATTCGTTTGATGTGTTTGTGCTTTTGATTTTGCCATTTGATTAGGGACTTTCCGTTTTGAATTTTCCTCGGAGTTCAGTATTTTTGTGATTTAACTTTTTACAAAGTTCCTTCAATTTTAAGAAAGCTAAGAGCTGGCGGCAAACTTGCGGCAAACTTTTACATTTGTTTGCCGAAAGGTCGCTGCTAGAGGTGAACACCGGTGAACAACTTTCGGGTCTTCTGGCGAACTAAAAAAGATTGCTGCAAGTTTGCTGCAACCTTACCGCAAGGTTGCAGCAAACTTTCTCTTTTCAAAAGGGCCTTCGCAATATACGAAATAAAAAATACATTTTAAAAATCAGAATTATATGAAAAGGGTGGGGTAACAGAACCCCAGCGGCACCCCTATCAATTAAATATTGAAGTGGCAACTATATATGCTGAGATATCTAAAAAAAAAAAACAACATATGAACTAAAAATAAATTTCAAGAAAAGCCAAAAAGTTACGATACTATGTAAATATTCAGCTGGCGGACCAGAGGTAAAACTATGTGCATATTTTATTTTAGGGAATTATAAAACAGATTGTGTACTCTTATAGTGCTTATACCTTTATTCTCAGTCCCGAATAGTATATGGAATGCATTAACGCAACATAACAAAGCCAAAATTCATATTCAGTTAGTTCTAGATCGGCAGACTGAGAGTATGTGGATCTATGACTTTTTAAGCAGCAAATAGAACATGCAAATTCGGGATGAAAATATCTTAATATACAAAGTACATGAAGTTTCCTGCTTTGTTTAAAGACCAACTCGCTGCGTGTATTTTTAACATGTTAACTAATATTGTAATTCCATAGTAATACGTGTCACCCTTCCCGGACATATTATTCTGTCAGACTCAAATCCAACCAGTATTTGCTCTTCAAGGACTTAGCTAAGCGGAGAAGCTGCGAATGCCAATTTCAAAGTCTCAGGTTTGACTCTGATGGGAGCAAACCCATGATCGTCCACACTCAAGGAGAGCACACTACCACAAGACCGAAGTAGTTACATTTCCATCTGCCCTAGTACAAAACACATCTAACAACAAGAATGTGTCCATAGTACACGGATGCCCCACTCGCACTATCATTTTCTATGTTCAGTGGACCGTGAAAATGGGGAAAAATCTCTAATTTGGCATTAAAATTAGAAAGATCATATCATAGGGAACATGTATTCTAAGTTTCAAGTTGATTGGACTTCAACTTCATCAAAAACTACCTCGACCAAAAACTTTAACCTGAAGCGGGACCAACAGACGGACGGACGAACAGACGAACGAACGAACGGACGGACGGACGAACAGACGGACGGACGCACAGACTAGAAAACATAATGCCCCTCTACTATCGTAGGTGGGGCATAAAAATATACAATGGATTCTTCAACCATGACTTACGGAATATATGTGGGTGCTCTACATTTACATTTACATATCTTTGGTGAGTTTTTACATATCGGCTGATGGACCAAAGGCACAAGAAATATGTACACACATATCTATCGAATGAATTCCAGAACCCCGACTATCAAAGAATGTCTCTGGGTGATCCTAGTTTAAACAAGAATATGTCCATATTACACGGATGCCCCACTCCCACTATCATTTTCTATGTTCAGTGGACCGTGAAATTGGGGCCAAAAATCTAATTTGGCATTAAAATTAGAAAGATCATATCATAGGGAACATTTGTACTAAGATTCAAGTTGATTGGACTTCAACTTCATCAAAAACTACCTTGACCAAAAACTTTAACCAAAAACTTTAACCTGAAGCGGAACAGACGGAGGAACAGACGAATAGACCGAAAAACATAATGCCCCTAGGTGGGGCATAAAAAATTAACTGATGGAACAAATATACAGGAAACATGTAAAACACATATTTATGTAAGTGCCAGTGTACGAATCAGGCAATTAAGAATATCAAAACATGGCAGAAAATAACTCGCCGATCTAACAATCCTATTTTGAAGTTAGCCTTATCCTGAATAAGTCTGTGTCTAAGTAGATGTCTGGTAATTCCAGAAATCTCTAGATTACTTTTGGTGAGAATGATAGCAAATTAGGGAGTTAGCCCCCCTTAAGTTTTAATTCCAAGTGCATTTCAACCAAATTATAACTTGAAATACCAGAACAAGAAAAGGAAACAAATGCTATATCCATGCACCATTATACATTTTGAACTAAATTAATGTAAACTTGAGTGGGTTTTTGTTTCTCATGTTTTCACCACTGCCTGATTCTTAGACAGATTGGCACCTAATTCCACCACTGACTGTTATGGAATATTTGTGGGTAATCCTACTTTAACATATATCTTGAAAGAATAAAGGCCAAAGAAACAAATAACACACATATGAATTTAATTCCACAACCCTGGCTGTTATGGAATGTCTGTTTAATAACAAAGAAAACTCTGTTAGAACTACAATGGTTTGTTTACACTTCTATGAAAACAAAAACAGGTCTATATAACTTTCTCATAACATTTAAAATAGATACAAACAAAATGCCCTCTCACACAAAATTATTGGTGGGTTTGTAATATGCAAATCATATAACTGTTAAAAGGCTTTAAAATTTGGTATGAATGAGATGTCCTCTCATAAACAATTTTTGATAATAATTTACTTTATGTAAGTACCTAAACATAAAAATTTTAATGTTACATTTTGATATAAATAACAGATCTTTTGGTGGTTTGAATGTAAATGCATAGTTTAATACAATAAAATATGCCAGATTTCAATTTGACTTCCTAACATATTTTTACTTTTTATATGAAAGCTCCTATTAGAGTTATTTCCCCTTTTATTATCTGTATTTTTAAAGAGTCACCTCTTAAGAATTTCTGTATTTTTTTAATTCTATGGTAGTTATGGAATGTAAAGGAATATGATGTCAAAGATCATCATAAAATGAATACACACATACATTAGTTCAAACACTTTGTAACTACTTAAGTCAAATGCACCCTTCAACACAAACAATTAATGTAGAGTTATATTACATGTACATCCATATACTTCAAACAACAAAAATTAACAGTCTATGAAATAATAATCAGCAGTTTGTTTTCCAATGTAACTCTAATTAGCAGAATAGTATTGGCAGATTGGTAATAATACTGAGTTATCAAAACATATGATTTTATATTGATTCCTAAAAAGAGGAGCCTTACATAAAGTAAGTAGATTGGTACTTTTTTTCAATCTATGGTCTAAGCACTTTTTTGTACCATTTTTTTTTAAACATTGCAAATTGAAAAATCAATTTATTCTTTTATTGTTTAAAGTTGTCAAATATCTATTCCCATGCAGTCACATTACTGTTGTTCACTGCAGTAAATACACATTTTTACTAGACATTTTCAATTATTTAGACGCTTACAGTTCATACTAACAAACATTCATAGATTTCCATATATTTATACCTCAATATATCCAGACTCTTTGTGTCTTATAAATAACTTTGAATATTTACATATATATTAGACCATATGAAAAATGTGTTTAGATAAATTCCTTTTTTATTATTCAGACATCTGTTATTTCCATCCTTTCTTTGAATGCAATTCAAAAATATTTGAGAATGATTATATATATTGGGAATGTTTATTATCAACAGGGAACATCAGGTTTGATCAAATTTTGGATAGATTAGACTTGATTCATTACATTTTTATCTACCTTGCATACTTGTAATACATGTAAAGTATTCTTTCCAAAAGGACCCAAGTATGGAGTAAAAAAATCAATATTTTTCATATGGCCTAATTTCAAACAAATATCTTTCTCAAAAAAATGAAAAATAAAAGAATCATAGAATCATAAACCTCTCCGCAAATTTGCTAACTTCAACTACAGCACAAACACATTTTTTGGTATAGAAAATAAATATTTAATTATTTAATACTGTGTAAAGTATAGAGTGCAATAAATAAATATATAACTCAACAAACAAATAAATACTGGCATCATACAACAGACAACTATAAATAGAATACATATTTCTCTACGGTCCCTTTTTTGGTCAAAACAAAATAAGTGAGTTTTTTATTGCAAAAGTATAAAATATATGGCAGATAGATCATCATCTGTACATAAAATCTAGGCATGGATCTGGACTTTCAGTCATAAAACTTTTGTCCGTACTCGGAGTAAAAATTTACGTTGGAAAACAACATATCTAGTATTTGCTTGGTTGATTTCTGAGTCTGAGTACAATAATCTTACTCAACAGTTATATGACTGTAAGCCCTGGACTTGGAAACAGTTGTTTGCTAATAGGTACCAAAATCGGAATTTAAGTTCAGCACTAGAAACAAAGGATGACAGGGCAACAAAAAACACACTTATCATTTATTTGGCCTTAGTTGGAGTATACATTTACATAACAGGGGTTTTAAAACCTTTTAGCAGGATTATAGATTGACAAAGCTTTGCATAAGGAAAGACATCTTTGCAAGTGCATATAATTTCGATGTGACAAGGTTAAATTCCAAATATAATACATATCAGGGCTATTCTATTAAAGTGAATGTTGTAGGGGAGAAAGGGAATTTCATTTTTGGACATAGGGATGAGGGTGATTTGATGTGTGCAAAATTATTCAAACAAAATGTTTATGTTGAGGGGAGAAGTGTGGTTGTTAGAAGTCTTTTCTACCCAACAACATTTGTTTAATGGAAAAGCCCTTTAAAGGAAACATATACTTTATTTCTTATAAACACATGGGACTTGAGGATTTGACAAATACTGATTTAAAAGAATACTGCATATATATATATATATATATATATCTGTTTTATCTGTGTAATTAAAGAAAGTGAAAGTTTCATTTTATTATTCATCACTGTAATCTTTATCTGGAGCTATGTACAAAGAATTAAATTGCTTTTCTGAATATTTAATAACCCATTGAAAGAATAACATTATCATTCTCTCTCAAAAAAAAAAAAAATACAGGTTAAAACAAATCTCAAAATGCATCATTTTTATAATAAGTGGATTAAAGGAAAGAAAAATCTTAGTGATATTAGAAAAATTCTCCCACACATAAAAATATATTATTTGCAAGAAAATAAATTTTATACATCATATTTGAAACAATTTTTATTACTGTAAAATAAATTTTGCATAGTTTTCAATAAAATAAAATCTGAGTGAAGATTTACAATTCTAAACTATGTAAAAAGTTGAGACTTTTTTCAAAAGATAGACTAGAACTTACTGACAAAAATTACCTTAAAACTAATAAAGATTCCAAAAGAATATCATGAAACTAATTGTGTCGACTAAAAACCAACCCACCAGAAATGGAAATGTTAAATACCAGATAAGATTACCTACAATATTTTATGGGTTCGATTTTTCAAAAATTCGAAAATCTACAGGTTATACAAAAAATTCTGGAATGTTTGTTATATAAATATTTCTGTGTACAAAAAATAATTTGCAAAATAAATGAATATCTGAATATGATGGTTTCCATTCTGTGTAAATATAAAATTGGAATGTGTCATTGAAAAAAAATCTGAATATTGAGAATTCTTTTATTTTTGTGGGTACCAATTTTTGTGGATTGAGGAAAATTGTATTTTTATGGATATTTGATGTTGTGGATTGAGGAAATCTGCATACAAGCCTACAGAAACTTTATACTTCGTTAAATATTTAAAATAGCGGTTACCTCTATCAACGAAATCCATGAAAATTGGTACCCTACAAATAACAACGAATCCACAGTAATCTGTACATATAAATATCTATCAGCAGTCTTCATGGAATGGAACATTTAATAAAAATAAAATTAGAAAGACTGAAACAGGAATTTGCATAAACGATTTAAGCAGTTTTGTGAAGTGCACTTTTTTTGTGTGTAAAAAATCACATAAAATGACAATATGCCACATGAAATTGTATAAATCTGGAATGCTTGAAATAAAAACAAACAGAAAAATACACCTGATAACATGAACAAGAGATAAAGTTCTCAAAAAAAAATGTCATCAGCGTGTTATAGTTTAACAAACAAAAAAATACACCTGATGACACGAACAAGTGTTATCTCTAAAATGATTCGTCAGCATGTTTGAGTTTATGTGAGGCCATCTGAGCTGGTCCCAACACTCCAAAGTTACAACCTGACTTCAAACAATGATAATGGCTCTGTTTGCCAGAATACTGACAAGCAAAGAATTTACAATCTTCTGTGATGCCGTACTTGTGAAAGCCCTGAGAGTTAATACTTTCCATTTTTGCATGGTTTTTACGATGAGTGAGTACCTTACTAGAATCGGTACAGCTATAGTCACATTTGAGACAGTGAAAGTGAGATGCTTTCCCTTCATACTCGCACGACGAGCGGTGGCAGTCCTGGTTCATACGGTACTGCTGCATTTCTCCACCCGTCAGACTGTCAATCCTCTCGTGTCTTAACGTATGCTGAATGAGACGAGATCGATCACTGAAACTATAACCACAATCCTCCCTAGCACAATGAAAATGAGTGATCCCTGATCTATAGGCACATTTGGCATACCCACAATCATCCTTGAATTTAATACGTATGTAACCATTCGGGATTGAATCATCTTTCAGTCTTTTAGGACTAATGCTAGTCCTCTTGGTTTTTGTTACTACAACAGTTGTATCCACAAAGTCCAGATTCTTTGGTGCACTGCGCTTACGACCAGACCATTTACTGAGATCTTGTGCTTCATTCTGATCTAGATCATCGCTCTCATTTTCCAGTTCAGAAATGACGAGTCTCCCCTCGTCCTCATCATTTGAATTCTCGTTCATGTCTGTGACCTCATTGTGAGCTTTTTGAGCTTTAGCTATCATGGTAGAAAATATATTTGGGTTCAGATTAAGTGAAGATTCTGCATCCTCTGTATTTTCTCCATCTTCTAAACTGGGAGCCGGTTCAGTTTTGACAGGAGTAACATTCCAGTTCATGTTCTCAGGTTTTGGAGCAATGTTGACTAGGCCATGTGCAATACCTTCAGTTTTAGCTAGTTTGATACCATGTCTGCTAACGTGAGCACGTAATCGAGCTGGATCAGAAAAGGCCTGATTACATTCAGTACAATGATAATGGTCACGTTTCTTCAACTTACAGAAAGGTCGACCACAGTTTTGTTGAGCTAGAAAATGCATTGTGTTTCTTAGTAACGGCCATGACACTTGCGGAGGCAGATTATTGCCCTTCTGTTGTAATAGTACAGTGAGAGGTGCTGCAGCCAACGGTGTTATGGTACTGGTTACTGTTGGAGATTGAAGTTTTACTGCAGACTGAAGCGACACAGAGTTTCCAATACCAGGAGATAGTAATGGTACGCCTGATAATGCAAAGGTTGGAACAGCGATGGGAGTAAAAGTCGTAGACGATGATAATCCACCAGAAATTGAAGATGAGACCATTGGCTGTACAGAAAAGACTGAGGACATCTGAATACCTTCACCTTTAGAGAGACCAGATAATGGATAAAATGTACCTGATGTTTTTATTGTGGGGCTATGAGCGATAGCTTTGGATACAACAGATGATGTTGGTACCTCTGGGATGGGTGATGTTTGCATAACAGTGCCCATTTCTGATGCTTGATGTTTCTTGTCGTGTTGAAGCATGGTGCTATGTCTTACAAATGAATAATCACATTTCGGACGAACACAATGAAAATGTCTGTTCGCTTTATTATTGTGACAGTGTGGCCTACGACAGTTCACGTTCCTATCAAAAAATTCAAATCCCTCCATGATATTTACAAAGCTATGGAAGTCTTTGGCATGAAGATTGAGTACATCCATTCTATCTGTTGCCTGATGGCATCGTGGACGAGCACAGTGGTAGTGCTGTTGCAGCCTATAGATACAAAACTCGTCGGGACATATATCTCCTTGCTTGAAAATTTTGAACCCATTGATAACCTTTGGAATCCCATAATTATCGACCTCTAGTCCTTTGCTTGACTCTTCAATCTCTTCATGAGACAGTTCTACTTTAGGTATGATTGGGATATCATTTTTAGGATACTTAGGTGGACGCCCTCTCCTTTTTGGAGATCCGTCATCATTTTTACAGGAAGATGGTCTATAAGATTTTCCAGCGGAAGCTCGTGCATACTCGTGTATCCTGTAATGTTCTAGTCTGCCAAATGTAGGACCAGAATGTGGCACCACATGGGAACATCCAGTCTGAAATATAGAAAATCATAACATTTTATAAACATATAACAATAATTATTTTTTCTAGACAAAGTTTGATTTTGCACATGATACATTTATATGGTATAAAGAAAAGTATTTGTCTTGTGTATTGATGAAGACAATATGTTGACCTCTAAATTTGGAATATCAAACTTGACCCCTTAATACAGAACATCTTTTCAATTTATTTTTACTGATCAAAAAATTCAAATATCAGGTATAAACAAGAGTGCACACGCTGAGATGTCTCCCCTTCTTTACTAATCATTGATATTATGTTGATAGTCCTAAATATAAAGCTTTACTACAACTATCATATAAACTTAACATGATCCAAGAAAATGAGGTCAAGGTCATATAAACCAAACAAGAAATACATGTACACCTTAAAATCATTCAATACACTAAATATAGTTGACCTATTGCTTATAGTTTCTAAGATACAGACTTAACCAAGAAAACTAAACACTGACCAATGAACCATGAAAATGAGGTCAAGGTCAGATGAACCATGCCAGGCAGACATGTACAGCTTGCAATCCTTCCATACAACAAATATAGTTGACCTATTGCTTATAGTATTAGAATAAAATGCTCAGCTGGGCGCAGCTTGATACGACCGCAGAGGTCGAACCCTGAACAGTTGGGGCAAGTATGGACACAACATTCAAGCTTGATATAGCACTGAATTTGGATTGTGATTAAATAGTTGACACAGCATAGGTTTCTGACACAGAATGAATGTGGTCTAAGAACTTAAAAATTTTTAATTTACCTATTCAAACCATATCATTATTATTTGCTTTAATATATAAATCTGAAATAACCAATTTAAAATGGAATATTTCAAAGAAAAAAAAAGGAAAAAAAGGAAAAAAATCCCTTCCCCAAATTTTTTTAACCCCCTTATGATTCATTACCCCCAAACTCAATCCCAGCCTTCCCTTTGTGGTATGGTACCTTGCAGTACAATTTCAGAGAGATCCATTCACTTGAACACAAGTTATTGTCTGGAAACTAGAAAAATGCTTGTTTTTAGGTCCCTTTTTGGCCCCATATCCCTAAACGTTTAGGCCAATTACCCCCAAACTCAAACCCAGCTTTCCCTTTGTGATATGGAACCTTGTAGTACAATTTCATAAAGATCCATACACTTACACACAAGTTATTGTCCTGAAACTAGAAAATTGCTTGTTTTTTGCCCCTAATTCCTAAGATTTTGAGGCAATTACCCCCAAAATCACTCCCAGCATTCCTTTTGTGATATGGAACCTTGTGGTACAATGTCAGAGAGATCCATACACTAACACACAAGTTATGTCCGGAAGTTATAAAAATGCTTATTTCTGGCCCCTTTTTGGTCCCTAATTCCTTAACTGTTGGTACCATAACCCTCCAAAATCAATCCCAACCTTCCTTTTGTGGTATTGAACCTTAAGGTAAAATTTCATAGAGATCCATTTACTTAAACTAAAGTTAGAGTGCGAAAACCAATGTGTCGGACGACGACGACGCCAACGTCATACCAATATACGACCCCAAAATTTTTTTGCGGTCGTATAAAAACAGACCAAAACACAAAAACTTAACACTGAACAATGAACCGTGAAAATGAGGTCAAGGTCAAATAAAACCTGCAAGACTGACATGTACATCATAAAATATTTCCATACACCAAATATAGTTGATTTAAGAAGTTAGCTAACGCCGCCGGCGGGATCACTATCCCTATGTCGAGCTTTCTGCAACAAAAGTCGCAGACTCGACAAAAATTGCTGCAAATTAATGCTTTCTTTAAACAAGGAATGACATTAAGTAAACAACAATCAATCAGTCAATTAAACAAAGACAATTTATTTTCAATTTTGTTAAATCTAAATGTCACACAGTGATTAAACAAAAAACAAAAATCTGTTATTCCGTGTAACTTAATATAATTTTTGAAAAACTTGACAAAAATCAAGATTTACTTTAACATACTAATGTTTTTATTTTTGGTTGCCCTTCATTAACAGGCTGCTTTCTCAGGTGTTTTCAACTATCTGGCTTTAAATGAAATGACCATATGATCATACATATTAAATTACCTCCCTTGGAAATCAAAGCGATAATGAACTTACCCAAATACAATGATAATGTTTTTCCTTCAGATTAAACTCACACCCATCAGAACACATCTCTAATTGTTCATATGAAGTGTAAGCTACTGGGGTGATACGATCTTGTAATTCATGGAACCTGTAAAGTAATAACAGAGTTAGTGAAAGACAAATACAAACACCTATATAGTGAAAGCTATAGGTTGCAATTCTGTAAATATAGACAATGCAATTTCCCATAGGAACTCCCTTTGTGGCTAAAACTGTGCCACTTTTACTATAAAGTTTCGTGAAAAATTATATCCCAGAACGGAAAGTTGATATGCACTACTATTTTATTCAAAGGTCAAAACATAGGGCTGTTCGGCATATTTTCAACATTTATATGCCCTGAACTTCTAAGAGTTTAAACTTATATTAAAATTCTATACTACCCCCAACCTCCACTTTTGGACCTCCTAAGAATGGTACTACCATGTTTTCCTATACTGGTAACATTCCCAAGTTATGTCTCTATGAGATGAAACACAGAGATCATATCTGGGAACCAGTACGTTAACAAATTAACATATCTATGAATATTATATATCTCCCCAAAAGAGGTGTGGCTTGTGAAACAGCTGTATTTACAAAAAACAACCAATAGATTTCATATACTGTGGATTCAGTATTATTCATGGGATACCAATTGTCATTGATTTCGTGGTTAAACCTGGAAGCCACACATTTAAATGTTCAACGTTTCCTATAGGCTTGTATAGTTTTCACAAACTTTTGTGGACCATGAAATCAAATATCCACGAAAATACAATTTTTTCCTCAATCCACGAAAAATAAATGAATCACAGTGCCTTGCAATTCATGGAGCCTCAAACATAATACACTGCTCACTCAAACACATATGTAGTACAATTTGCCTAAAATTTTAATATCTACACATAACTGTTTTTTTTTTTTTTAAATAAGGCACTGTTTTATTTATGATGGTCAAATGCAATAATTCAAAATGTTAGATTCCAAGAATTTAATATGCCAATAAATGGTACTCAAAGTAGATTCTTCAGATACAACAGGTGAACTGTCAAACTGACAGCCAACAGTTGTAATGAAAAAAAATTGTTGCTAAAAAATTCAAAACGAATAGAGAATATAAATATATACCTAGCATGCTCTCTTACACCATCTTTAGACTTGAATAGAACCAAACATCCTTCAACTTTACAATGGTAGTGGTCTTTATATAAATACTGACATCTGGAGTTACAGGGGTCATTGGCTGTATATCTGTAAACATATTTATTGTACATTAATATATTCTCTCAATAGTAATGAAAAGTTGACATACAATTTTATTCACCTGTTAACCTTTTGTACCAAATTTTTCTTTCATATTATGACATTAAATTAAGTGTAAAAGGTGGTCATTACCTTTACAGTTTTATCATATGATTAAGACATTTGATAATATTCATTTTTATATAGGTAATAAATACAAATTCTCAAAGAGTAATATAATTGTTTTATCTATTTCAATTTGGTCCAAGAGTAAAATATCTATTTTAACTGATTTTTTTTGAATATTTATAAATGATTTTGGATCAAAATGAAAGCTTTTCCTTTACATATTAGTAATAGGGTCAAAATCTGTGTAAGGCTGATTCAACAAAATCAGTATTAAATTCCAAACAATAATTTAGTTACTTCCCTTACCCTGCCAAGAAACATAAAGAATTTGTTTACCTTATGAGGTAGCTTTTCCATGACTCATCTTTTTCTCTTTTATCATGTGTCCTCCCTGACATTGGAGGTAAGAGATGTTGAGGTGCTATAGAGGTGGTCATGTAAACAGGTTGTTTATTCTGAGGAAGAGGTACTGAGAATTGTGGTGGTTTTTCTACTGGTTTCATGTCTGAATCATCTGCAACAGATGGAATAGGTAGAGTCAGGGAACTGTTCAACTGTTCCCCTGATATTTTGGTCCCATACTCCTCGACAACAGAAGAAGATGACTTTTCTGTCAGTATAGAACTTTCTTCAATGACTGAAGACTCGTCATGAAACGATTCTGATTCTGATTTAAAGCTCATTTGGTCCGACATACTGTCATCCTGCAAGTTGTCAAATTTAAATCTCTTTGAATCTCCAGAACTGGCACTGTCTGGTGCCTCTCGTTTGATTGTCACCGGTAGCAACATTGACTCCTGCATGACCTGAGATGGTGGTGGGAAACTGTCATTCATTGAGTCCATGGAGAGATCCTGTTCTGAGTAAATCGTTGAGTTATTCATGGAGTTGTCTCCCATAGGATCCATCATGTCCTGACTACCATCTCTGTATTTCTGGTATGCTGTCTCAAATTCCCGTCTTTCATGCTTCCTTTTATGAGAATAAAGCTGAGCAGTTGAATGAAGTACATAGTTGCAAGCTGAAAATTAAAAAGATATTTTTCACAAATTAAATACATACTTTTACCTATTTTAAAAAGTCACTTATGGGATGGATGAAAAATTATCTAAAAAAAACACCTAAGCTTACAATCAAAGATAAAAATATACAAATTTAGCTGGTAATCGTTCAGAAGAAAGTGACTTTCCAACTGAGAAGAGGCCTTTAGAGAGGTGACTCCTAAGAGAAGTTTTATTACAGTTCATCTTTATATGTTTTGAGCATAGAACATGTGTTCTTTTTATTTCAGAAAATTAATTAAACTTTATCAATTTGATTTTTTTTCAAACTGAAACCTTCATCACAACAAAATGTAAATGTTCTTTCTATATATCTAAATTTTTCAATTCGAAAATCTTCTGAAGAGCTATATAAATCTCTTGAAATCAAATCTTCTTTCCTGAATTAATATGAATGATTAAAATGGAATAAATATCATTTCTCCTAAGTAATTCAAAATCTGCATCAAAGTGATTTTGGTTTGATACTACTAATCTTAAGAACAGCTCTTAGTAAATTATACAGATAGTATTGTTAATTTAAACACAAATGGTAAGGGTTACTAAAGAGTCCCAATGTTACAGTTCTAACTTCTCTAAATTCAGAAATTTTTGTGACATTTTTATTTAAGCAAAACAGCACAACTCTCCCCGAAAAATAACAACTTGCAATTTAAATTTTGATAGCATAATCTGTACGCAGCTTTTTATGAATTGCAATTTTTATCTATTGTTCGCAATAAGTGCAGGCAAAAATTTCTGAATTTACAGTATTTAAGACCAGGCCTTGCGGTCATAAAACTTTCGAGTACGATTCTCGTACTCAGACTCAGAAACCAACCAATCAAAACACTGGATTTAGTGTTTTGTACTCCGAGTACTGAGTAAAGTTTTATGACCGAGAGCCCTGGTCTTGTAAAGTACAATAAATGCAATTGCTGACTTTAGATTGCTATCATCCATACAAACCTTGTCTAATACAGTGTATGTGGTTGTTGACTTTAGAATACTAACATCCATACAAACCTTGTCTAATACAGTGTATGTGGTTGCTGACTTTAGAATACTAACATCCATACAAACCTTGTCTAATACAGTGTATGTGGTTGTTGACTTTAGAATACTAACATCCATACAAACCTTGTCTAATACAGTGTATGTGGTTGTTGACTTTTGAGTAACGACATCCATACAAACCTGGTCTAATACAGTGTATGTGGTTGTTGACTTTAGAATACTAACATCCATACAAACCTTGTCTAATACAGTGTATGTGGTTGTTGACTTTAGAATACTAACATCCATACAAACCTTGTCTAATACAGTGTATGTGGTTGTTGACTTTAGAATACTAACATCCATACAAACCTTGTCTAATACAGTGTATGTGGTTGTTGACTTTAGAATACTAACATCCATACAAACCTTGTCTAATACAGTGTATGTGGTTGTTGACTTTAGAATACTAACATCCATACAAACCTTGTCTAATACAGTGTATGTGGTTGTTGACTTTAGAATACTAACATCCATACAAACCTTGTCTAATACAGTGTATGTGGTTGTTGACTTTAGATTACTAACATCCATACAAACCTTGTCTAATACAGTGTATGTGGTTGTTGACTTTAGAATACTAACATCCATACAAACCTTGTCTAATACAGTGTATGTGGTTGCTGACTTTAGAATACTAACATCCATACAAACCTTGTCTAATACAGTGTATGTGGTTGTTGACTTTAGAATACTAACATCCATACAAACCTTGTCTAATACAGTGTATGTGGTTGCTGACTTTAGAATACTAACATCCATACAAACCTTGTCTAATACAGTGTATGTGGTTGTTGACTTTAGAATACTAACATCCATACAAACCTTGTCTAATACAGTGTATGTGGTTGTTGACTTTAGAATACTAACATCCATACAAACCTTGTCTAATACAGTGTATATGGTTGTTGACTTTAGATTACTAACATCCATACAAACCTTGTCTAATACAGTGTATGTGGTTGCTGACTTTTGAGTAACGACATCCAAGGTATCCACAGTGTTCATATTTCATAAACTTTTTGAATCCATCTTTAGCCAAAACTTCATCTTTCTGATGGTATGTCTTGTGTTTCTCTAAACAAAAAAAAAACATAAAATATCAAAATATGACATTCCATTGTAAAATTAAGTATCAAATTTGATAAAAGAAATAAAAGATTTTTGTATTTCTGGTTTTGATTTTCTTTACTGTCCTGTATTTACATACACCATAAACCTATTTTTAAAAGACAGTCTACGTTGCACTAAATAGTGTCTTATCCTTTTTGTGATATTTTGCACAGAATTTTTTAAATAAACTTATTTTTTACATATCTAAAATAACTAGAGTTATCTCCCTAGACATTAATATCTTCAATTACAAATATATAATTATTGTGTCTTTCCATTGTCAAATTGCAAACATTTAATACATTTGGTAACTTATTTGATAGTCATTTTATCTTCTGAAATATTATATAGTTCTCTCATTATTTTTCCAACTTCTTTTCCATGTCTATTCTTTTCCCTTTCAGAATGTTTCAATATCAATATTCATACGGTTGGAAAATTGTATTTTTGGAATATACAGAAACTATGAACAATGAGAGTAAAATATTTATATCATAAAATTGAAAATTTAACAAATTATCAGATACTGAGGAGGTGTTCTGAAGTTTGATACCTATTTGTTTTGTTTTTAATAGTATAATTATGATGCAAATCATAAAACATGAAAATTTAAATGATGTCTTGATAGCAATTTAAATATTTTTTAAATTTCTGAGAATTTAAAGACTGTTTTAAAATCTAAGTTTATCAACCAAGGAATATCAGTGTAGTTTGCATTTTTTTTTTTAATGTAAAGTTTCAATTTACCCATATCTGCCTTGTTTTTAAATGTGAAGTGACATCCAGATCTGCGACAATGGAAGTGAGTAGTTCTCTGTCCATAGAAGGAACATGTGGGTGTTCCACAATCCTCGGTGGCTCTAAACCTCTGAAAACCTTCCTGTATTATGGCAGAGTCTTTACGATGATAGTTGGCATGCATCTGTACATCTGATGTACTAATGTAGACCTTATCACAGCAATCCTGTCAAATACAATAAAATACTTTGAGTTGTCTCCCATAGACCTGTTACAAACATCATGTAAATCAGAGTTGAGAAACACTTAGGTTTTTCTACCCCCAAGGCATAGATATCTTGAGCTGAATTTGGAACAACTTTTTCAGAATTTTTGGCTTGAAATGCTCTTCAACTTCATGTTTCATTTTGTTTTCCAACCTTTTTAATCAGACGGCCACTGGTGAGTCTTGTAAAGAGGAAGTGCTCCTCTGGCATAAAAAAAATAAAACCAGATATCTTTGATTTTTTTCCTTACATTTTTTTTTGTTCTTTTTTTTGAGAACTTTTTTTAAATGTAATGATATGCATGTCAGTTCATAAAAGGAATTAATTGGTGCACCAATATATATTTATATAGTAAATGAAACAATATATAACATCTGTAAAGAAAAATCATAACTTTTTTTGCATTATTTTCATATTTTCATGCTAAAACTTTAACTGATTCTGTTTTTACAATTTTCAATTTCCATATCGATTAAGTGTTTACCTGAAGGCAATGGTAATGTGTCTGTCGTCCATTATGTGTACAGGTTCCAAATTTCTGACTGCAGTCATCAAGGGGACTGTATCTCATGAAACCATGTTGTAACGACTCTTCTCTTTTCCTATGCCACTTGTAGTGACGGACCATCTCTTCTTTCTTGACAAACACTCGGAAGTTACAGTCCATACAGTGATAATGTTCCCGATATCCCAGATCCTTGCAGTATTTAACTTTGCAGTCAGTTCCATTGCTAAACCTGATGGATAGAAATAATCTCAATCATACCACATCTCCTTATTTTATATGAAAAATATACTTTGAAGCAGTTGTCACCCTTTATTCATTTTATATAAAGAGAATTAATAATTGGTGGAGTGTTCTCCTTTGATTTCATACAGTGATAATCTTCCCCATATCCCAGATCCTTGCAGTATTTAACTTTGCAGTCAGTTCTATTGCTAAACCTAATGGATAGAAATAATCTCAAAAATATACTTTGAAGCAGTTATCACCCTTTATTCATTTTATGATAATGATTTATTTCAATGATTTGTGCCTATGCTTCTCGGCTTGAAACAATTCCAGGTATGGACAGGAAAGAGGTCTTTCAGTAAAAAACATACATGTACATGTATACACTTGATATCTATTTCTGTAACAATATAACTGACTGCAAAATGTCAAGTTATTTCCCAGATCTTTACAGTACTGTAAACTCAAAAATTATTGCGTGCATTTATTATTGCTATTATTGAAGAAAAGACAAAATGCGAGGTTAATTATTGCGATTTCAAGACCATCTGCTTACTGATATATGTATCAGATATCAGAATCACGAGTTCTTATTATTGCGATATTCACCCATTCGCGTTATTCGCAATAATAAAAACCTCGCAATAATTTCTGAATTTACAGTATTTAACTTTACAGTCAGTTCCATTGCCCAAAACTGATGGAAATAAATGACCTCAAAAATCTACTTGGAGGCAGCTGTCCCTTTTATTCATTAAATGTTTAGATAATAAATAATTGGAGTAGTTTTCATATTGTCATTCTTACAGCATCTTTTATAAATTATCTCTTTTCGACTCTTGTTTTAAAAGAAGACCTGTTTAACCTTGCGTAATGAAAAGTTGACATACAATTTTATTCACCTGTTAACCTTTTGTACCAAATTTTTCTTTCATATTATGACATTAAATTAAGTGTAAAAGGTGGTCATTACCTTTACAGTTTTATCATATGATTAAGACATTTGATAATATTCATTTTTATATAGGTAATAAATACAAATTCTCAAAGAGTAATATAATTGTTTTATCTATTTCAATTTGGTCCAAGAGTAAAATATCTATTTTAACTGATTTTTTTTGAATATTTATAAATGATTTTGATCAAAATGAAAGCTTTTCCTTTACATATTAGTAATAGGGTCAAAATCTGTGTAAGGCTGATTCAACAAAATCAGTATTAAATTCCAAACAATAATTGAGTTACTTCCCTTACCCTGCCAAGAAACATAAAGAATTTGTTTACCTTATGAGGTAGCTTTTCCATGACTCATCTTTTTCTCTTTTATCATGTGTCCTCCCTGACATTGGAGGTAAGAGATGTTGAGGTGCTATAGAGGTGGTCATGTAAACAGGTTGTTTATTCTGAGGAAGAGGTACTGAGAATTGTGGTGGTTTTTCTACTGGTTTCATGTCTGAATCATCTGCAACAGATGGAATAGGTAGAGTCAGGGAACTGTTCAACTGTTCCCCTGATATTTTGGTCCCATACTCCTCGACAACAGAAGAAGATGACTTTTCTGTCAGTATAGAACTTTCTTCAATGACTGAAGACTCGTCATGAAACGATTCTGATTCTGATTTAAAGCTCATTTGGTCCGACATACTGTCATCCTGCAAGTTGTCAAATTTAAATCTCTTTGAATCTCCAGAACTGGCACTGTCTGGTGCCTCTCGTTTGATTGTCACCGGTAGCAACATTGACTCCTGCATGACCTGAGATGGTGGTGGGAAACTGTCATTCATTGAGTCCATGGAGAGATCCTGTTCTGAGTAAATCGTTGAGTTATTCAAGGAGTTGTCTCCCATAGGATCCATCATGTCCTGACTACCATCTCTGTATTTCTGGTATGCTGTCTCAAATTCCCGTCTTTCATGCTTCCTTTTATGAGAATAAAGCTGAGCAGTTGAATGAAGTACATAGTTGCAAGCTGAAAATTAAAAAGATATTTTTCACAAATTAAATACATACTTTTACCTATTTTAAAAGTCACTTACGGGATGGATGAAAAATTATCTAAAAAAACACCTAAGCTTACAATCAAAGATAAAAATATACAAATTTAGCTGGTAATCGTTCAGAAGAAAGTGACTTTCCAACTGAGAAGAGGCCTTTAGAGAGGTGACTCCTAAGGGAAGTTTTATTACAGTTCATCTTTATATGTTTTGAGCATAGAACATGTGTTCTTTTTATTTCAGAAAATTAATTAAACGTTATCAATTTAATTTTTTTTCAAACTGAAACCTTCATCACAACAAAATGTAAATGTTCTTTCTATATATCTAAATTTTTTCAATTCCGAAAATCTTCTGAAGAGCTATATAAATCTCTTGAAATCAAATCTTCTTTCCTGAATTAATATGAATGATTAAAATGGAATAAATATCATTTCTCCTAAGTAATTCAAAATCTGCATCAAAGTGATTTTGATACTACTAATCTTAAGAACAGCTCTTAGTAAATTATACAGATAGTATTGTTAATTTAAACACAAATGGTAAGGGTTACTAAAGAGTCCCAATATTACAGTTCTAACTTCTCTAAATTCGGAAATTTTTGTGACATTTTTATTTAAGCAAAACAGCACAACTCTCCCCGAAAAATAACAACTTGCAATTTAAATTTTGATAGCATAATCTGTATGCAGCTTTTTATGAATTGCAATTTTTATCTATTGTTCGCAATAAGTGCAGGCAAAAATTTCTGAATTAACAGTATTTAAGACCAGGCCTTGCGGTCATAAAACTTTCGAGTACGATTCTCGTACTCAGACTCAGAAACCAACCAATCAAAACACTGGATTTAGTGTTTCGAGCACAAATTTTGTACTCCGAGTACTGAGTAAAGTTTTATGACCGAGAGCCCTGGTCTTGTAAAGTACAATAAATGCAATTGCTGACTTTAGATTGCTATCATCAATACAAACCTTGTCTAATACAGTGTATGTGGCTGTTGACTTTAGAATACTAACATCCATACAAACCTTGTCTAATACAGTGTATGTGGTTGCTGACTTTTGAGTAACGACATCCAAGGTATCCACAGTGTTCATATTTCATAAACTTTTTGAATCCATCTTTAGCCAAAACTTCATCTTTCTGATGGTATGTCTTGTGTTTCTCTAAAAAAAACAAAACATAAAATATCCAAATATGACATTCCATTGTAAAATTAAGTATCAAATTTGATAAAAGAAATAAAAGATTTTTGTATTTCTGGTTTTGATTTTCTTTACTGTCCTGTATTTACATACACCATAAACCTATTTTTTAAAAGACAGTCTACGTTGCACTAAATAGTGTCTTATCCTTTTTTGTGATATTTTGCACAGAATTTTTTAAATAAACTTATTTTTTACATATCTAAAAATAATTAGAGTTATCTCCCTAGACATTAATATCTTCAATTACAAATATATAATTATTGTGTCTTTCCATTGTCAAATTGCAAACATTTAATACACTTGGTAACTTAATTGATAGTCATTTTATCTTCTGAAATATTATATAGTTCTCTCATTATTTTTTCCAACTTCTTTTCAGAATGTTTCAATATCAATATTCATACGGTTGGAAAATTGTATTGTTTGGAATATACAGAAACTATGAACAATGAGAGTAAAATATTTATATCATAATATTGAAAATTTAACAAAGTATCAGATACTAAGGAGATGTTCTGAAGTTTGATACCTATTTGTTTTGTTTTTAATAGTATAATTATGATGCAAATCATAAAACATGAAAATTTAAATGATGTCTTGATAGCAATTTAAATATTTTTAAATTTCTGAGAATTTAAAGACTGTTTTAAAATCTAAGTTTTTTTTTTTTTTTTTTTTTTTTTGCATGTCAGTTCATAAAAGGAATTAATTGGTGCACCAATATATATTTATATAGTAAATGAAACAATATATAACATCTGTAAAGAAAAATCATAACTTTTTTTTTGCATTATTTTCATATTTTCATGCTAAAAACTTTAACTGATTCTGTTTTTACAATTTTTCAATTTCCATATCGATTAAGTGTTTACCTGAAGGCAATGGTAATGTGTCTGTCGTCCATTATGTGTACAGGTTCCAAATTTCTGACTGCAGTCATCAAGGGGACTGTATCTCATGAAACCATGTTGTAACGACTCTTCTCTTTTCCTATGCCACTTGTAGTGACGGACCATCTCTTCTTTCTTGACAAACACTCGGAAGTTACAGTCCATACAGTGATAATGTTCCCGATATCCCAGATCCTTGCAGTATTTAACTTTGCAGTCAGTTCCATTGCTAAACCTGATGGATAGAAATAATCTCAATCATACCACATCTCCTTATTTTTATATGAAAAATATACTTTGAAGCAGTTGTCACCCTTTATTCATTTTATATAAAGAGAATTAATAATTGGTGGAGTGTTCTCCTTTGATTTCATACAGTGATAATCTTCCCCATATCCCAGATCCTTGCAGTATTTAACTTTGCAGTCAGTTCTATTGCTAAACCTAATGGATAGAAATAATCTCAAAATATACTTTGAAGTAGTTATCACCCTTTATTCATTTTATGATAATGATTTATTTCAATGATTTGTGCCTATGCTTCTCCGGCTTGAAACAATTCCAGGTATGGACAGGAAAGAGGTCTTTCAGTAAAAAAACATACATGTACATGTATACACTTGATATCTATTTCTGTAACAATATAACTGACTGCAAAATGTCAAGTTATTTCCCAGATCTTTACAGTACTGTAAACTCAAAAATTATTGCGTGCATTTATTATTGCTATTATTGAAGAAAAGACAAAAATGCGAGGTTAATTATTGCGATTTCAAGACCATCTGCTTACTGATATATGTATCAGATATCAGAATGCGAGTTCTTATTATTGCGATATTCACCCATTCGCGTTATTCGCAATAATAAAAACCTCGCAATAATTTCTGAATTTACAGTATTTAACTTTACAGTCAGTTCCATTGCCCAAAACTGATGGAAATAAATGACCTCAAAAATCTACTTGGAGGCAGCTGTCCCCTTTTATTCATTAAATGTTTAGATAATAAATAATTGGAGTAGTTTTCATATTGTCATTCTTACAGCATCTTTTATAAATTATCTCTTTTTACGACTCTTGTTTTAAAAGAAGACCTGTTTAACCTTGCGACAAGTTCAGTGCCTGTCCTGAATCATTAAACCTTGTCACTGATTGTCTTATGTCATATTTTATGGGATAAGTCTATGTCAGATCTTTGATAGACTCTATTTAATGTATTCCTGACTTTTTTTAGACTTACTGTGATTTATAATTTGGTAATGATTAAAATTAGCAACTAATTTATTTAAATGTCTAAAATTCAAATATTCAAAAGAGTATATAATTTAAATCCTAGATTTACCTTTTTTTATATTTTACAATTAATTTTACAATAACAATAGTTTTCAAACTATTTCTTGTGTTATTTCTTTTAAAAAATGTTTGAGTTATCTCCCATTAATCACTTACCTTTTGAGATATTTAGAATATTCAGCCAAACCATGTTTGACAGAGCTGGCTGAAAGTGGTGACTTAGATATTGTTGCTAGCGGCTTCACTGATGTAAATTCCTGTGGCAGATTACTCGTACTGGTCAAGTTTGGTGGCTTGATCCCTGGAAAAATATAAATTTGTTTAAAGAATAGAAAAAACGATTGACTTCTGCACTACTATAATTGTCTCTACAAGTTGTAATGTTGTCTTTTATTTTGAAACCAAAGAATATGAACAACATATTAAAAAAAAATTTCTCCAAGGCCCATCAACAGAATTCTGTAAATGAAAAAATTTTAAGCCAAAAATTAGGCAGAACATGAGGAAACATCATTTCTTAAGATAAATTAATAAGTTATTACTACACACTATTCAAACTAAAAAGATTCCTTGCTTATTCTTTGAAGTCTCTTAAAGCCTGTATAAGCAAACATATAATGTAAAAATTAAACAGTTCTTATTACATACTAGCAAATGCATACAATTCTTTTCAAATAGAAGTATTCCACGTAGTACCTTATACATTTACACATATCAATGTTAAGACAAAATACACCCTTAAATTAGGTAATACCCTATGTGCTAAAATGTAAAAAAATTATCTAGTATACATGGAAAAATAAATCTGGACATCATATGCATTGCGGTTTTGAAATTATGAGCCATCAGAGAATACTACAACAGGTGCTTTGAAATGCACATGAGCTAATACTCATTAAAAACAATGAAAATTCTTCTTGTCAATTAATTATCAATTAAGCAGGTTATATAATTTAATAAATTGTGCATAAATTGCAGGAATAAACAATTACATGTCTTGTTTATTTTGGGTGTAAAATTTTAAATGTCAACATTTGCATGTGAAATAATATAAATTTTATTCATATAACAATGGTTGTGTTGTCAGGACCTGTAATTTTTCAATATATGATGATTTTAACTTCAAAACTGTCGCATTTCCTACATAAATTTCAAATTCAGAATTAATTAATTGAAATTAATATTAAAATGTATCAACATTGAAATATTCTGTCATCAAAAGTCATGCATGCTCATTTGACTGAAATTTAAAAAAAAAAAAAAAGAAGAAAAATATTATATTTGCAGACATTTATTTTACACAGTTTATATGATACCATTTGAGTTTTGGAAATGTCAAAATGTAATTATGACATGGAGTTATTTATAAAGAAAATTTCATATAAATTCTTTTTAAAGAAAGATCTCTTTCATAAAAACAAATGTTTATAAATAAAATTGAGAATGGAAGCGGGAATGTGTCAAAGAGACAACAACCCGACCAAAAGCAGATGACAGCTGAAACAGAAATATCCTATATGCTACATCAGCCTTAATTGCCTTACACTATTTTTTATATATCGATTGATCTTGAAGAGCGGGATGAAAAATCTTAAATTAAGCATTCAAATCAGAGGTTTTGAAATGCTAAGATACTGATTGAAACCTCAAGTCTTATTTGCTCGGTCAACAGGTTCAACAGAAACGGAAAACAAAAACATTATCTTCAAAATGAAAATTTTAATTTTGAACTATTAATTAACGATCATGAGTCAGAAAACAATGGAAATAAATTAACAGCTCATTTATTGTTTTAAAATTAATTTGTGATCTGCGACCGTGACAGAATTATTGCAAACAAATGACAACCTCAGAACGAGTCCGCATGACTTCATACTTAAAACTTAGAGAAATTAATAAATTGTCCTTCATGTAAATTTCACCAATTAAGTATTCTACAGGGCACCAGTGCATGATATGTTTTAATTTAAAATGTCTCCAAATCTACGAAAATGACAGAATTTCATCACAAATTTGCATTTTCAAGTGAAATTGAAGATGTTCTGAAGTTTGATACCTATTTGTTTTGTTTTTAATAGTATAATTATGATGCAAATCATAAAACATGAAAATTTAAATGATGTCTTGATAGCAATTTAAATATTTTTAAATTTCTGAGAATTTAAAGACTGTTTTAAAATCTAAGTTTATCAACCAAGGGATATCAGTGTAGTTTGCATTTTTTTTTAATGTAAAGTTTCAATTTACCCATATCTGCCTTGTTTTTAAATGTGAAGTGACATCCAGATCTGCGACAATGGAAGTGAGTAGTTCTCTGTCCATAGAAGGAACATGTGGGTGTTCCACAATCCTCAGTGGCTCTAAACCTCTGAAAACCTTCCTGTATTATGGCAGAGTCTTTACGATGATAGTTGGCATGCATCTGTACATCTGATGTACTAATGTAGACCTTATCACAGCAATCCTGTCAAATACAATAAAACTCTTTGAGTTGTCTCCCATAGACCTGTTACAAACATCATGTAAATCAGAGTTTAGAAACACTTAGGTTTTTCTACCCCCAAGGCATAGATATCTTGAGCTGAATTTGGAACAACTTTTTCAGAATTTTTGGCTTGAAATGCTCTTCAACTTCATGTTTCATTTTGTTTTCCAACCTTTTTAATAAGACGGCCACTGGTGAGTCTTGTAAAGAGGAAGTGCTCCTCTGGCATAACAAAATTAAAACCAGATATCTTTGATTTTTTTCCTTACATTTTTTTCTTCTTTTTTTTGAGAACTTTTTTTAAATCTAATGATATGCATGTCAGTTCATAAAAGGAATTAATTGGTGCACCAAAATATATTTATATAGTAAATGAAACAATATATAACATCTGTAAAGAAAAATCATAACTTTTTTTTGCATTATTTTCATATTTTCATGCTAAAAACTTTAACTGATTCTGTTTTTACAATTTTTCAATTTCCATATTGATTAAGTGTTTACCTGAAGGCAATGGTAATGTGTCTGTCGTCCATTATGTGTACAGGTTCCAAATTTCTGACTGCAGTCATCAAGGGGACTGTATCTCATGAAACCATGTTGTAACGACTCTTCTCGTTTCCTATGCCACTTGTAGTGACGGACCATCTCTTCTTTCTTGACAAACACTCGGAAGTTACAGTCCATACAGTGATAATGTTCCCGATATCCCAGATCCTTGCAGTATTTAACTTTGCAGTCAGTTCCATTGCTAAACCTGATGGATAGAAATAATCTCAATCATACCACATCTCCTTATTTTTATATCAAAAATATACTTTGAAGCAGTTGTCACCCTTTATTCATTTTATATAAAGAGAATTAATAATTGGTGGAGTGTTCTCCTTTGATTTCATACAGTGATAATCTTCCCCATATCCCAGATCCTTGCAGTATTTAACTTTGCAGTCAGTTCCATTGCTAAACCTAATGGATAGAAATAATCTCAAATATCTACTTTGAAGTAGTTATACCCCATTTCATTCATTTTATGATAATGATTTATTTCAGTGATTTGTGCCTATGCTTCTCCGGCTTGAAACAATTCCAGATATGGACAGGAAAGAGGTCTTTCAGTAAAAAAAAAACATACATGTACATGTATACACTTGATATCTATTTCTGTAACAATATAACTGACTGCAAAATGTCAAGTTATTTCCCAGATCTTTACAGTACTGTAAACTCAGAAATTATTGCGTGCATTTATTATTGCGATTATTGAAGAATAGACAAAAATGTGAGGTTAATTATTGCGATTTCAAGACCATCTGCTTACTGATATATGTATCAGATATCAGAATGCGAGTTCTTATTATTGCGATATTCACCCATTCGCGTTATTCGCAATAATAAAAACCTCGCAATAATTTCTGAATTTACAGTATTTAACTTTACAGTCAGTTCCATTGCCCAAAACTGATGGAAATAAATGACCTCAAAAATCTACTTGGAGGCAGCTGTTATTCATTAAATGTTTAGATAATAAATAATTGGAGTAGTTTTCATATTGTCATTCTTACAGCATCTTTTATAAATTATCTCTTTTTACGACTCTTGTTTTAAAAGAAGACCTGTTTAACCTTGCGACAAGTTCAGTCCCTGTCCTGAATCATTAAACCTTGTCACTGATTGTCTTATGTCATATTTTATGGGATAAGTCTATGTCAGATCTTTGATAGACTCTATTTAATGTATTCCTGACTTTTTAGACTTACTGTGATTTATAATTTGGTAATGATTAAAATTAGCAACTAATTTATTTAAATGTCTAAAATTCAAATATTCAAAAAGAGTATATAATTTAAATCCTAGATTTACCTTTTTTTTTATATTTTACAATTAATTTTACAATAACAATAGTTTTCAAACTATTGCTTGTGTTATTTCTTTAAAAAATGTTTGAGTTATCTCCCATTAATCACTTACCTTTTGAGATATTTAGAATATTCAGCCAAACCATGTTTGACAGAGCTGGCTGAAAGTGGTGACTTAGATATTGTTGCTAGCGGCTTCACTGATGTAAATTCCTGTGGCAGATTACTCGTACTGGTCAAGTTTGGTGGCTTGATCCCTGGAAAAATATAAATTTGTTTAAAGAATAGAAAAAACGATTGACTTCTGCACTACTATAATTGTCTCTACAAGTTGTAATGTTGTCTTTTATTTTGAAACCAAAGAATATGAACAACATATTAAAAAAAAATTTCTCCAAGGCCCATCAACAGAATTCTGTAAATGAAAAAATTTTAAGCCAAAAATTAGGCAGAACATGAGGAAACATCATTTCTTAAGATAAATTAATAAGTTATTACTACACACTATTCAAACTAAAAAGATTCCTTGCTTATTCTTTGAAGTCTCTTAAAGCCTGTATAAGCAAACATATAATGTAAAAAATTAAACAGTTCTTATTACATACTAGCAAATGCATACAATTCTTTTTCAAATAGAAGTATTCCACGCAGTACCTTATACATTTACACATATCAATGTTAAGACAAAATACACCCTTAAATTAGGTAATACCCTATGTGCTAAAATGTAAAAAAAATTATCTAGTATACATGGAAAAATAAATCTGGACATCATATGCATTGCGGTTTTGAAATTATGAGCCATCAGAGAATACTACAACAGGTGCTTTGAAATGCACATGAGCTAATACTCATTAAAAACAATGAAAATTCTTCTTGTCAATTAATTATCAATTAAGCAGGTTATATAATTTAATAAATTGTGCATAAATTGCAGGAATAAACAATTACATGTCTTGTTTATTTTGGGTGTAAAATTTTAAATGTCAACATTTGCATGTGAAATAATATAAATTTTATTTATATAACAATGGTTGTGTTGTCAGGACCTGTAATTTTCAATATATGATGATTTTAACTTCAAAACTGTCGCATTTCTACATAAATTTCAAATTCAGAATTAATTAATTGAAATTAATATTAAAATGTATCAACATTGAAATATTCTGTCATCAAAAGTCATGCATGCTCATTTGACTGAAATTTAAAAAAAAAAAAAAAAAGAAGAAAATATTATATTTGCAGACATTTATTTTACACAGTTTATATGATACCATTTGAGTTTTGGGGGAAATGTCAAAATGTAATTATGACATGGAGTTATTTATAAAGAAAATTTCATATAAATTCTTTTTTAAAGAAAGATCTCTTTCATAAAAACAAATGTTTATAAATAAAATTGAGAATGGAAACGGGGAATGTGTCAAAGAGACAACAACCCGACCAAAAGCAGATGACAGCTGAAACAGAAATATCCTATATATGCTACATCAGCCTTAATTGCCTTACACTATTTTTTTATATATCGATTGATCTTGAAGAGCGGGATGAAAAATCTTAAATTAAGCATTCAAATCAGAGGTTTTGAAATGCTAAGATACTGATTGGAAACCTCCAAGTCTTATTTGCTCGGTCAACAGGTTCAACAGAAACGGAAAACAAAAAACATTATCTTCAAAAATGAAAATTTTAATTTTGAACTATTAATTAACGATCATGAGTCAGAAAACAATGGAAATAAATTAACAGCTCATTTATTGTTTTAAAATTAATTTGTGATCTGCGACCGTGACAGAATTATTGCAAACAAATGACAACCTCAGAACGAGTCCGCATGACTTCATACTTAAAACTTAGAGAAATTAATAAATTGTCCTTCATGTAAATTTCACCAATTAAGTATTCTACAGGGCACCAGTGCATGATATGTTTTAATTTAAAATGTCTCCAAATCTACGAAAATGACAGAATTTCATCACAAATTTGCATTTTCAAGTGAAATTTGAAGGAAGTAGAGAAAGCCTTTTGACACAAATTATCTTTCATAAAATTCAACGTTTAAGTCCATAGTTACTGACATGTCTATTGTTTTTGCAAAAGTTGTTTAAAATTCTGAAATAGTTTCCCCTGCATATTGTTGTAATTAAAATGACAAACAAACTAAAATAATAAAATATTTAACATAATTTTGGTTACAAAACAAAAGTGGTGGAATCTTTTACGTAAACAGTTGAGAATTTACAATATATCAAGCTATAAATATCGTCCTGAATAGGCATAAAATATATCAAGCTTTTGTTGTTCTGAATATGCTTGAAATATTTGCTGCTGGACATTAAACAATTAACAATCAATTATATGAGTTGATATTGAGATTGTCCAAAAAAAGATGATACATGTACATTTCAAACTACTTTATATTCATTTATTGGATTTTTTTATCTTGAAAGATTTGCCACTGGATGTTATGCAAACAAAAAATCAATCTTCGATGAAAGCATAGTTACGCATAAACAAGATATAAAATTTACGGTACATTTGGATATAAATGCATGCATCTATTGGTCCAAATGATAAAAAGTTATCTGAAATGCTAAGTTCATACTAATGCAACTAAGAGTAATATCTTATTGAAAACAGTTGCTACATCATTAGGTCTCTGGTAAATAGTTGTTTCATTGGCAATCATACCAATTCTCCTTTTTTTATAACTGTGAAGATTCATAATAGTCCCCCTCTTTCACCATAGCCAATCTCTTAATAAGATCCCCCCAATGTGGATCATTCCTTTGTGATCTTGCATAGTTTGAATAGCTGCTTTTCTATAATGTCATAAAGTGAGCTTGACCACTGGCAGTGGGTCTATATATTGGAGTTAATCTCTTCCTGTGGCCAAGCACTGGACAATTTAGTTTAATGAAGATAAAAAGAAAGACTCAAGATTAAAGGTGCCTACAAGCTTGATTCTCTTTGGTTGTATTGTAACCTGGACCTTTGAACTCTGACCTTGCAATTAAACAGGTACAAAGCACTCTCCATGGACAAAAGTTTAGAAAAAACAATGATACACACATTGGATTGACAATCAGATACACATACATAGGTAATGGTTGACTTTCCTACAGATTGAAATAAACAATTAATTTCCCCATAGGCGACAATGATAGCCTTTTTCGAGATACAGACTTTAGAAAGTTTATTTTTTAAACGAAACCTTGCTAGAATTAAAGAAAAGTTATTAGGACAGTATTTTTTGGTCCAAAAATATAGGTTCGCGTTGCTTTTCTTAGCGTAATTTGTACTTATCTCCCATGCCTATCAATTTTGCACTTAAAAATACGTGTCTCATCCTAGTGTTTAAAAGACATCTCAGTTCCGTTAGGGCTAAGGAAAATAATTTATTTGGCCTTTGGTATAATGCAGAATGCACAAAGTCTCTAATAACAAAAAATAACGGGCGTACATATCAACCAATCAGGATTAGCTATACTCTTAATTCTGAATACCATGTTATGCTCATAAAATGGCTGTGCCCATAAAATCTAATGGTGTATTGTAACCTACATCACTCCCACAATAAAAACAGAAGACAGGAATACAAGGAGATGTGAGTTAGAAGTCAATGAGACAGCAACTCTACAACACTTAACTAACAAAAAGACATATTTTGGTAAATATAAGTGTCTTCAACAATAAAAAAGTGTCTATTCAAGATATGCCAAGCTCTTAATCATTCAGGGAGGAGGGGGAGCAGATATGCCCCTGTCTGATGGGTGCCTGACTAAGATATTACCACTGACAAGGTTTCTGTTGGGAACAGGTACATGAATATGTGGTAGGGTTGAACAGGCCATTTTCTAATACATTAAAAGTCATAAAAGAAGAATGCACAGAGAAAACTGACCTCCAATCAATAACTTTTTTTTTCCATACAATGATTTAATGGGGGATAACTCCTACAATTAAACAGAATCAGGAAAAGAAAGATAACTCTATGCATCTCCAATTATTCTTGAAGTTGATTGAGACAAGAACAATTAAAATCTATGTCAACTACAACTTAACAGTTTTTTAATTAGCCTCTTGAAATGACTTAGTGTCCATTTTATTTATTATTCATTTGCCATTCTGTTAGTGTGTATTGTCTAATTTTTCTTTTGAATTTATAGTTTGAAGTTAAATAAAATGGCACTAAAGCTTGCAAGGTTTAATTGCAATTATTTATAAGTTTCCCCCTAAAGACAGTTCAGCACTTATAAAGACATGAAATTTTATCAATTTTTATCAATAATAAATCGTGTGAAATGTCAAGTTCCACCTGTTAATCAAATTCACTTTTCACATTTTAAATTTTATAGAATCCAGGCAAAATACAGCAATGTCAATAATTTATCTTAAATTTCACCTTCGAAACCATGATAATTCTTGAGAAGGGACGCAGCTGACAAAATCTTACCAAATTACCTAAATTTCATATTATATACATTTGGTCTACATGTTTACCATGTCAACTTTGCAATTTTATCAAAACCCACTTGGCAGAATCCCCATAATCTACTTTTGAAAATAAGTCATAAATTTGCCGAAGTTGTAATTTATCTTCTTTATTCTTTTAAAAGATTTATGAAACTGCTTTAAAATAGAAATTCAACTTTTTAACCCAATTTTGTTTTTGCATATTATATGTTTATTCATGTTTGCAAAAGACATGATTTTAAATAAACATATCTTTTGTGAATTCACAAATCAAAATGTTTTTGAATATAAATCTTTTAAACATCATAATTCAAATTAAAGTATATTTATTCAAATTCTATCATGATAAAATGAATATTTAGCCCCAATCCTTGATTTTCAATAGAAAATCTATATCATTTTGAAGAAAAAAAACAAATTAGAAATGCATGACTTTGTCACAAAATCAATCAAAAAACTAAGGCACCATTTTTCAACACGTCATTTGTCCCAAAACAAATTTTTGATGTAAAACGAATAAAAACACTTTTGTCGTCCCTAGCAATGAATACACAGAAATTCAATGTTCTAAAATATTATATTTACGATATCCTCTCAACCTTTGAAACTTAACAAGTATTTATCTTTTAGGGACTATAAAAATATAGATAAAAACATTCAATATGTATGTAAAACAAGTTTTGATCTGTGATACCACAAAGTTTGGTTACCATAACGTTCAGGTAAAAAAACGGGACAATTAAAGAATGATTAAAAATCTCCTACTGTTACTATAACAAACCATATATTATAACTTTACAATTTTTCAAACAACTCTAGATTTTTAGAAATAAAATGAGAGGGAATGAAGCTTTACTAAATCCTGAGGTTCTAAGGCTAATTAAAAAAAGGTGATACAAATTTTTAAATAATTAACAGGGTCCTTCTAAACAGTAGTTTGGGGAACTGCCTGATTTTGAGCATTAACATGGACATGAGGTTGCATAAAATGAACAGGGAAGGGTTGGCACAGGATTTGGAGTGCTGCAAGATTTTGAGCATCAAAATGAACTTACATCGACATCATTTGGTCTCTGGTGGATAGTTGTCTCATTGTTAATCATAACACAAATCCTTATTTTATATAGAGGGAGCATAAAATAAACAGGGGGTGCAAATGATAAAAATACCAGAACTAACTGTCCTCCAACAGACTTAAATTAACACAAAGTTTTATTAAAGGGGTTCATTGGTTTACAAGTTACAATAGTTTAAAGCCCAGGACCATATAAATTTTCAAGTGAAAGGTTCACCTTAAGAAGTCAAAGGTCTTGTTTAAAGCATCAGTAGGATAAGAGGCCCTTGACCTTTGTAATTAGTGGACATAAGCAAAATTATCCTCCAAGAAAATACAGGTCCTGGACCTTGAACCCACATTAATTTAAACCCCTGAAGTCATTGATCGTAAGTCATGCACAATTCAGTATACTTACGATCAACTTAGTCTAGTCGTAAGTTTTTTTGTGAAACCGACTCCTGATATTAACAATGAGAGGACAAATGATTTACTGTATTGTTATAAATAACCACAATATATAAATGATATTCATAACTTGATCATGCTGATACTGTAACCACAATATCAACACTCTCTCTGCTAACTTTGGTGAGGACTACAATAGTTTTTTCTACTTGAGCATTCCAACAAATGTTTTAACACGACCAGCGTTTCCTTTAATTGTTATCTAGCAAGCTGAATTTTTAGGAAGTAAGCTTGGTGTGCTTTGTAAGGCAAGTTTTTATTGAAAAGTTCTATAACTGACGAAAAAGAAAACACCAAAATGTGTGCAGCAGAGCCCTATTTAGCCACCTGCCATCTTTTCTAAGGTGAACACTGCATGATTATTAACAAATTGTAAAAAAATGATCTTTATTAGTTCAATAAAATTTGTGAATGCTTATCATCTTGTCATAATCTGCATTGGAAACTGTATGTTTTCAACTGACAGGCTGTGGGCCTCTAGATGTATTTTCTTAGCAATGTTACTATGTTGTAAGGCTGCTGTCAATTTAACTATTAAACCCTGCACAGTTTTTCTGGCAATCAAGCTGATCTGTGATTGTGATTATTATAATCTACTCGCTGGCAAAATAGCTTTGGGACACATATATTTTCAAAAATATTTCCTAAAATCAGCTTATTTTGAACATTCCAGGCAAACATCTTTTTCAATTTTTTGTCTCTTCAACTTAAAGATATCACTATAAAATTGGGTCATATAAATTTAATTCTCTTGAAGAGTTTTCACTCATATGTTTAAAAATGTTATAGTATAAAAGTATTGTACATTTTTTTTTACTTTCCATAACTTGCAGGACCAAATGAACATTTTCATTTCTTCACTAATCAATGAAACATTTCTTTTCTAACTAATTTCAATAAATACCTTATAAATAAAAGAACATGTGTTCATCAAAATTTTTAATTTTCATATTTTATGTTAATGTGGTGTTAAATAATTATCCAAATTTCCCCCAAAATGATAAAACTGTCACAGAAATATGTGTTGATTACTCACTGTTAAATACCGTATTAAAAATTAAAACTAAAAGTGATATAAAGTGGCAAATTTAATGAGGGATTTATTTTTCGCTTATTTTGCATTTTGAAAAATCCCCTGGAGTTAATGTCTACCTTCTGATCAGGGACAAGAAAAAGGTGGAAGTAAGTTAAAGATCTTGAATAAGTTTATCCAAACTTGAATCACGAAATCTAAACTTTGCGAAAATAAACCACTTCATAATAGGGAGGGGTACCCAAGTTGTATTTTGAACCAGAAACAATATGGACCCTTGTTAGGTGCACCAATTATCTTAAATATATAAATTATAAATAAAAAGGATGGGAAAGTACGCTCAGGATTCATTGATTTTTTTTCTACCACTACACAGGTTCTGGAGTCCACTTTTTTCATGTAAAATATCCAAAATAATCAAATGATCACACTTCTTTTGATCAGCAATATTTCGCCTTGAATACTTCAAAAATGGCATTTTAAAAAGTATCTATTCCTCGAACATTCTGTTAGACCCCTACACTGGTACCAGTTGTGCTGTATTTAAGAACCAGATTATGATTAGGAGAGAAGGAGGGGGTCAGACTTAATCTTCAAATATGAATATAACATTAAGTTGAGGGGTCGAATTGAACTTAATCTTCATCTTCAGCTGAATTAATGCAACAAGCTAATAAATTTATTCTTCATCAACATCTACAGCTAATAAATAAACTTTTACAAAATCTAATTAATAGCAGAAAATTTTCTTTTTGCTATAACATCAAATCACATGTTTCAATACTGTTTTCAATATTTAATATGTTTCATATATGTCAATAAACAAAGAAAAATGTATATAATGTATAATTCAATTATTTAGTAAACATTTATGAATTTTTTATGATAGCTAGTAATTTCTTATTTATTTAATATGATTTAATGATTTTCAAAGCTTACAAAAATCTTTGTTTTTTATCTGTTTTATTACCTGGCAATAATTGAATAACTTCATGGTCATAATTGAATTAATCTATAAAACTTATAAAATTTTCATTCACAAAGAAAAAATGCTCAATATTTGCTGATAAATAAATCATACGTTAATATGGATTTTCGTGTAAACTTGTAACCTTCGTAAAACAAACACTTCTTTGGAAACTTATGTACCATGACCGCCAAACATATCTTTGTTACCGTAGCAACACTTAATAATGTGAGAAACCATTATACCATTAATTGAGATAGTACTGATATATACCTGGACCGTCAGGTAATTACAAAAGTACACAAATCCATTTATTGGTAAAATTTACTTTTAAACACTCCCCTGCCCATAACTCTCTGCATTATCATCCATAAAAGAATCGGCAATTATAAGTATTGATCGCTTTCAAAATGGAACAAAAAGCGAAATTACCAAGAAAACAATACGTATCTATGACATACTCTGGTTAAACTGAATAATTTATTAATAAAAGCAGGTATTTTTCGATTATTGCCGTTTTCCATCTTTTATGGATTCCCACCTTGAGTTGTCATGGTAACTAATCAATCAAATATTCTGCTGTGAAATAAAAGTTTTGTGTCCCGTTTACAGATGAAAAATCCATGTTTTTTTATCACCGATTGCTTGGATACCTTGGCATAAACTTTGGTGAACCATGCTGAGAACTATGCATAACTTAAAAGTCTTCGTTGTCTTTTGTCAAGGAGGAAAACACTCTATATTTAAAGAATTGCATATATAAATGATTCTTCGCATAATTAAAAGAAGTTTATAATGGTATTCAATTTGGTTTTTACAACTTGGACGAAATTTCACTTTATTGCATTAAATATCAACAGATGATACCAATCAATGCAAACTTATAAACATTTTGATTTTTGTATTTTTTGCTATTATGCAATCGGAATAAATTATAAAATTTGAACATGTTATTTGTTCTAGAATATGTAAAAACAGGACTTAAAAACTGCAGGGTTCTTAAACCAAGGTGCAGGTCTTGTCAGAGAAATTTTAAATAATTCCCAGTAAAAAATTTATCCAGATCAATTTGTCTTGACATTTCATATATTTCTGCAGCTTTTTGCATTTCAAATGTGTTTGATATTCTTGCACAATTAAGAATCCAGGAAAAAAGAAAAATATTGTCTGGTATCAAAATATTAAGATTCACAATACTTTTCAAATCTTTTTAAAATGATCACATCCAAAACTATGAGGTCAGAACTAAGGGCAGTCCCACCATTTTGCTTATTGGTCAAAATCATTGATTGCTGACTTGCCTCCCTTATTTATAAGTTATTTTCAAATACCACCATTGGAATTAATAGTACAATTCCACATATATTTATTCTAAAATCTATCCAGATAGCATCATGGTATAAACATAGGATGATGGTGCTATATCTTAAGCCTTAGGGGAGAAGGCTACCATATATTATTGCTGGTCTATTTTACTGTGAGGTCAAGACTTTGACTTCCCACAGTTGAATCAATGTAAAAGAAAACGACTGAGATCACTGTGCGCCTTACAGGCTTAAAAAATTTTAGTACAATTATCGTACTCATACTCAGAATTCAACCAATCAAAGTACCGAAATTGGTGTTTCGAGCACAAATTGTGTTCTCTGCATACTAAGTCAAGTTTTATGTTCAAGAGGCCATGATCTTTTACTTCCATCATTTCATTTACTGTAGAAGCTATCATTATTTACAATCAGGTCAGGTCTAAGGTACTACAATTACTGTAGAAGCTAGTAATTTATAATTAGTTCAGAATTTAGGTACTGCAATCACTAGAGAAGCTAGTAGTCAGTACTTGGAACTGCAATGACTTTAGAAGCTAGAGGTCAGGACTTGGAACTGCAATCACTGGAGAAGCTAGTAATTTATAAGGAGGTCAGGACTTGGAATTGCAATGACTGTAGAAGCTAGAGGTCAAGACTTGGAACTGCAATCACTGGAGAAGCTAGTAATTTATAAGGAGGTCAGGACTTGGAATTGCAATGACTGTAGAAGCTAGAGGTCAGGACTTGGAACTGCAATCACTGGAGAAGCTAGTAATCTATAATGAGGTCAGGACTTGGAACTGCAATCACTGTAGAACCTTTAGTTTACAATGAGGTTAAATTCTAGTTGTGTATGGATAAAGGATGCGATTTTTTTCACCAGACTCCTTTTCTTTAAAGTTGTTGGTGAATAAGATCCTAATGCACTTTTACAAGGATATATATATATAATGTCTTTTGACAACTCGTGAAGGAAAAATACTTAAAAATTTACTTTTGAACTGTTAAATCTGAACTCTCTTTTAACTCTGATTAAAACAGATAAAATTGACAATTCTATTTCATAACATATTACATCATTAAACAAAAGTTCAAAATTTATGCATTTTCACAATTTTATCTATATTTATTCAAGCTCATTCATATAATGAAATACTAACCTATCAAATTTCTGTGGTATCAAGAAAAACTTGAATACATTATGACACGTTCTGAATTTTCCACAATAAATTCTCAAATTTAACCTTGATAAATACAAAAATTGCTTTTGTGGTGAAAAACATGAAAATTGTTCATAGTTTATAACAGAAAGATCATTTTGGTGACATTTACAGTTTTAATGTGGGAAAATGAATTTCAAGTACTCCAGCTAATAAAAAAAACTTGTACAAACGTAAATTTGTCATTTCCTCTTTCCTATGAAATATTAACTATAATTTAACAAAACCTCATTATTTAAGTTTATAATATATAGCAGCTGCAATAAACCCTGACAGTGACACTTGAGAAAGGAAACCTACTGTATTTATGTTAAGAGTTTGGCAGTTGCCAGTTTCAAAATTATACATGTATAATTATTTTGAGGATGAAACAGTCCCTGACATTTCAGAAGAAAATCTGTATGACTATGTTAAGAGTTTGGCAGTATTGCCAGTTTTATAATTATACATGTATAATTATTTTGAGAATAAAACAGTCCCTGGCACCTCAGAAAAGAAACCTGCTGAATGTATGTTAAGAGTTTGGCAGTTACCAGTTTCATAATCATACATTTATAATTATTTTGAGGATGAAACAGTCCCTGACACTTCAGAAGAAAATCTGTATGACTATGTTATGATTGGCAGTATTGTCCATTTCATATATAACAAGAAATGATTATTACAGGATGCTGTTACTAAGTCTCCTAAACAAATCTCCATAAGTATAAACCCTAAGGACTCTCCCTATTGAAGAAAAAAAGTTCAAGGCCAAATCTTTTTGACCTTTCAGTAGGCCATTTATGCCCATGGTTATTACTGAAGACCCCATGTGTCTATCACGAACTGTTCTCAAGTTATAATCATTTGAAAATTTAAAAAAAAATAAAATCCCATAGGGTTCTATTGTAAACACCTCTTTTCTTTTGCCCCTCAAAGTACCCCTTTATAAACCCCTTGCACAAACAAAACCATGATTGCACCACTAGACATGTTAGTCTAACATATTGTGGAACCCTAAGTTAATCTGACTAGGGATTTTGGAGAACGGGTGCAGACATGCAAGTTCAAATTTAAAAGTAGCAGAAGAAGAAGAAGAACCGAGCAAACCCAATGAGTCTTCAAACTTTGCATGGTAGACTTAATTATACATGTATAATTCATGTATAATTATTTTGAGTGTGTGAAACAGTCCCTGACACTTCAGAAGAAAATCTGTATGACTATATTAAGATTGGCAATATTGACAGTTTCATAATTCATGATACATTGTACAGGCCTTTCATTAGGAGGCTATACCCGGTACTTTTACCCTCCTATGCTACAGATAAGTACCGCCTGAATTCAGAAATTTTTATATAAGATGTTCATTGAATATATTGAAAAGTACCACCTTCAAATAGGAATGTACCGGTCAACATGAAAGATAATGAAACCCCTGATTGTATAATCATTTTGAGAGTAAATAGTCCCTGACACCTCAGAAAGGAAATCTACTATATATATCTTAAGATTGGCAGTATTGCCAGTTTCATAATTATACATGTATAATTATTTTGAGTGTAAAATAGTCCCTGACGCTTCAGAAGAAAACCTGTATGTATGTTGAAGTATGACAACAATGCCATCGTTAATATGTATCTATAAATTATTCAGTTTGAAATAGTCCCTGAAACTTCAGATGAAAACCTGTATGTACATGTATATTGAAGTGTGGCAATAATGCCATATATTCAATAAGTTACAATAAATTATTCAGAGTTTGAACTGAAATAGTCCCAAGCAATATAGAAAACAGAATAGTTTTTCAGTCATATCAGCCTTGTAGAATCTATAGGTAGTTCCATTAATTTCCAACAAGCAATTTGCAGTTGAGCTGCTTGGAGTAATTTAGAGCTTGTCATATACTGCTTCGACACAAGTTCGTCCTTTGTTTAAGACTGTATTTGGAACTCTACATCTTTTGTGTTTTTGCATTGGAGAGTTGCTGTCTCCTTGATGGATACTCGATACCCATCAATAAATGGACCACTCGAATTTGAATCATATTCTGAGAAATGAATTTTAAGGGGGTACCGAACACGGGAGTTTACTCTTTAAAAATCAGCTGAACATTTTCACCACATACTATTACTGATGAGTCTTATGTAGACGAAGCACGCATCTGGCATATTATATTATAATCCTGGTACCTTTGATAACTATTAGTATTTAGAGAAATCAAGCTTCTCAATGATCAAAATTAGTGTCTGTCAAACTGCTATATATATCCAATGAAATAAATTTTTTGTCAACAGGTCAAAGTAAACATTTTGTAAACAATTTTATGAAAATCAAACGAGCCAAATCTATATAAGTCAAAATGTTCGGTACCCCCTTGACTCAACAGATAACATGTAGAATCTTTTGCAACTTTTGAAAATAAATGGCCAACAAAAATGATTATATAGCTACATATTGATACAATGCATTGATTGATTCAATCTGATTTATTTTGATTCAATAATTGACTGATTGATTGCTGAATTCTTAAGAACACTTATAATATAAGAATAAAGAAATGTGGTATGATTGCCAATGAGACAAATCTCCACCAGAAACTAAATGATGTAGAAGTTAACAACTATAGGTCACACTGTACGGCCTTCAACAATGAGAAAAACCCACACAGCACATGAAGGCTTTATCATGGCAACTGTGAATTTGTCTCCTGAACAACTATAACGTACAGCACAATTTGAAAAAATTGCTCAAAATGTATTAAAAAGTTCAAATTTTATGTTATATTATAATGAATGGAGACATTCTAGAATCTGTATATAAAGTTACCAAGGTGCAAGTTCGGCACATCTTTACTTAGTTTTTATTACACTTATACAGTTTCTTTGCTCTAAGAATTTACGAAATCTGATCATTTCCTACAACAAAACTACTACAATGAAGTAAGACTGCATATTTCTATACTAGTTACAAATTTCAATACCATTAAAAACTTTCAAAATATGATCTTTTTGTGTTTAAATCAAAGTTTTACCATTTGAAATAAAAATTTTATTGAATTTCAATTCATTCCAATTTTAAACATTTACTTTAAGTTGGTTTCATGCCAAAACCCATTTTCTCTTTTAAGAATTCAACTATTTTGCAAACATAAGTCTTTAAAAAGTACTGCCTTTTAATATTACAAAAGTTCTCATATTTTTGCAGACGTTTATTTGACCAGAACTAAGTTAACTTAAAAAGCTTAAAAGAATTTATTGAAATTAGTACAATAGGTGTTTAAAGTTACTAAGGCAACTTATACTAATGTTAAACACATTTCATTGTCGGGTCGGAAAATATGAAAATATTCTGACCTCACAAAACTATTATTTAATAAAATCTAAATCCTTATTATTAAATAGCTGAAAAATTTTTTTTCTTTAGTTTTAAATCTTATCGGAGATTTTAATTTCTTTACAAAATTAGCCCAAGGACTTTCAAATGTCTTTGGTTACACTTACACGACTTTTAAACTAAAAATCAATTTTTAACAAAAATTCAATTTTGATAGGTATATATGAAAAATTCAATATTTTGACATGAGTGACAGAAGATATATAAATAAAGGTTTTTTTTTATCAAAATCCACCAGTCTGAAAAGAATTTAAAATACAAATTAATCATATGTGTACACATTTTCAAATAGAGTTTACACATTGTGGACAAGTTGCTATAGCGATGTAGATCTATATTACTTAATTAGGTATTTTGTATATATTGTGACCTTTTTACATAGATTAAAACTTGACTTTGGTAACTATAGAAGTAAGCGGTGTGTGACTCTGAAAGATATCACAGTTTATTAATCCAAATACGTTTATGTGAAAAATAGTTAAATACTATATAAATCTTTTTAATGAATATTTAATTTGCCAATAAGTCCAAACAATAATCGAACGAAATAAATGCTACACATAAATTTTTATCAGATAAAGGGCTTTTAAAAGGTTTGGATTATTTCAAAATTGCACTTTTTTGTAAAGACGAATAAAAGACATAAATTAATTGATCGATCTTATTTCCAGTTGAGTGGTTGTATCAAATAGATTTATTTGTTTTAAAGAACATTTATTTAATTACAAATAAAGAGATTTTAAACTAATGCAGTGGGATTGAATTACACAGACAAAGTTTAACTAAATTTTAACAAAAATTATTTACCTTTTAATTACCTCAGTAAACTTTGTTAAGACTGTACTAATTAGTATATTTTTTCTAGAGAGGTTTTAGCCTGGATGAAGACATTTTCTTTAAGAATAATTTAAAACGCAAGAAAAGATAGTTTTTATGATTTTGAATGTTAAGGACACCTTAAAGGAGTAGATTCAAATAAGGTCCTAAAATGGCCCTATTTTTAGCTATGATTTTAAATAAGGATTTATTGACCAATATTACAATGAATCATTATCTAATACAATGACTAGATAGGAAATATGTCTTTTTGTTTAAAATTTACATACTTGCCTTCTATTCATGACATCACAAATAGCACTTATTTTGATTTTCCGTGAAAATTCATTGAAAACGGGTCAATTTTCCATTGATATTTTTTAAAGGAAACATAGAGGGCATGCGTCGACAAAAGATATCTTTTAGCATAATGCTTGTTATAACATTTTACATATTTGACTTCAATATTTAGTTTATTGATGCCTGCGCTCTATGTTTCCTAGGCCTAAGTATGGTTGAAATTTGGACGATATCGTCAAAATTCGCACAAAACTCTATTTTTGGCCTATTTGGGATGTAAAATTGAACAATTTACGAGAAAACATTGACAAAAATAGTTATACTTAACTTTTTCACATGTCTTTTCATAAATTTAAAACATTTTTTGCCTTGAAACATTGAACTTAACAATCGGGGCCAAATAAGACCCTTACCGAACTTATTCCTTTCTATCGCCATTCAATCCACTTCAATTCATAATGCTACCTTGCTAAATCGAATAACTCGAATAAATCTGTTTGTAGCCTGTAAAACAATTCTGGGCAGTGATTTTTAGTAGGCATAAAGAAGTTTAAAATACAACCATAACTTTTTTTTTATCTGAAAATGAAAAGACTAATACATATATTTCATAAAGATAGAATATAAAGAATAATACATACCATCTCCTTGCTTCAGTTTCTGAGCAGCATTTACAAAGTTTGCATAGATGCCTTTCTTGTCAGCTATACTTAGGTTGTTCAGCCCATTCTTCTGTTGTGAGACAGCTGTCAGGACTTTGGCGATGTCTTTTCCCTGAGCCATGGTCGTCTGGAGAATCTGGTTGGAGTTAAAGTTAGCAAGGGGCACCTGTTTTGTCAGGCTATCAGAATTACCACTAAAACCATACATTTGCAATAGCTCATTCATAGTACTTTCAGCATAGTCTTTTAAAACAGTAATATCTACGTTTGGACTTTTTACAGCAGCATTTTTCTGAACATTTTCAGCAGTTTTTGACAAGTCTTCAGCAGTATTGGAAACATCAGCAGTTTTGGACAAGTCTTCCGCAGTTAATGACAAATCTTCGGCAGTCTCGTTTTCACTATCGGCTGCATTCATAGAGTTAAAACTATCACTACTTCCAAAAGATTTGGTCATTGATAAATCTAATGGTGCATTCATAAGACTAGATTTTAAGTTTGAAGGTTTACGGGAATGTTTTCTACTGTTGAAAAATGACGGTGATGGAGCGGGTGGAATCTGTTTTGAGTGACGTAAAGCAGAAGCAGCAGCCATAGCTGTTGCAATATCAATTGACTTCTCTGTGACAGGGGGTACATAGGTGTCAGCAGCTACACCGCTGTCGTTAGAAATGTTATTTTTATCACATGATAAATCAGACTCATTCTCTAAGCTATCCACATCATCAGATTCATTTTCTGGGGGGAATGTAGTATTTTGATTATTAATCGTGTACTCTGCAAGTTCATCTTTCTCATCGAAATCGTCAATCTGGTCTATTCTGTCCCGTACCTGATTAATATTTCTAGGTACCGCCAGTTTCCTTTTCCTACGACTAGATGATGAGACATTATTATGAGAATTTTCGTTAAATTCCACCGGAGATCCACAGGTACTTCTACAGTTGGTATCGTCATTTTCATCCACGTCATTTCCATTGGATAATGATCGGAGAACATCTAAATTGTTGTTGTTTTCCTTGTGTCCATTAGTTGTCAGGTCAGTGGGGACTACAGGTTTATATGGTGTAGATGTCGATGGTAGGGGGCTATTGCCATCGTTATCATTGCTGATCCGTTTCAGTTTGGCACAAATGGCATCAAGGGACCGAGGCTTTGTTTTAAGAGCCATATTGTTCCAGCAACCCTGGACCCAGCTATCTTCAGAAGAAAATCTGTGGCCCCCTATTTTCTGAAAGACATAAAAATATATCACAATTTAAATGTCATTAATTCATACTTCATGCCAATGTATGTAAACTATATATGAGTTTTCAAATTGAAAATCATTTACCAATGTAGAGATGCAAAGCTCATGTTTTGGTATACAATTAACCTTTAAAAAAAATATGTGAAAAAAAAATCAACAAAGAAATTGCACTTATTTTAGACTACATGTATAATGTATTACAAATGAACCAGTTGATACAGGGTTTCAGAGATAGTCTGTTTCTCCAGATCCGATCTCATTTTACACACACGATTCTTACGATTACATCAAGTAAGTTATCTAGAAACATAAATGGCTGCCAAATATGCAATTTACCCATATTCTGAAAGAAAAGTTGCAAAAAACAATATGATTTCACAAGTTGCTTTGTTAATTAAGTCTCTCCTTTAGACTTAGTCTTACATGCAATAGTCCAAATATAAAGTTTATTGGTCAAACAGTCAGACCACTAAATGACTACTCTGGCTAGAGTTACTACAAGAAGAAGTCAATGGAAACTAGGACAAATATATATGTGTAATAGTCCTAGATGGAAAGCAACCTGGGGTTTAAAATGTAGGAGACTGCAATCTTATATAACTAAGCAGAATATAAGTGTTCAAAAAAGGTTTTCGGATACAAAAAATTTCTTCTGTAACTTTCATTTCTGCTACTATTCATCCCCCCAACAATTCACGAAACAGGATTGGCTATAAGCTTGCCTCTTATATATCAAAACATTACAACAAAACTTTCATCTATATATATCGCAAGAAAAAAAAGGAAAGATAACAACTTTCTGTTTCATAACTTATTAAAATGAAAATTTTCTGCTTACTAAGTCATAAAAGTGGTTTAACTTTTAAAAATGTCAAACAAAAAACCAATAAATTCTCTAACCCAGTTTTCTGTAATCTTACCTATGTAACGAGATATATATACAGACAATAAAAAAAAAAAAAAAAAAAAAATCTTCTTTTTAAAAGGTGCAAACTAATTGTTGATTGGTTCCATGGTAATAGTTAAATACTCTTTTCAAAAACTAAAATTATGTGCTTCACAAAAGACTGAGCATGTGGTTTCAACAATTGAAAGAAGATAATGTGAAAATGAAAGAACTTCTTAAAAAAGACGTATTTCGAGAGAAAAATCTTTAGTATATCTATGGAAATAGCTTTACTATAATTCTTATTGATATACGACACAATGGAACAGACTTTTAATGAAGAAAAACAAGTATTTACTAAATTGTTTTGTTTGAAATCCTCTTATTTGACATGATAGAACTCATGTATATTAATCTGTCAAGCATGGCAATCTAGGAGAATTTTATCAATTTATTGATTTATTGATTTTTCTGTGATTCTATTAGATGGAACAATACAAGACTTGTTAAAAGGCATAAAAAAAATATTGGATCATTATGTATATTTAGTTAAATGCAAATATCTGGGAAATAAAAGTTAGGATTACAATTTTTTTTTCTCACAATTTTAATTGACCAGAGTCTTCAAGATAAACCACATAGACAAGTCCACCAGACCTGCCAACTATCCTGATTCATAGGGGTATCCCCGATGAGAGGTGTTGACGGATTTTTGAAATTCTTTATTATATAAACTGCAGACCTCAAAACAAGCAGTCAAATGAGTTAAAAGGGTATTTAAGCACATATATACTCATTCAAACAATACAGTAGTAGATTAAAAACACTTATGACAATGTAAGAGGAGCACTAGGTCCTCTTGCGCTTAAAATTCCCCATGAACATTATGAAAAGTTGGCAGGTATAGGTCCACTGGACTCAAAATGAAGTAAGTTCATTAAAAAGTTTTTAAAAGAGGATTTAAAAGCCTTATAGATATATTTATAGAAATTGTGAAAAACTTATTAGACACATGTATGTTAGAGGTCAAAAAAAAAAGAAAAATCCTTTAAAACATCAACTATTCCTATAAAAAATGTTCTCTTGTGAAAAAGTTATTTAGGGACCTTAGTAAGCCAAAATGTTTTTCTTGAAGCTAGTAATTTTTCCTAAAAATGATCCATTAAAACATGACATGAATATTGAAATAGGTTACTTATCATAAAAATGTATACTTATAACTCATCTTCCTTGTTAAACGATACCTTTGAATTAAATGCACCATGCATAGAAAAAAATTATAAATTTTTCGTCATTTCCAAAAATTATGAATAAAATGTTTTACCTGTTAGTATGAAATTTCCTAACTATGATCAAATTTTCTTCTAGGTATTTAATAAATATATATATATATAAATACATACCATATATAATTTCATTTGAAAAATCTTGTAAACACAATCGCTATGTTTAAATCTTTTCACAAAATTTAATCTTCCATAATACCTCTAAAAACGTTGATATCGTACTAATGAATAATTATGAGACGGTATGTTTCATGATTTGCATATTTTTGTGACATTTATTTCTGTGATATTGTTTAGTAATTATTAAAACAAAATGAATTGGATATGGTGACAAATACATAACACGCCACTTCATCAAAGGTGTCATATTTATACCATTGTCAACATGCATCAACTAATTAGTGAAATTAATTTAACAAATTTGTTATAATTTACAATTTTGCATAAATTTTGTTTTTTTTTTCATTTTATGTAAGTTTTAATTTTCTGACATTACTTTAACCCTAGGTTGATAAGTGCAGTCAAGTGAAAAGCTCAAAAGATGTAAAATTTAATTTATGTTTTCCTGGTAATACCGTAATTGCAGAAAACAGTTTATTATTAAGTTCACTAAGATGATCAACGAGGTATCCATCTTCATTACCTTTGCTTAATTTGGTAGGCAAGACAGAGTAAAGTTCCATATCAAATTTGACATAGTGGTATCCTAGATCAATTCTCTTTGTAATTAAACTGTTACATGCTTCGTTAGGTCAATGAAACTTAATATTCTGTCTGTCTGTTCACTTTGTAAGCAATAACTGACATTTGGTTTCCTTATTTTATATATTATATATAAAATTAAGAAGATGTGGTATGATTGCAAATGAGACAGCTCTCTCCACCAGAGACCAAAATGTTAAATATGTCTACTTTTCAAAGTCACTTTTCGGTTGTAAACTGCTAAGGGACCACAACATAACTGTCCCTTAGTAGATATGTCAAGCAAACAAAAAAACCTACTTGCCAAATCATTTTAAAAAGACTGCATGAAACTTGAAACACATGTATAAGAAATTTTTACATTTTTCCTTACTGCTGAAGCAAACAAGCTGTGTTTCAATTATTTCACAAGATTTTTAGTAAGTTTTCCTGAAAAAAGGTTTGCTAAATTCATTTCACTAGTCATGCTAGTGATCCCCATTTTGGATGTTTCATTTTAAAATACTATAAGAGCCAATCTCAGGCCAAGAATAAAATAACTTTTTGATATTGCCTATCTACCCACCTAAAAAGCAGCCTACCCGAAAAATTTGATGACACAAATCATTTCACAAATTTTTTTCTAAGTTTTTTTGGTACTATCGTTGTTTTCCTATCTAAAATCCTATAACTTATGATGTTGGCCAAAAAAATAATTCCTACCTACCTACCCAACCCTAAAAGGCATGGGAGGCAACATCAAATAAAGAATTTGTTAAGGGTGGCCTCACAAGTAGTTCCCCCAAAACACATGCAGACACAACTGAATTGTATCAATGATTTTAACTAAATATTGTAATAAAAAAATGGAATACAATGAAAGATGGTAATAGTCAAGTTCTAGATTAAAGTGTGGTGAATCAAAAAAATCTTCATAATCATATTATATGAATGAGCTCCAACTCAACACGATTTTTCATTTACCCTGTGAACATGCAATAGATCTTTTTTATTCCCCTGAGGAAGAACCAGTTTCTTAAAAAAAATTTTAAGTCAAGACCATTTTGGACTTTTTTAAGTTCTCCTATAAAGTCAAAGGAACAATTTATTTTTTCAAACGGATTTAAGAGTTTTACAATGAATATAGGTTAAAGTACCAAGTAATTACTACTGCCTCTCACTAAGCAAAAATATGTAACTAAATATCTAAATGTCTTCTGGACTTCCAACCTAACCAGGTGATGTGTCCATACATTTGATTTTTGTATTTTCCCTAAGTATCAAAATAAGGACATAGGTGCATCAATCTGCATTAAAACACATTTTTTTTTTTATAAAGTCCCATACTTTTTAACCTCAAGTTGACCTACAATTTTGTAGAACAAGAACTGACATTTTTACCAGATAAATATACTTACCTAAGCAAACTTGAAATTTTGTTACAATTTAATTCAGATTACATATACTATATCAATTTAGATAAAATTGACAAAAATAAAATTGTACAGTCAAGTGTACGTATTTGGAAAGTTATATGACCCCATATGACAAATCACCGAAAAATGTCAAAATTTTGTCAATGTCAATAATTTTTTTTTTAGTTTTATAATTTGGTAACATGAGTAATAAACATCTGATTTATAACAGCACTCTACTAGTCAGTGTGGGAACCAAGCATTTTGACTAAATTTTCAAATGATACTGTTTTTAAATAAGAGGCAAACATGTTTTAATGTCATATTAACCACAATTATTCAACATAAATGTCGGAGTTACAGATGCTGAGTATTTAAAATTTGTTATATCTGTCTTGAAGTTAAGAACTATTTTCAAAAATATGAAATTTTAAAAAATACATACTAGTGGAAAATGCTAGAAAATGTGTAAAAGAGTACTTCAAAATAAAAAAAAGATTTTTTTATAATTGCATTAACTCATCTTATAAGTCCTTTAAAATGTCAATGATGCAGATGCACACACAATGGATAAAGTTCAAGATGTCTTGTCTGCAGATGCACACACCATGGATGAAGTTCAAGATGTCTTTTCTGCTGTCAGTTGATCAGCATGACCTTGAACAATGGTTTTATTGCTGTTCCTCATCTTAAAGTCACTATGAAGGAAGCCTTCAACATGGAGCAAAAGCTCCAGTCTGCCAGTAACTTGTAGAAATTTGTTGAAAACTATATTCAGAATTATCCTTTTTAGAGATTGGATGGACAATGTACATAAGTACCTGAAATTATCTATATTAAAGGATCATTGAATACCCACAGATAATGAACGAACGAACAAACAAACAAACAAACAAACAAACAAACAAACAAACAAACAAACAAACAAACAGGCAAATGACCTTCTGTACCACTTCAACATTCCAGGATATAAGAAATAGCTAGAAGTGTACTCCCCAAGGCCTTTTAGCATCATGGTACATTGCTAGAATGTGATATCATCTGATATGATTTTCTTAGATGTGACGCTATAGTTTTTCAATGCGAGATGCTATTTCAAAATTTCCAGTTTACTTCGAGGCTTTACGAAATTTTTTGGCTTTTATACTGCAACTGCAACATAAAAGATTTTGAATCTTGTAAGTATGAGACCATGTTAAACCATCTGTTGATTCAAAACTAAGAAACATCTTATTAGTAGAACTCACTTCATTTCTTTTATAAATTATGAAATTTTTCTTAAATACTAGTATTGCATAAATCCAAAATTTCTAAATTTGATGCTTCATTATTCAAGGCTAAATTAAAATTAAAATGATATAAATTGTAAAGCATGTCCTGATTGTCCATTTTTCTTTGCAAATTATAATAAAGCACACATCAAACTGACTTTATGTCAAAATTTCATGAAAAAATTAACTATTTTTACCCCATAAGCCTTAAAATTTTATGGACATAATAGATAAAGACATGAAAAATAACAGGTTTCATTTTTTTCCTTTGAATTATTTTCATATTTAATTATTTTTTTACAGGAAATGTTGTGTTCAGCATTTTAATCAGTTCAGTTTATACCATGTATACATTTCTGTACATGAAAGTACATCTGACGTTTTACAATGTTTAATGTTCATTTTCATTAATTTTAATGGTATTTTCATTTTCACTTTATTTCATTTACATAAAAGATAAGTTTTTCTCAATTTTTCAAAGGTACTTATACACATGTAGTAATGAAAAGTATCTATAAACAGAACTTTTCTTTGAGTGAAGCCTGTGTAGTTTTCATAAAGGTCTTGGCAAGTTTGTAAAATTACAATTCTATAAGAAAGCTCTTGTTGTCTGTTGGTTTTCATGGAAACTTTTTGACCCCAAGGTTTGTTTGATTTTCATAAAACATATTTGCCAGTAAATGCCTGTTCCAAAGAGAGAGAAAAAAATGGCTTTAACAACTTTTAACACCAAACTTTTAATATTTCATGAAGGATTTTTAAGGACAGATTTATGGTACAACAAATTTTACAGGCTAGGGTAAAAAAGTTTGAATTTTGATTCAATTGTGATGACTTCACATGCAGTGCTTTATCACTATCCAAAAACTAAAAAAAATGGAGAATGTGTCCATGGGACACAGATGATGCCCCCATTTGCATATAATGTTATAAAGGGCCATAACTCGAGAACGTTAAAAGTGACGCTACCCAAATTCAAACTTGATCTGAGTTTTGTGGTAATAAGCATTGTGTATAAGTTTCATAATATTTGGTAGAGGCAATCTAAAGTCAGAGAACGGAAACCAATTTTGGTACGTATGTGTGTACGGACAGACAGACAAGGGTAACACTTAATGCCCCCTCCACTGCTATGGGGACATAAAAATCATTCAACAAGTTCAAATGTTTTATCATTTTTATGAATTTTTTTAATTTACACTGGGGTAATACTACCCCAGCTTTATAAATACTAGTTTAAAATAAGTTATCTTTCCAAGATATAACACTAGACTTCTACTTGAAAAAAGCTATAGTAACTAGGAAAACACAGAAAATCATAATCATTTATTCATCATGTTCATTGACATTTGATATGAATAAAAGGGGTTGGTATACATCAATGTAAAAGTAACCCAAGGTCACCAAAAAACAAAAGGTCACCATATGGTCTTAAAACTAAATTACCCCAAATTCAAAAATGTCCTGTAAAACTCTTTTAGAATAACGTAATAATTAGCAAGTTTATGTATTTATAAGTAACATTTCAAACTTTTATAAACAATGGACAAGTGCCTACATTGTGCACTCAAGTGCCTATTCAGTACAATGTATGACTACACTGTATGACAATTTCTAAAACTTTTAATACTATACATATATATTTTAACTGAATTAAACCAGGAAGACCAACAATCTCAAATTCCTTTTATCTAAAACTTCACTTTCACATAAACATTAGTTAGTAACACCATATGCATCTATCTGTTACAGGATTTACGACAAGATACTCCGATAAAATTAGTTTCCCATCAGTTTCCAATTCTTTCCATTATTTTTACGGGATTCTTCAATTTCTACATTTCCTTGTAAAGAATTGATTTCCATCCAGTATCTTATTACGTTTAATGAGAAAAATACCTGTTTGGACAATTATTCAATTAAAAGTGCTTGAACCAATTAAAAATCAATAAACATTACCTGGTGTTGCAGGTGTGAATTAAGAGTCTCCAAAGTCTACTTCTCAACAGATTCCACATACCTGTGGGTTCTGTTCAAAATTTTGGGTATTGTCATGACAACCAAGATAAATTCCTATTGGAGGGTACGCATCAATAGTTGCTATAACAATCAAATTGTGCCAACAATGATTTTCTAACAGAAATCAATTAGCTTAGCTAAATTCTTGTTTTTATCGTAAACCTGCATATTTATTGAGTAGGAAGTTTTGAACTTTTTTCACAGTTGACGGAGCACCATTGTAAATTTTTGTCATATTCGACTATATCTCATTTTCCGTGAATTGAAACATTAAATAACCAATTGTGACTTAATTGATATCATCTAAAATGTCTGAACGTTCAAATAATTTTTTAAACTTTAATGAAACGTAATACGGCTCATGAGCACCAACTAAGGTTTATCGATAGGGTGAAATAGCTTTTTCACAAATGTTTGTCTATTTGTCCTAAAACTCAATAACTAATATACACATTCAAAAGATCAATTGTTAAAGAGTATAGAATTATCTCAAAATGACTAACGGTAATTTCTTTCTTGCGAAATTACGAAGAAAAAAAAGAAAAATATCACAATCAATTACGAACTACAAGTTCTGATTTTTAAATGCTGATTATTATTAATCCTTTTCTTTATTGCATATACACAAATTGAGGTTATTTTTGAGTTTTCTAATGTAAAATGTCATAGGTACTATAACTGTAACTTTTAAAAGTTGAGAGAAGTAGGGATAAGACTTATACTTGAACTAAGATTTTCATCCATTGTCAGGCCTGAATCAACAAAGTAAAGAAACAATGCCAATTGATATATTCCGATAAACAAATGATTGACGGTTTTGGATGAGGATGATCATGTGTGATGGACATCCATGTACTAAACTGTTAAATTCAAAACACTCATATGGACTTTGCGTTCATAATTTCATGAATTCTGGTTCATTTATAATTAAAATTTTATAAATACAACTAAGATGGGATTTTTAAAAGAAATACTTGTTTAAAATAGAAACACTTCAGTACATTTTTTATGCACATTTGTTATATTATGCAACAAATGATTAATTGTCCTGCTTCTCTTAATCATTTGGGTTACAAGCACAGAAAGTTACAAAGTTCATGAAAGGCAATCCAAACAATTTTCAATTTTCTTTTTTTCAAAGTATAATTATATATATATTTACCACATTAAATACTGAAATTTATGGAATTTGAAAGGAAAGTTTAAGGGCAGGAAATCTCATTTTAGTGTTTTAAACTTGTACAACTTCCTTAGGAAATCCAATTAAGTAACTTCAAATAAAGCTACTCATATTCACAGTCAAATTTTTGTGAAAAATTTTTTGAATAAGGGGAAATAACTCTGTAAAACACTTTCTTTCCATATTAATGATAATATAACTCTGTACAAAATCAAAAGAGAAAATAGTTTTCTAATTTATGTTTTACTTATAATTTTTTTAAAAGATGCACAAAATTTGTCTTTTTGTTTCCTTTGAGATATATGCATGCGGCACACTTTCAATTAGCAAAACATGTATTAAATCAAGTATGTTATCCTATTTATGATATCCCACTGGAAATTATCATTGTAAATCATATTCATCCTTTCCAGAGTCTGATACAAAGATGTTTAATATAGGATCAGGGGCGGATCCAGCCATTTTTAAAAGGGGGGGGTTCCAACTATATGTCCCCATTTAAATGCATTGATCGTCCAAAAAAAAGGGGGTTCCAACCCCCGGAACCCCCCCTCTGGATCCGCCACTGTAGGATTTTCATGGATCTAATTCCTGGAGTCTTACAATGTACATTAAAGATGTAGTCCAGTCCTATTAACATTGTAGAGTCACTTATTACATGTATCACTGGATCAATTTAAAAATTTTCTTTATTTTCAACAGGCTTGACAAAACTAAAAGCATAGAGACAGACATGGTTTTAATCTCAAAGCAAAGGGACAGGGCTTTCATCTGACAGCAAAGGGACATGGCTTTATTCTCAAATCAAAGCGAGATGGCTTTTATCTCAGACAAAGGGACATGGCTTTTATCTCAAATCAAAGGGGCATGGCTTTTATCTCAGGCAAAGGGACAGGGCTTTTATCTCAAAGCAAAAAGACGAGGCTTTTATCTAAAACCAAAGGGACAGATCTTTATCTCAAAGCAAATGGACATAGCTTTTATCTCAAAGCTAAGGGACATGGCTTTTATCTCAAACAAAGCAAAGGGATAGGGCTTTTATCTCAAAGCAAAGGGACAGGGCTTTTATCTCAAAGAAAGCAAAGGGATAAGGCTTTTATCTCAAAGTAAAGATTCAACTCAGCTGGTTTTATCTAAAACCAAAGGGACAGGCTTTTATCTCAAAGTAAAGGTTCAGAGCTTTTTTCTAAAACCAAAAGGACAGGGCTTTTATCTAAAAGTAAAGGGACAGGGCTTTTATCTCAAAGAACGCAAAGGAATAAGGCTTTTATCTGTAAGCAAAAGGACAGGAATTTTTTAAGCAGTTTTGTAACCATTGTTTGCTATATTAATGATAATAATACATGTTATGATGTTTCAAATAATTATTGAATGAAACAAGCCAAACATCAAAATATGCAAGCCAGTCAATTTATGCCAAGTTTGAGCTGGTATGTTATTTTTCTTTAATTCATAGAGCGAAAAGGACAGATAAACTGGGTTGATAGTTCTTGTAAAAATCGCTCTTATATGTTGGAACATTTAAAAAGTCTATTCCATTCAAGTCAGAGATGATAATTTTCACATTTTTTGCAATCTCAACAACATTATTTCAAAGGCAGTGACTGTATATATTATGGCTAAATAGATATAAGAGTTTTTATTTGCACATGCTAAAATTTTCTATTATCCTTCCCTTAAAGTTTTGAAAAGTTATTACGCCTAAATATATTGTTCAAGTTACTACTGGCAACTGAAGATCATTTGGCAAACAACTTACACTTCTAAATCATGTTAGTTAAACATTAATAATATTCGTATAAAGTTTAAAATCCATTGAATTTTTGTTATTCTTATGAAAAAGTCCCATATTTTCATCCTTGACAATCTACTATTACTAAAATGATTATAAATCTACTCTTTTATTATTTTTAAATTCCATTTTGAAAATTCTTTCGTTACAGTAAACTTCTTAAAAATTTAAAAAGTAGTTATTATGTTCCAAAGAAATTAAGTTTTATTTTACCGTTGGGATTTCGCCAATTTTCCGATATGGCTTAATCTTTAAATTTTCATGTCCCAAAACAAAAGCTATCTTGTTACCATAGTTATTTAAACAGTCAACAGTAATAATATTTACCTGTATTTCACATAAAAAGAAATAACAAAGTTACTACATATTCAGGGTATATTTATATTGTATTCTGTACCTGGGACAATTTTCATGACTAAACATGCTAAACCTGTTAAGTTTAAGTGGTGATTACAAATATCCATGGCAACAAAAATTTCTATACAGGACTTTTCTTGTAAATCAATAAAATTTTGAATTAATCTTTAATTGAGTGTAATATGTAACATGATTGACAATTTACCTTTTTATGAAGGTATCTGAATATTTAATCATGTCATGTTATTAAATAAACCAAGTTTATCACAGTTAGATGATTAATATATTAATTCTCTCAATTACATCTATTGTATTTTTATAGCAAATTATGAGATTTGTCTTAAAACAATATTTTGAAGATAAGACAGTTTTCAAACAAAATTGACAGTTAAATCTTGCAAGGTTTTACTGTTGAATTAAATAAATCATCAGTTTTGAATTAATTCATAAGCTGAATTATTAAAGCAAAAACATGCAATATCAACTTTAATTATAAGAGTTGTTGAACAAAGTTGATATCATTTTGATTATAAATAGCCTTTTCTTATGGTCCTATATACTTTTGCATATATATACCTCTACAGAACTTAGTTTTTTTGTTTTTTTGTTTTTTTGTTTTTTTTTTAAATGTTTGTTGAGTTAATGGGCTGGATAAGTGGGACATCTATGCAGAGGTTGATCCAGGACCAGCCATAAAGGGATGGGGTGGAGGTGGCCCTCTAGGATCTGCCTTTAAATGACATACGATCTATTCACTACTCTTAGATATATATGATATAATCTTGTATCTTTAGGGCCTAAGAAGACTATATTCTTTTCTTTGCCACATTTAGTAACACATTAAAGCAAAAAAAAACTGAGATTATACATCAATGTTTGCATATTTTTGTTTATGGCTCATAATAAAATGATTAATATGATCAAATGATGCAAACAAAGCAATGGTATCAATTTTCATAAATTTTGATACAAGGCATCAATTTAGGATATCATATATATTTATGATTGTCCATTGTAGATCTATATATATATATATATAAAGTTAAGTCGACGCTAGGGGCCGTCTTGACCTTGTTGTAGGGTATGAATGATTTGTTCATTGTTGAAGACCCTACATCAACTGTCAAGATGAAGAACAGGAATAAAAGCCCTGTTCATTGATAATTTTCTATGTTTTCTATGTATTGTGTGCGATTTTGTCCCATGTACATTTACTCCATATCCTTTCATTTTCTAAAGTTAAGTAAAATGTGAGTAATGTGTTCTATGAAATTTAGCAGACATACCTAGAAATTGGTGACAATCAATTAATTTATGACACACAAATCAATTTAGATTATCATATTATACCTATGTATATATTAATTTTCATTGAAATCCTACTTTTAAAATATGTTTCACAATGTTTGTGATTTGACAACAGAAACTAAATTTTTTAAGAACTGCAAATTTGACATCTGGAATCAATTTTAAATAGAATATTATTACCTCATGTATCAATTTTCATTGAAATCCTAGCAAAATAAGTTGTTCTTCAAAATTTGTGACTTCTTAACAAAACTTAAGTTTGGACAGCCATTTTTTTCAAAACAAAATTTAAAAGAAATCAAATTTAACATCTGGGAACAACTTAAAATAACTTAATATAACAATATTGAAAATTTATTATAAATCATATCTAAAGATAAAAATATGTTTCTTCAAATTTTACATATTTTTTTACAAAAAGAAAGTTTTAACCACAATTTTATTTCCCATTTTCACTAAAGTTGGAACATATTAAAAGCGACCTTTCATTTCTAGATTCACATAAAGCTTGTGCATAAAAAGTATTGAAATCATCTGATACAACATAGAAGTCTTTCCCTCCCCCTCCAAACTATCTTGACCAGATGTATCAGATATGTAGCTATCAATATCAAACTTACATAGGACTGTCATCTTCTTACATTGTTGCTTCTCAAGCGCATGATGCTACACGGCATGATCCTGGAAATCTTTATTATTTTAAATCATAGTTTAATTGTAAAATTATTTCAAACGGTACAGAGTATATAACTAGTTTGACAATAAAATAACTTACTGATATTTTTTTTGTAATTACAGAAAAGGCAGTAAATTTTGTTATAGAAAACTTTGACAGACCTGTTACACAGATGTTCTTGGGGGATTAATTTCAGGAGGGGGTCTTCCAACACCAGCTATGGGTGTGAGGTGAGTCTGACCAGAGGTGATGATAAAAGCTTTTCCTATAAACGTTTTGGAAGTAAATGGAAAATTTAATGTATACTTCTACATGAGACAACTTTTTGAAATTGTTTTTCAACATCTTGACCTGGGGTGTATGTGTCATTAGGGGGACTAGGGGTGCATTCTCACAACATAGAGCAAGCTCCCAGAATACAACAAAATAGTTCCAAATTTTCCAAAAATAGTTTGATTTTGGAGAAATATTAAACCAATCATTCTGCCTACACCCTTGATTGGGAGATACTGAAAATGGTTTCTCATTTCAAATTTTATCAATAAGTAAATAAGTCAAATGTAAAGAAGATTAGTTGAATTACACACTGAAGTTGTCAAGAAATCATATAATATATGGGTTATCCTGTCATTCAAAAGTTGCAGGATTATGAAGGGGCAGACAAACAGAGGTGTTAATATAATGTCATTAATGATGATAAATAATTAACTAGTTTTCATGAGCAATTAAGCATGTAATAAGGTTATATCAATTGTATATAAATTGGTTTAAATTTATCACCTGTTCTTTTGCAGGAGAAAAGTGATCACGAAAATTCGTCTGCAATTCAATTTCTCAAAAATATCAAGTTTTTCGTTTTTCTGTTTATTACAAATTGACAAGGTGTGCTTAATTTGATATGATTTAAAAATTTGGCACTTAATCAAAAGTAATAAACCGGCTTGGTCAAACCTTGACATTAAATTTTTTGATAAAACCGTTTTGCCTTTTGGGTTGAAAAGTACAAAAAAATGTTTCAACTTTAAATGTCAAGAAACACTTAAAACAAAATTATAGACTGTGACATTTTAAAATATCTATATAAATTTAAAAACTTAGCTACATACCACATAAAGCAATGTTATTTTAAGCCAGAAAGAACTTTTTTGGGAACAAAATTTGCTAGTTACCTCTGTCCCAAATCATGTGTAAAAGTTGAAAAAGTAGTCTCGCTAATTGTCACAGTTCGCGAGATTTTCCGTGAGTCCAGTTTTCTGAAATTCTCAAAATCAGCCTAATTTACTCCGTGTAACTTTGACTTGAATTGAACAATGACTTGATTTGTAATCTCTCTTTGTAAATTTAAACCGACTGAACGGGATTTTTCAAGTTTAAACATTTTTACTGGACGGTCACCTTGACAACAATCGGCCATTTTTTGTAATCAAAACATTTACAACGTGTTTTATGTTTGTGCGGTAAAATGTCAGATAACGAAGCTGAGGAAACTTTTGGAGAGGAAGAGGACAATGCAGAGGAAGCAGGAGGAGAAGAAGGAGATGAGGAAGTTCTTGGTGAAGAGGAAGAAAAACTTGGAGAAGAAGAAGAAGTAGAAGAAGAGGAGGTGTTTAATGCTGACGATGAAAAGGGGGAGGGGAGAAAATATCATGATCATATATATCGTAGTATAGGTGCATCTTTTTAAAGACAAATGTTTTTGATTCATTTGATAAGGAAGTTGATTCATTCTACATTGAAGAAAACAAGTTGCATCGGCCTAGAAACATCATGTTTATTTTTATTTTCAATGTTTACATTTTGATTTATGCCAATTTTAATCTAAAAAATGATATAGAGTTTAATCTTTGCTTCTTTTTTTTTTTGTCTCTGAAATCAAGTACTATATATTGAGATGCTAAAAAAATTACATGCAAAATGTTTATGTTCTTTCAATGGCGTACAAAATATTAGTTTTCATTGATTGTTGGTTGCTTAACGTCCAGTGGTATTAGTTTTGAAGCTTGAGACATATTGTAAAAGTAAACTACTTACATGACTTAGATGATTGTATTGTATTGATACAGTAGCAAAGACAGATAATTATACATAGAAATTTAACTAGTTGTTTTACAACATTCATGATTACTAAAAATACAATTAATGTAAGCCACAAGATTCGTGGAAAAATCTCCAAATTACTTAACTCTTTTGCTGCCTGTAGTTTTATATGGTTGCATTTCGTGTTCCACAAAATACGACAGCTGGACATCTGTGACGTCACATGCCCAACAATGACATCACACCCTAATGACTTTACATTGGGACCTAATGAAGAAAATATATTGCACTGTTTAATCTGGTAAGGGGATGTTCCACATGTAGGTTAGTTTTAGAGCAAGAGCTGGTGATCTGGTTGGGTAAGGTTTAGGGTTAAGGATAGTTTAGTATAGCTCTATATGGGTTGAGACTCCTGAAGTAAAGTCAAAATTTAAAATAACATTTACATTAAATTTGGCACAGAAATAACATTTACACTTCATATTCTTGTATCATTTGATATTAATTATATTGTTTAATTACAGAAAGTACCAGATTTGGCATTAACAGAAGAACATATAGCAGAATGTTTGTCATTGCTTTGTAAAACTGGAGATGGTTTGGCTCATGCTTATGTTAGACTAGATATACATGATAGGTAAAAATATGAATTCTATTTTTATACCCCCACAACTCCAAAAGAGGGGGTTTTATTGTTATAAAAACCCATTTGTAATGAATATTTTCGTCACACTTTGTTCAGAAGCTGCCCAACAGAATGACTTCATATTTGTTCAGCAGCTTGACAGTGATGAGTTGTAATGTGAGAGCATTTTTCGGATCTGTCAGATAAAATTGAGAATGGAAATGGGGAATGTGTCAAAGGCCACCTTGAAAGATCGCAGCAAGACTTGATTAATCTAAGATATTACATTCCTGTTTGCAGATATTTAAATTTTTTAACATGTTGAATGAACTTAAAAATTTATCCATATAGTCATTTCTTCAATACTACTGAAAAGAATGACTTCATATTTTATCAGAAGCCCATCAATGATAAGTTGTAACTTATGTGTGTGAGCTTTTCAGATCTGATTAGACACCTACTTGCTGTTTTCAGATGCTTTGAATTAAGAGGGGTATACAGAGCATGACAATTCATGCATTCTTATTTATTCCTTTTTTGATCACCATGACCTAAATTTTATGTACATTTGTGTATATGTAAGAATGAGTCCCAGTTACAAAATGTAATGTGTGTTAAGGTCAAATCCAAACAAAACCAAAAAAAAGAATGAAGTAAGGGGATAAGTTGTTATTTGTGATGGCTCTATCTCATAAACTGTGGCTTAATTATTTGCTGGGTACCAGTTTTGTGCATTTTGATGGTGAAGGTAAACCATAAATTTAAATGTTCACATAAATTTTCTATATGCTTTTATGCAAAATCAAGAAATCAAAAATCCATGAAAATATGAGTTTTCCTCAATCAACGAAAATTGTACCATGAGAATAATGAATGCACAGTATTTGAATATAAATGAATTTTAATATTTTTATTCCTATGTTCAGGTTGAAAAATAATTTCTAATGAGAAAAATTTTCATTTTTCAGACAACTGACAGACATAAATATTCTGAAATCGTTCATTCACCTTCGGTACCTGGATCTAAGCAAGAACAATCTCAAAGACATCTCATGTCTTAGTGCCCTAACACATTTATTGACATTGAAAGCGGATTACAATATGTTAACAACAGTCAAACTTGAGGAAATGCCCTTCTTACAAGTGGCCAGTTTTAACGACAATAAAATGAAAACATTGGAAGGATGCAGTCATCCCATGTTAGAACATCTGAGTGTAAATAGTAAGTAGTAAACATTAATTATACATTTTTTAAAAGAATTGGGGGTAAATGCTAATTTATTTGTTAGAAAAACTTACTTTTCCCCCCGATATCCTTCTTTTAAAGGTAAACCAACATATGAGTTATCTCCCATGATACTATATTTTATCAAAAAAATAACTTACCAGAAATTATGTGTGTATTCAATTGTCTTAACATATATATATAAAAAATCACACATGTGCTTACATTTACTCCATTTCTCTCTCAAATTTTAAATTCTTTCTGGAAATTTAATTTTGTCATTATTTTACATTGTTCCATGGGAGATAATCCAAATTCAATATTAAAAGACCATGCTGTCAACATCTGACAGTAGTGCTAGCCTTAGTTTGTATTATATTTATTTTAGATTTATATTGTCCATAGTTTTAATTTTGATTATAATTTCATATTTTATTTCTACTCTCTCAGCTCCAGGACCTGCAACTTGACTTTTTACTTGAGAGAAATTTGTTTTTACAGAAATAGCATTATAGGGTAGCCAAATTTCAGATAAAAAACTAATGTTGGAATTCCCTGGAAAAAAATAGGATTTGGAATTCAAACAGCATCAACCAAAATATTGAAAATGTCTCATTGTGAGGAATAGGGTGAAATCCCTGCCTAATATTTCTGATTTCATTTTATTTCAATTATTAGGGGTAGGGGGTCCTAGACTTGCTACATGTCCCTTCCTTATTTTCTTTTCTTTTTTTTTCAATTTTACCCCTTTAATGATTTTACTGCTAAGATTGCCATTCTATTGACAACTGCAGAGGAAGGGCAATCAGTATACTGGGGCCTTCAGTATCATGGCAGTTTTCAGTAAACATATAAATTAGTAAATTAAGAAATAAAAGAAAGGGAATTGTAGCAACTCTAGGGGGCCAAGATATATCATTATACAGAATGTGCTGCAGATTTGTTCATGCATTAGGAAGTTACGATAAGATAATACCAATCTATCATTTCAGATAATTTAATATCAAAAGTCGATACTTTAGAACCAGCAAAGTTAGCCAGACTTCATACGCTAGAATTACGAGGCAATAAATTAACAACAACAGATGGTTTCAACCTGCCGAACTTAAAAAATCTCTTTTTGGTAAGATATTTTGAATAATTAATTCCATTTAGGCAAATTTTGCCGATAGCAAAGGAATAGATATGGAAAGAACAAACATAATGCTTAGTTGATGGATGCCCTATATGGGTCAAGATGCGTATTAGTTTCTCCATAGGCGGTAATGGTAACGTTTTCTTCTGTTGCTCAGTCCATATCGTTAACTTGGATATGTATGATGGCTCGTTTGAAGCTGAGACATTTTCACATATGTGGTTAAATTTTCGAGTGCAGTGAGATTACTTTTTCCATAAATTAGCAAACCCGAGTATCCTTTTGTGATGCGGCTCCTCGTGGTAAAAAATCCCATTTTTAACACAATAAGTTCTTTGAAAGTTTAATACTTTGAACACATTTAATAGCTCCATAGTTTTTACACATTTATTCTGTGTTCCCCTACTTTCTAAATTAACACAAATGGTTCAGCTCAGTCATTTGTTTATCATAGAAATGTGTCAACTATCACTACACAGAGATTTTTTGTTTACACGTGACTTTTGAGTTCCTCATTTCAAGGCGCATTAGGGATATTGTCCCATATTGAAATCCATAGTTCTGATTTTTCCAAATATTTTTATGTGATCTTCATCGGTATGACATTCTGAATAAATCTGTGCATTTTGTCCATTTCTGAAAAAAATAAAGTTGTTTAGGCACTATAAGGCAATGACACTTTTATCGCTATATTGATTTATTTTGAATACAATGTGTATGTATAATTAATTTCTTCAGTATACCTTCACTAGTCAAAACAAGGACAAAACTTCTGATGATAACCTTAAATTACAATACACAGGCCCTGTTAAAGCATTCTATAAAATTTTCTTGTGCCTAAAAGTGCATTTTGACAGAGAAATTATGCAAAATGTAGATTTTATAAAAAAACAACACCAAAATAATTATTCTTACTAGTGGAAATCTGGTATCTAATACTGTGGAAACCACTCTAAACTACTGGGAAAGTCATTCTTATCATATAATTACAGTGCAATGAAGTGCAAATTTTCAAAACTTGTCCTTTCACATAATTCTATTTGAGAAAAAAGGTTTTTTACATGGATTTCAGTGAAAACCTTTTATCAGTGAAAAATCCACATGAGGTATTAAAGGAAACATTGTGACATCACATGTATTATGGCGTCATTAAATAACGACAGATCAAAATAGTGCTAATTATAGTTTGCAGTGTTACATGAGAAACAGTTGCGCAAGATTTAACTCGAAATATTGAGTCGAAAAGGTCAGTAACTAAGTATTTTCATTTAATATCAAGACCATAGCAACAGTTTTCATATTAGCATATTTCTAACATACCGACTGTAATTTCAATTGCATAAATACCATAAATAAACAATTTAGAGCTTGCCTAATAAAACAAAATGCTTACCAGTTATTCAGGACTTTTTTAAACCTCTAGTTTGCCATCTCATGTTAAAAAGTAATGATATGTCTGGAACTGAAATAAGACAAAAAAATTTACTCAGGCTGTGTTATCATTTAATTTAAATACATAAGTATTATTGAGAGAAAAATCTAATTCTTGAAAGTTTTATCACAAAGAAAGAAAACGCTTCTCCCTTGTGGCTAAGCCACCTTCATTTAAACCTTTTATATTAGAAGCAATGAGTAGTAGCTAACTAGCTTAATAGTTGAATAGGTGCAGCAATATTGTTTTCAAAAGGTTTGACCTCCCCTTTTCACTGAGAAATGACAATATCTTGTGTTTTGCTCATGTGCATTAAAAATAATAATTCATGATTTTATTAATACATGTACATGTTTTTTCTGTTTATTTGCATATTAAAATCTACTGACCAGGGGTCAAATCATAGAATAAAAGCACATGTGATGATGTATCTCACTTTACTCGTATGAAGTGTGTTATCTCCCTTGATTATCAGTTATTCCTGTAGACCAGAGTGATAATTACATAACAAAGACTATATTGTGTCATGTTTACTTTCAATTTAATAATATTAAGTTATTTCTTGCCTTTTCAATTAAATAAACAATTCCTTTCGGATGTCTCGGAGGTAAACAAAGTTATGATTGTGCCTAAAAAGTGTTCAGCCCGTGCCAGTAATGCATTTTAAAAGCGAAAATTTCATTGAGTTTTTGCTGATCTTTATCAATAATATTTATCTTAAACCATTTCTGATAACTAGGTATAAATAAAAAACTACTAACCATCATTTTCACAATTTTCTGTGGTGTACAAGGTGAAATTATCTTAAGATATCTCTGGAATTATTCTTAGATATTGAAATCCATAGTTCTGATTTTTCCAAATATTTTTATGTGATCTTCATCGGTATGACATTCTGAATAAATCTGTGCATTTTTGTCCATTTCTGAAAAAAAATAAAGTTGTTTAGGCACTATAAGGCAATGACACTTTTATCGCTATATTGATTTATTTTGAATACAATGTGTATGTATAATTAATTTCTTCCAGTATACCTTCACTAGTCAAAACAAGGACAAAACTTCTGATGATAACCTTAAATTACAATACACAGGCCCTGTTAAAGCATTCTATAAAATTTTCTTGTGCCTAAAAGTGCATTTTGACAGAGAAATTATGCAAAAATGTAGATTTTATAAAAAAAAACAACACCAAAATAATTATTCTTACTAGTGGAAATCTGGTATCTAATACTGTGGAAACCACTCTAAACTACTGGGAAAGTCATTCTTATCATATAATTACAGTGCAATGAAGTGCAAATTTTCAAAACTTGTCCTTTCACATAATTCTATTTGAGAAAAAAGGTTTTTTACATGGATTTCAGTGAAAACCTTTTATCAGTGAAAAATCCACATGAGGTATTAAAGGAAACATTGTGACATCACATGTATTATGGCGTCATTAAATAACGACAGATCAAAATAGTGCTAATTATAGTTTGCAGTGTTACATGAGAAACAGTTGCCGCAAGATTTAACTCGAAATATTGAGTCGAAAAGGTCAGTAACTAAGTATTTTCATTTAATATCAAGACCATAGCAACAGTTTTCATATTAGCATATTTCTAACATACCGACTGTAATTTCAATTGCATAAATACCATAAATAAACAATTTAGAGCTTGCCTAATAAAACAAAATGCTTACCAGTTATTCAGGACTTTTTTAAACCTCTAGTTTGCCATCTCATGTTAAAAAGTAATGATATGTCTGGAACTGAAATAAGACAAAAAAATTTACTCAGGCTGTGTTATCATTTAATTTAAATACATAAGTATTATTGAGAGAGAAAAATCTAATTCTTGAAAGTTTTATCACAAAGAAAGAAAACGCTTCTCCCTTGTGGCTAAGCCACCTTCATTTAAACCTTTTATATTAGAAGCAATGAGTAGTAGCTAACTAGCTTAATAGTTGAATAGGTGCAGCAATATTGTTTTCAAAAAGGTTTGACCCTCCCCCTTTTTCACTGAGAAATGACAATATCTTGTGTTTTGCTCATGTGCATTAAAAATAATAATTCATGATTTTATTAATACATGTACATGTTTTTTCTGTTTATTTGCATATTAAAATCTACTGACCAGGGGTCAAATCATAGAATAAAAGCACATGTGATGATGTATCTCACTTTACTCGTATGAAGTGTGTTATCTCCCTTGATTATCAGTTATTCCTGTAGACCAGAGTGATAATTACATAACAAAGACTATATTGTGTCATGTTTACTTTCAATTTAATAATATTAAGTTATTTCTTGCCTTTTCAATTAAATAAACAATTCCTTTCGGATGTCTCGGAGGTAAACAAAGTTATGATTGTGCCTAAAAAGTGTTCAGCCCGTGCCAGTAATGCATTTTAAAAGCGAAAATTTCATTGAGTTTTGCTGATCTTTATCAATAATATTTATCTTAAACCATTTCTGATAACTAGGTATAAATAAAAACTACTAACCATCATTTTCACAATTTTCTGTGGTGTACAAGGTGAAATTATCTTAAGATATCTCTGAATTATTCTTAGATCTTGGGTCAAGATGCGTATTAGTTTCTCCATAGGCGGTAATGGTAACGTTTTCTTCTGTTGCTCAGTCCATATCGTTAACTTGGATATGTATGATGGCTCGTTTGAAGCTGAGACATTTTCACATATGTGGTTAAATTTTCGAGTGCAGTGAGATTACTTTTCCATAAATTAGCAAACCCCAGTATCCTTTTGTGATGCGGCTCCTCGTGGTAAAAATCCCATTTTAACACAATAAGTTCTTTGAAAGTTTAATACTTTGAACACATTTAATAGCTCCATAGTTTTTACACATTTATTCTGTGTTCCCTACTTTCTAAATTAACACAAATGGTTCAGCTCAGTCATTTGTTTATCATAGAAATGTGTCAACTATCACTACACAGAGATTTTTGTTTACGTGACTTTTGAGTTCCTCATTTCAAGGCGCATTAGGGATATTGTCCCATATGTTTCATATTCTAATAACCAATGAATATGGACAAGTTTTAATTGAATTTGGTTGAAAATTGAAATTCCTGATAAATTTGGCATCTTTAGAAGAACACTGAAACAAAACAGTTCTTTTTCCTATAATATTATTTTGTCTATGAATATGTCTTCCTGCAGACTGTTACCTTGTGAACTAGCATGTTAAAAATCAGGCTTAGCGTGACTAGTACAAAGCAGGGTTAATATTCATATTACATTAACATGTTCTCATCCTGAATATGCATATTAATTTGCAGCTGGACGTTAAGCAGCCATCCATCATCATCATCTATGAATATCATATGGCAAAATCTTAGTTTCGATTTTTTTTTTGAGGACATGTAAGATAATAAGAGCCTTATAAAACCTCCTTCGTTGCAATTGTAAATCTGACAAAATGGTTTTGAAAGTATATACATAAAGTATATACATAACTTTTAAGAGTAAAAAAACAAAGATCTAGATATAAGAAGATGTGGTATGAGTGCCAATGAGACAACTCTCCATCCAAGTCAAAATTTATAAATGTAAACCATTATAGGTCAAAGTACGGTCTTCAACACGGAGCCTAGGCTCACACCGAACAGCAAGCTATAAAGGGCCCCAAAATTACTAGTGTAAAACCATTCAAACGGGAAAACCAACGGTCTAATCTATATAAAAACGAACGAGAAACACTTATGAACCACATCAACAAACGACAACTACTGAACATCAGATTCCTGACTTAGGACAGGTGCAAACAAATGCAGCAGGTTTAAACGTTTTAATGGTACCAAACCTTCACCCTTTTTCTGAAACAATAGTGTAACATCACAACATAGAAAGACACATCTGTCCAGATGAACTTCATGCACAGTCATTGAAGACAAAAGTAAGAGATTGTTTTCTGAAAAACTTTATTTGACAGCTTTAACTTAAACCAAATAAGTCATGCTTTCTCAATATTTGACTGGCAGGTGTCTATTAAACTTGACTTAAAATTTAAGGTCAAATAAAAGATTTCATTTTACTTTTGAAAGCCAGTTGTCAAAAAGCTTTTGCAATTTACTCAGAAAATTTCCTTGAATATTGTGCACAGTGAAATGAATTTTCTGAAACTTTCACTGTAACTTTTAGTACAGGATTTCTTAAAATCATCATAGATAAACAGCATGGATAATAGGAGACAACTCAAAACAATTTTTAATTTCAACTATGCAAAATTGTCATTTGTTATGGTTTCCTTCTGAAAACTTTGATGTGGAAATAGAGTGAAAAATAGCATTAAATAAAATTAAAAGATATCAAAGAACAGTAAAATCACAAAAGTCAAGATTTTGAAATTGATTGAGAAACAACATTAAGTAAAAAAAACAACACCTCAAATACTACACAGAAAACAGAAGATTGATATCTTGAAATATAAAAAAAATGATGATAGACTCAGGTGCTCTGGTAGAGTAAGAAGCTTCTGCACCACCAGTGACACAAATTCAATGAATTTTATAATCAAAATAACATAACATTCTTATACAGTAGCGACTACCGTGGTAATCATAAAAGATAACATTGAAATATATAAAAATAAAGGGATGTGGTATGATTGCCAGTAAGACAAATATCCACTAGAGTTCAAATGATGTGGCCAGAAGTAAGACTAGGGCTCTGTATGAACTTTAGCAATTAGAAAAACCCATACCATATAGTATATTTTTTAGTCAAAATATACGATAAATTTTAAAATTGTTCTATAGATGGTAACCATTTTTTTAAAGTGCATTCCCTGGGTACCATGTATGTTGTAATGGAACAGCCCTATGCTGAAAACATAATCTTAATTGATAACTAAGATAAAATAATTTTTTTTGTGAATTTTTATTACAGGCTCAAAACGTAATCACAGTGATAGAAGGTTTAGACAGAATGTCCAGTCTCACCACATTACACATGAGAGGCAATCAAGTCAAAACACTGGATGGTTTCACTGATGGTCTTCAAATGTTACAATATATAAATCTTAGGTAGGTTAACATAGTCCTTTTACACCTGAGAAAAAAATCGTCAAAAACACTGAAAAAATGTATGTGATAGTCTGCAGATTTTATTTGAACAGTAAATGGCTATATCTCGGATTTTAGTCAAATTTTGAAGGCAGATTTGGAATGTTGAACTCGAAACAATAGTTCAATTAACAGCTTTACTTGTAAAATTTTATTTCTTATTAATAACTGGCAAAGAAATCTATAAAAAATACTGTCAAATATTGCTAGACAAGTTTATCTTAAATGAATATTTGTAAGTAAAGGCTTATTTATTTGAATAATATAAAAATAAGAAGATATGGTATGATTGCCAATGAGATAACTCTCCATCAGTCATGATCAGAGACCAAACAGATGTGGAAGTTAGCAACTAAAGGCCACCAGCAGGCTTTCAATATAAAAATCAGAAGATGTGGTATAATTGCCAATGAGACTACTCTCCACCAGAGACCAAAATGACATAGAAGTTAACAACTATAGGTCGCTGTACAGTCTTCAACAATGAGCAAAACCCATACCGCATAGTCAGCTATAAAAGGCCCTGAAAAGAAAAATGTAAAACAATTCAAACGAGAAAAGTAACCGCCTGATTATGAACAAAATAAGGAATGAAAAATAAAATATGATATACAACAACAAACGACAACCACTTAATTAGAGGCTCCTGACATGGGACAGGCACGTACAGAATGTGGCGAGGTTAAACTTCAAGTTTATAACTGTTGTCAACCATTTGTAATTGTATTTCAGAGAGAACAGTGTGATGGATGTTAAAGCAGAGGTACCTAAACTGCAGTGTCTACCCCTCCTCAGAGCTATGGTGTTGTCTGGTAAGTCCAGTGTAAAACAACTTTAGATTTTCTCTCACTCCAAAAGAGGGGACTATATTGTAATCCCTTTGTCTGATTTTCCATTCTTTAATGCAATAAATATATTTGTCACACTTTTCTCAGAAACTGCTGAACAGAAAAAACTTCATATTTGGTCAGCAGCTTGACAGTGATGAGTTGTAACATAAGCACTTTTCTGAATTGTAAGAAACTTTCTCCCTGTTTACTGATACTTTAATTTTTATACCCCGCTTTAAAAAAGTGGGGGTATACTGTTTTACCTCTGTCCGTCCCATGAATATTTTTCGTCGCATTTTTCTCAGGAACTACATAAGGATTTCTGAAATTTGGTTTCAGGGTTTATATAAGTCAGCTATACCATGTGATGCGTTTTAGATTCATCACTCAACAACTTCCTGTTTACCGTCAAGTATTTGGGCGGAGGTATCATCAGTGAGAAGTAACTCGCAGTTTCACTTGTTTGATACGTTGAATGATCTTTACTTATGCTTTAAGTTGGTATAGTTTTTCTAATGAAAAACAACTCTTCAGGGATCTTTGGAGTGCCTTGGACACACATAATCTTCCACAGGTAACATATGTCTCACATTATATTTACAATATACAGAGAACCCTTGCACAGAGGAGGATGACTATAGAATTGAGGTATTGATTGCCCTACGTAAACTAGAGAGGTTAGACAAAGAAGAGTATCAAGAGGAAGAACGAACTGAAGCGGAAGCAATTGCTGAACAGAGGAAAGAGGAAGCTAATGCTGAGGTAAAGGGTCATCTCAAAAATGTTTCTGAATAGCACTTAGATAAGGGGTCATCTCAAAAATGTTTCTGATTAGAACTTAGGTAAAGGATAATCTCAAAAATGTTTCTGACTAGTACAAGTTTAGGTATGTGACCATCTACAAAAGTATAACTACAGAATTCACCTCCTCAAAAACTTTTTTTGAATATTACTTATCATATTGGCTTTCTTACATGTGTTAGTTTCTTAAATCAGGGTAGCTAAAGGTTTTTTCAAAAGGGGGGAGGGGTTTACAAATATGCAGTGCTGCAAAGTTGTCACTCTCTTCTAGAATAATTGAAGCCCATTATTTTCCCATACTGCTTCTGCATAAAGTTGTCCATTCCTATTTTCTTCTTTCACTCATTGTAAGTTTTTTATACAGTCTGTGCTACCAAAAGCATCTGTTAAAATTGTTTCCAGAAGTTTCTTGACAAATTTGTTCTAAAATTTATTGGATACTAGAAATGAGGACATATTATCGTAGATTAAAATTTCATCTGAGGTGTTTGTAATTCTTTAATAAGGTGCAAAATTCTGGTAGATGTTGTTCAAGATTCTAAACTTCAAATTAAAGGGCCTTATTATTTGCATGAATGCATGTAGTCATCTAAATGAAATAGTAGTTGTATATATAGTAAAGAAGAATAGCAGCATCCCATATAAACTTTTCACTAAGTCTTATTGAATAAATATGCTTTATTAATAAAAACTTTTATTTAGCAGCAATGTCTAGATACATATTGCCATGATTTCCCTTATATATTTATAATCATACATAAACAGAGTTCAATCTTTTCAAATGTGTGTCAGAAAAGACTGTTCTTAAATTTATGAAAAGCAGTTCAACGAAGGCAGACATGCATAAGAAGGATCTATATGTGTTTGCTGAGAATAAAACAGAACAAGATCAGAATAAGGATCATGTTCATCAAAAGAATCATTTTGGGGAGGGATTGGGAAGATTTGTGATGGTCAAGGGTATCACCATAAGGTCTTATACCTGATATATATCTGCTCTTTGGTCGGGTTGTTGTCTCTTTGATATTTTCCCTGTTTCCATTCTCTGTTCTATCTAATACAGAATGAAAGGGATTAACAGAAAGAAGATGAAAAAATAGGAACATTGATGATTGTTCTTTTAGGAAGGGAAAGGGGGTAGGGAAGGGTAAAATTATATGGATTGATATTAAACTGATTATCCGTTTTCTACAAGGATATACAAAAGGAGAAGATTGAAATAGTTGGAATCATGATTAATCTATGGGTAAGGGGAATTAGGCATTAGGGGAGGTTACCATTATAAGGTCTTATAACTGATATCTGTTTTCTATACACAATAAAAAGGATATACATAAGAAAGAAGATAAAAATCAGAGGAGCTATATTTATTCTTAGGGTTGGGGGAGGGGCGGAGCAGTAGGGGAGGTTACCATTATAAGGTCTTATAACTGATATCTGTTTCTATACACAATAAAAGGATATACATAAGAAAGAAGATAAAAATCAGAGGAGCTATATTTATTCTTAGGGTTGGGGAGGGCGGAGCAGTAAGGAGGTTACCATTATAAGGTCTTATTACTGATATCTGTTTTCTATACACAATAAAAAGGATATACATAAGAAAGATAAAAATCAGAGGAGCTATATTTATTCTTAGGGTTGGGGAGGGCGGAGCAGTAAGGAGGTTACCATTATAAGGTCTTATAACTGATATCTATACATGATAAAGAGGACATGCAACAAGAAGAAGACTAAAAGAGAAGGAACCATGATTATTCTTAAGGTTGGGGAGAGGGTGGGGCAGTAGGGAGGTTACCATTATAAGGTCTTATAACTGATATCTGTTTTCTATACATGATAAAGAGGACATGCAACAGGAAGAAGATTAAAAGAGTAGGAACCATGATTATTCTTAAGGTTGGGAAGGGGGTGGGGGCAGTAGGGAGGTTACCATTATAAGGTCTTATAACTGATATCTGTTTTCTATACAGAATAAAGAGGATGTGCAACAGGAAGAAGAATAAAAGAGTAGGAACAATATTTGTCACATGTATCAGCTTTATATGTCTTGGCTTTAGGCTTATATTTCATCAATATAATATTCTTGTGGTATACTTATATGTATTTAGGATTATTTTAACCCAGGCTTCATTTTCACAAAAAGGTCTTACTATTTAGGATCAGCATAAATCTTTAAAACTATTCAAATTATTACTGATGTTAAAAAGTACGACCTTTAAGGGAAAAAAACAGGTCTGATTTTAGTCTTTTTCTCATTAATAGCTGTTTTCATTATGAAAATGGTTGGCAAGATATGATAATAAATCGTTTCTAATTTTCGTCACTGTCACTTGCTTTACCTGCTACATATAAATCATTGTAATAAATTACTTTGCTCTTCATGGGCCCTTTAATTGGAATAAAATATCTTATCTTATCTATAAGTTTAAAAATTGCCTTTATAAGTTTTTTTTTTAATATGTCATAAGAAAGATTTCTAGACAATTTAAAACTTGAATATTGATATACCACAAGAAAAAATGCTTTAGCTATCACTTTATTTATGCAAGAGGGAGCACAACTTATTCCAAAAATAACTTTTATTTTATTGATGTTGATCAGCTTTTGTGGATCAACGACTTATGATTGATCTGTTGGTTCTTCATTTCCTGAAATGAGACAAGACATAAAACAAATCAACAATTTTTGTTGAGTATATATAAAATTTCATGATTAAAGCAAATCATAAAATCCAAACAAAATATTCTCAAAACAAAAGTACTAATAATTTAACAATTGTATGAAAATTTTCTTTAAATATTTTGAAAAAGCTTAGCAAATGAAGTTACTCTATACAGATTTGCTTATCAGCAACAAGCACACCTTTTACTTGTTGATTTAATTATAGCCTTGGTAAAATTAATATACTGATTCTATCCAAACAGTCAGTCAGTGCTTTTTTTGTGTCTGTTGAAAGTTTTATGATGGATTAGATTAAAAGAGGAAACTGTTAGATTTAGTCCCAAAGCATGATAATTGATTTTACCAACAGATCAAGATTTGCAACAATAGTTCTGCTCCTTCTGTCATTTTTTTATATGTAAATTGTTTTCTGATTAGATATACTAAAACAACAAATAAAGTTGGACAACACAAAAATTTCATTTAATGTTTGATTAAGCTTAGAGTGAATGCTATTTTTTATTTTCAAAGAAATCTTGTTCAAAATTTGCAGTTCAAATCAGAAAACTAATGCTATATATTTTTGTGTAATGTATTGAATACAGTGTGTTCAGTGGCAGAGGATGACATCACTGCTTCAAGACTATTTTTATATTGGCGCCACTTTGTTTCAGCATATGTTTGCCTCAAGTTTCTGTATTATTTTGATCCTATAATTTTGTTCACTTCAGAAAATGTTATATTTTTTTGCACACTTCTTTACTATATTGATCCACCAATATATCTTTGATGTAGTTGGTTGTAAATAAATGTGAATTACCAGTGATACTCTCAACACCTAAAAAATTTACAGGAACTTGTGGCAATTCCAGTTTATGCAATCAATTTCTAAAGCATTATTAGCATTATTTAATAATAAACAGCTAAATTTTCAGGAGTTTTTGCAATAATCAACAAAAACATGGACTTTAGGTTAACCTTGCTTAACAGTGCTAAACTGAATTGTTGATTTTCATGCAGTACAAATATTATGTAATTTAGTACAACAAATCACAGCTAAGTGTATTGATCAATTATTTGCCTGTTAAGCAGTTTTTTTATGTCTCAAAAAATTTGTAAGTTTGAGGTAAAGACCTCTTATACTTGACTATCACTAAATAAGACCTGGATTTATGTGAAAAAAAATCTGATTTTTTTTGTGCCAACTTGTAAATTGTCTTTTTCTACCAAAGATTAGTGGTTCTCTCCTGATACTTGGCTTTCTCCTCCTACAAAAACTGGACACTAACATATAACCAATAGTGCTGAAAGTGGTGTTAAAAACACCAACAGTCAATAAATCATATAGATTGTAATTACAAAGACAGAATATTTACCGATTTATGTCAAAACCTTTCATTGCAAAGTTTTAACACTTGTTGTATTGTAAATCCTGCAGAATCATGTTGAGCAATATTTTGTGGTATGTAAATACAGGGATATGGTATACAATATATGGCATTGGGTATAGATATGAAATAGATAAGTGGATACAGTAACAAATAGATTTATTATATAACTCCATTTGGTTCTTTGGTAATTGTTGCAGACAAACCATTTTTTTTTTTCTTGCCTGTAAAAGTAATGAATGTTGTGAAGTACATGATTTCAATGATCCAATGTCAGTGACTACAATAGCATTATTATTTAATGGCCACATTCTCTGCATGTTAAGAACCCTTGCAACAACTCTTCGATGGCTCTGTTGGTTGCCTGCTGGCTGCAAGGCTTGATTTCTGTCCATATCCCAATATATCTTCATTTTGAGTTGGCGTTCCAAATTTTCCTCCTTCCATCCTGGTCAACCCCCTATTGTAGGACCTACCTATTGTATTTACTGTAAATTCAGAAATTTTTGCGAGGTTTTTATTAATGCGAATAATGCGACTGAGTGACTATCGCAATAATAAGAACTCGCATTTTGATATTTGATGCATATATCTGTATGCAGCTTTTCCTGAAATCGCAATAATTAATCTCGCATTTATGTCAATTCTTCAAAAATCGCAATAATAAATGCACGCAATAATTTCTGAATTTACAGTAGTGTTATTTTGTTCTCATTCTGAAAATGCTGAAATATTTGCCACTGGATGTTAAGCAAACAATCACTAATGCTAGTCATCTGGTTGTCAAAAATGGGGAAAAAGATAAGCTATATAAATAATTTCAACATGGACAATCCTAAAATCAGTTTGGCCAGAACTTCAAACTTGCCCTTGTCTACCATGGCTCTCTAATTTGACTGAACACATCCTAGTAACAGGAAAATATGAGCCCTATTTGATCAGAAATATGCCAATGAATTAATTTTTCTGCTGATTGGTTCCTGAATGTTTGTAAATATATACTTCTAATTACTATTAATATATGTATAATTAGTACTTTGATTTTTAAGCATAATTTAATGTTATCCAGGCTAGACATACCTCGAGGGTTGACCAATTTATTTTTATATTTTAAACTAGAATTCAAAAGTAACAAACTTAAGCATTTAGTTAGATGTTGATTGAATTAATAACAATCATGGTATTCTGGTAGACTATGGTATAAGATAACCTTTAAACTTAAATGGAATATGTGGTTACAATTAACACATTAACAATTTCTACGTTTCTGTCTTTGAATAGATTAATTAACTTTTAATAGATTAATTCAGTAGTTTTATGACAAAAAGTAGATTTTGCCTAAATAACATGATTAAAATTTTATTGACAAAATTTGTTTTGTTTATACACATGTATTTATGATTTATTCATTATGATCTGCAAAAAGTAAGATTTTTTAACACTCTTAGCTTAGCAGAACTGTTTGATTCTACATATATATACACAGTATGATTTTTTATGATCTGTTCTTACTGTAAATATACTTTTTTAGCTCACCTGGCCCAAAGGGCCAAGTGAGCTTTTCTCATCACTTGGCATTCCGTCGTCCATCGTTGTCGTCGTCCGTCGTCGTTAGCTTTTTACAAAAATCTTCTCCTCTGAAACCACTTGGCCAAATTTAACCAAACTTGGCCACAATCATCATTAGGGTATCTAGTTTAAAAAATTTGTCCGATGACCCTGCCAACCAACCAAGATGGCTGCCATGGCTAAAAATAGAACATAGGGGTAAAATGTAGATTTTGGCTTATATCTCTGAAACCAAAGCATTTAGAGTAAATCTGACATGGGTAAACCTGATTATCAGGTAAAGATCTATCTGCCCTGAAATTTTCAGACAAATCTGACAACCTGTTGTTGGGTTGCTGCCCTGAATTGGTAATTTTAAGGAAATTTTGCCGTTTTGGTTATTATCTTGATATTATAGATAGAGATAAACTGTAAACAGCAATAATGTTCAGCAAAGTAAGATCTACAAATAAGTCGTATGACCAAAATTGTCAGTCGACCCCTGTAGGAGTTATTGCCCTTAATAGTCAATTTTTAACAATTTTTCGTAAATTTTTGTAATCTTCTACAAAAATCTTCTTCTCTGAAACTACTGAGACAAATTTAGCCATACTTGGCCATAATCATTATAAGGGTATCTAGTTTATAAAATTTGTCCGATGACCCCGCCTTCCAACCATCATGGCCGACTTGGTTAAAAATAGAACATGTGGGTAAAATGCAGTTTTTTGTTTATATCTCTGACACTGAAGCATTTAGAGCAAATCTGACAGGTGTCAATAATGTTCATCAGATTTAGATTTATCTGCCCTGAAATTTTCAGACGAATCTGACAACATGTTGTTGGGTTGCTGCCCCTGAGTTAGTAATTTTACAGAAATTTTGCAGTTTTTTGTTATTATCTTAGATATCATTATAATATCTAATATCTAATACTATTAATTATGATTTTAACCTTATTTTACATAATTTCCAAAGCATCAGTAAATACAGGTGAGCGACACAGGCTCTTAAGAGCCTCTAGTTTTTAAACAGTTTTTACAAGTATTTATTTTCATGTATTTTGAATTTTTGTTGGTTTGGCATTGCAAAAATTGCCAAAACTAAAACTGCCAAAAAAAATTCCCTATTTCCAATAAAGATATTTTTAATTCTTTGTTATTTATGATAATTATGTCATAGTATTTTGATTTATTTGGCGTTTATCAATGACAGGTGTTAATTTTACCTTTCTGACATATATGTGTCCATAGGAAGTATGACCAACCTTGCTGGCTTAGACATAAATATCTGACCAGTGCATATATTACTAACCTCTGACAGTGGTATCTGACTGATCGACTTTAGAAAAAAATATTTGACAAAAGGAACTATAATATGTATTTTTTAACTGCTGGTAACTATAGTCTATTTATTTCATTTAAGCTAGATTAATAGAAATAATGCTTACTATTATTTCAGAATGAAGAAGTCTCAGATGAGGAGGATTGAAGACAGGGGAGATAATCCAAAAGAAACCAAAGCTTACACTGTGATACGAACTAATTCTGACATCAATTCTTTCACTTCGCTTTACTGTATGAACTGAAAACTGACATTGAAATAATGAATATACTAATATATAAAATATTGATTAAATTATCAGAAGAGAATTGTATTATATGACTAAAAGATTATGTCTTAAATTCTTAGTTATTTTATTGAACATGTCATTTTATTGTAAATATTAGTATTTATATAAAAATGTTTATATTTACCTGGGTTTTTTTTTTGTATTTTTTCATTATTAGAAGTTAATATTGTTTCAATTTTAACCGATTGATACCTGACCAAGTTTAAGGTCTAGTATCAGAGTTCTCAAAATTTTTTTACCCTGTTGGTCCTTGATGAAAGTCTTCTGCTTCTCACTATTATTTCTTATTGCAAATTTCCAAAATTGTGTCGTTCCTTTGAAATTTTAGGTGGTCAAAACCTTCGGACCACCACTTTTCAAGAACTCTGTAGTATGGCACATGGATGATGTCATAGAATTTTATTAGATTTTCTATACAACTTTGAAATAAAACAAAAATAGGTCATGGAGTATACTTCAATGAGACAGCAACCTAACAACACAAATAATCAATGTAACATACAGTTTATAGTTTACATTCAGTTTCCAACAATAGACAGGTTTCATTACAATGTCAAGCTCTAGATAGCCATAAGTCAAAAATGAATGTAAATAACTTGTATGAGAAGTATCAAGGATGTGACATCAACAAAGTCCCCAAGTAGGTTAAAAAACCTTAAACTATAAGATTTGATTAAGATAACAACTGAAGCGGTTTCATTCTGACTTGGAATATTTTACACGATATCAACCCTCCCTTTTTAACATTAATAAGTAGACTAACAAAAGGTTCATTAAAGATCAACAAATAAAAATAGAATTGGAATAGAAATATCAAAACACTTAACCCATTGCTACGAAATCATGCTATTCTGCATATTTAATATAAGTTGCTGTACTTCATAGTAGATTTGTAAAGTAACATCTAAACAGTACATTGGTGGATCCAGGGGGATCCTGGGGTTGGGACCCCTGCCGCCCTTTTTTATTTATTAATTATGTGAACTTTTCATGGTGTTCCAGGGGTTGAAACCCCATTTTCAAAATGGCTGGATCCATGCCTGCAGTACAGGAAGGTACAATCTTGTTCAATGCCAACAATTCAATTGTACAGAATTTCAATGCAATAAAAGACAGATATTTTTTTTAATTTTGCTTCAAAGTTCAAACTATAGATTAGTGTATGATGTTTACTCCAAAAATACCTGAAACAAATACTGAACAACAAGATTTAAGTTAGACCCTTTATCAATATAAAGTCTATTGAGCCAAAGAAAAAGATTTTCAGGACAATTCCTCAACTCCTTAGCTCAGTGGCGGATCCAGGGTGGGGTGGGGTTGGAACCCCCCTTTTTTTTTGACGATCAATGCATTTGAATGGGGACATAAAGTTGGAACCCCCCTTTATCCTGGGTTAGGACCCCTCCTTTTTATAAATGGCTGGATCTGCCCCTGTAGCTTTATTACAGTAATAAAAATATTCCTGAATGCAAAATATCACTTTCTTTCTCATTTGCGATGAAAGTCATAGAATGCAAGAACCAGGGACTGCTCAGTCATCCACTTCCATTGCTATGATATCAAATAAAATGAATAGCTAAAATGTATGGTGCTGACTTGTTATTAATAAATGTTGAGCTGAGATAGTACGATGTTATATCATTGTGATATTACAATAGGTCTATCATGCAATCTGTTGATTTAAAACACCATGATGCACAGTTGAAAGTACATGATGTTAAGTTAAGATAACACGATGCTACACCACTATATTGAAACGAAAGGCTTACCATACAATTTGTTGACTTAAAACAACACGATGCAATGCGTTAAGCTAAGATGCTCACTTGAAACTACACGACGTAAAGTTGAAATTTTGTAATGCTAAGGAGCTACCATTTGATTTTTATGGGGGCTAGGATGAAATTTGAAAAAATAGGCAGGACAGGAGTTTTGAGTAAAAAAGGCAGGATGAGACACTTGCAAAAAAAAAAGTCATGATGACAATTTAGGTAAAAAAGTCAGGATAAACTTTAAAAAAAGGAAGGACCGAATAGAGTGCAAAATAAAAAGGCAGGACAGAGATTACAACTAAAAAATGCAGGACAAAATATTTCAAGCCCCCATTAAAATCAAATGGTAGCTCCTAAGCTACGATAGCACGATGTTATATCATTATAATGTCACGATAGGCTTATTATACAATTTGATCATTTAAAACTAAACAACGTACAGTTGAAAGTACGTGATGTTAAGCTAAGAGAGCACGTTGTTATATCATTAGAATGTCACGATAGGCTTACCATACAATATGCTCATTTAAAACTACACGACGTACAGTTGAAAGTATGTGATGTTGAGCTATGATAGCACTATCTTATATCATAATAATATCACGATAGGCTTTCCATACAATATGTTCATTTAAAACTACACGACGTACAGTTGAAAGTACGTGTTGTTCAGCTAAGATAGCACAATGGGATGGGTCTTTTCACCACCGAACACCACCACCACGCACCACCGAACACCGCCGAACACCCAAAAAACCACAACCACTAAGAAAAACAGTGATATTATACAATAAAACGATAAAAGAAATTAAATTACGTATAATTTAATCAATTTTTAGATTTTTATGTGCATCATTACCGTCTCCTCGGAGACGGTATTAAGAGTTGAACGATGGACAGTCTGCGGGCTGAAGGCTTTCTTACTACCTGATTGGAAGATATTACTGACGCTGTAATAATTAAAGTTCGTTGACTGGTTGGGACAATTAAAACCTAGTAAATGTCTTTTAATCCCGTAGAGTGTCGGATCTGAACTCTTTATTTTAGTTAATAGATTTGCCTGGTTACCAATCATGCATATCGGTACACAGGTAACATAGCCGAATCTCCTGAAGATTTGTATGGAAAACGGTACTATTTATTCTGCCATAGGCGACAATACTAACATTTTCTAAATTTACCACTTTTTATAATAAAATCCTGGACAAAACAGTTATGTGTGGTGTTAGTACTTTATTACTCTGTTTTAAAAATTGAAGCCAAATAGTATTATGACCAACTTCCAACGGAGCTTGTTTATGTTATCCATGCCCACCGTCATTTTACATTAAATTTATGAAATTTTGGAAGTCTTTTCGAATAATTCTCTAGAAAATATTTCAATGGGTTTCAAAATTTATATTGTAAATATACACACTGCAGTTATTCATAGATAAATAAAAAAATATATTGTACCCTTACATCCAATCACAGCGCTCCTAAGTTGACTTCCTTCACCTGCCTTGGGTACACAAAAGGCCAACCTAATGCTGGGAAAATGTAATAGTACCGTTTTCCCTGTAAACACATACGTGATTATTTCAATCCAGTCGCTTACTGTTACGTACATTTTATACGTGAAAACATAAGAAAACTTTTAGGAAAATGCTTTTTTCTTAGGTTATATTTATTTATACTCAGTAAGATAATCTTAAGGCAACACAAACATTTTAAAACGGAGATATCAAATAATTTTTTTTGATTAATATTAATTTACACAAGAATTATTATCTCAGGGGCGGGGTGGCGGCACTTGACCTTTCTATGGCAGGGTGAGCAGCTGAGACATCCAATACCACACCCTTTATATATATATATATATATATATATATATATATAACTCGTCTAAACATCAGCCCAACAATGTTAGATCTGTAAATTTGCTTTCGCAAATTTTAGTTCTTCCTCGCCGGGATTCGAACTCATGCTACTGAGATATCGTGACACCAATTCGCCTGCACTGTATCCGACGCGCTAGACCACCCGACCACCTAGGCTTCACAAAATAAAGCTTTCGGTGGCCGGGTGTTACCTTCCTCGTCAGTTTTAATCTAGCGTCGTAATACAGTACATGATATATAAGGCATTAAGATGGAATAGTTACAGATCAGCTGAAATATCTATTGTAAAGGATCCTACAAATTAATGCAAGATACAGTCACAGAAAGAATTATATTTATAAGTATATATATTGAATGATAAAAGAACATGCATGTAGTTACCCTAGCTATCATATCTTTTTTACAATAAGTATATATACCTGCACATAGCTATCATTGTTACGCTATTTCATGGGGAGATACTAGTAAATAGATTTGACAAATATCTTAAACATTTACTAAAGTTATTTTAGAGACATATATACACAATCTCTGGTGATTTTAATTGCATCTGTAAAAAAAATATCGACATCTGATTAGTTTCAGATTCAATCATCAACCTTGTCTTATAATTCACCTAAATTTCTCGACCTCATGAAATATCATGAAGCTTCAAATAGTGATCTATCCCAGCGACTCATCCCTTCCACTCATTACATAATAAGTGCCCCCACACACACACCAAGATCGTTGGGCTGAGTTGGATGTTGTCTAGATCTACCTAGCTAGCTCTTCCTAGCAAGATAGCAGACGTTGAAGAACAGAAGACTAAAAATATATCTAAAAGGGAATATAAGAAGAACAAAAACTACTCTCAGACGATAAAAGCAATTATACATGTATGTTAACATATTTTAAGCAATGTTTAATTTCTATGAATGATTTTAAAGGAGATGTGAAGTATACATAATTAATTTAGACAGCAACCCAATTAAACAACAAACAAAACGTGACAATTTACTTCTAAAGTTCAATCTACGGTCTTCTTCAATGGACATGTCATTACAACATTTTAAAGTTTTTTATCCTCCCAAGTCTAACTATAATATATAGAATAGTTGTGAATATGTGAGCCAAAATTTGTTCCTGTGAAAAAAGTTCCAGTGGAACAAATATCACAGGAAATATATTCTAGGAGAACTTTTCTCACAGATAATTTCTATATGATTTGTTCCATCTCTATAAAATAAGTTCCACAATTTACCTGGTAAAATAAGTTCTGGGTTTGTGAAATTTGTTCCTTACCTAGTGAAATAAGTTCCGGGTTTGTGAGATTTGTTCCTTACCTGGTGAAATAAGTTCCTTGTCTGTGAAATATGTTCCACTGGTTATACAAGTTATCTTTAATACTGAGCATTGTTATCAGTGAGTTTAAAGTTATAATTCAAGTACATTATAAAAACATGTATAATATTGATAATTTAATAAATAAAAGGTGTAAACATCCAATATGGATTCTGTGGAGTATAGCAAAATGTTTAATTACATTACCCATAAAAAAAAATACCCAACTGACAAAAATTTAATGAGGCAGAAAAGCGAAGATAAGAAAAATCCATCAGAAAATTTGTATAGATCAATCATTTATTTATGAATATTGCAATTCAACATATGTTACTTCATATCAGAATTTGTAGAAAAATGAAATAATGTGTTTTAAATATTTTAATATAATAAATTGTTAGTCATAGTTGTGCATTTATTTTTTAATCATATTATCTACGTACAATATATATGCTGACTTAATTTGAATTTCTAAAAGATTTACCTTATTTTGAATGTTTTCGTGTTGTTTAAAGACTTCAATGTTGAGTATCAAATTTGTCAGGTACAACTATAGAATGTTTTGCTTGATATAAAGTTAATGCATCGTGTTAATCTATAACACCCGGAACTTATTTAACATTTAGTAAAAAATTAGTTCCGTAACAAATTTTACAGTGCTGAAACATATTTCCTTAAAATATATATTCCGGGTATACATTTTCTGTGATATAAATTCCGGTGGAACATATTTCCTATGAAATAAGTTCCGGCGGAACAAATGTCACGCCGGAACAATTTTTATGTTACAAAAAATAATTCAGATATTACTTGAAGCTATGAGCAGGGTCAGGAACAAACTTTTAATGTTTGTTTTGAGGTTTATTGACTATTCATACTAGACATGCTATATGAGAGAAAGAGAAATAAAAGAAAATTATAAATTTAAAAGACGAAAATACTGTTGGCATTTTAAAAGATTATTCTTAATTGTATGTTTTCTACAAGAATTGTAAAACAAGTATAAATATACATATGCTATGATCATAAAACAAAAAGACATTTATATGTCAACATACGAACGGTCTCCCACAAAAGATTATGTCAATCCAGTATGTCAAGCTTTTAAGGGTAAGTATGATAAGGGCCTTATTCGTCATCCAACATTAAATGGTATAGTAAATAAATATGAAGATATGTACAAGTAAAACAATAACAAAAGATACAGTATCAAGCTGTATGCTTAATAAAGTTTTTGGTCAAATTTGTTGATTCTCTTATGTTGATGGCCTCATAGTGAAATTAAAATAGCTTTGCAGAACTTATCACCTTCTTTATAACCAACGACGTCCATTATAATTTGAAAAAAGAATGGCGGCGAAATTACTATGTTTTGAATTTCAGGCGCTTACTATAGATCTTATATAATAAATTACCCGTCTCACGACTCTGTTTTTTATCAAAAAATATAATCAAGAATTCCAATAAAACCAAATAATCTGAAAAAAAGAAACATTTAATTGTAAGGATACTCATTATTCAAATATAGAAAAAGAGGCATGGGGCATTCCACATTGCAGTCCAACTACAACGAATAGACAAAATCTTCATCGACAACAAAAATAACCATACATATATATGAAGCTTTACATTTTAAGGATCATTTTTGAAAAGATGTGAGATACCGTTGGAAATATATTAATTGTGTTCTTATATGTTTAAATTTTACTACGTTTCACTCTCTACACTTTTCGATGCCTATTATGAACGAAAAACTTTCAGGTGGAAGCGGCATACTTTTCTAACACAAATAAATAAGCAAACAACCAAAGAAAAAGTCAACGAACAACTCCGATATCTGTTTGAAAAAAAATAATCGATAAAAAGACATTACCCCTCCATTTCCAGTGTTAATACTTTCCCCAAAAGAAATTGGTAAATCTAAAAGACTATATAAGCCTTTTATAATTTTTGTAGTCCACTACAATTTACATACAATTCTGAACGAATTAAACTACAAAGAGAAAACATTTTCCACTTTCATCAGCTATGAGACGGCTAGCTTTTTAGAAAAGCTATTACTTGTATTTATGTTAAAGTCGATAATCAATATAATCAATATAAAGAAAAACGTCTCCGGATTCATCACTATTTTCCCGGATTATTTTTCAAATAAAATTCAAATATATTTATAGATTATCGTTGGTCATCTCAACGAGATTGATTTTCTCGCTTGAGCCGGTACGGCGAAAGTGAGAAAAACAATCGAGTTGAGATGACCAATGATAATCTGTTTATCGCTATTTTACCTATCACGAAGTTGTTAATTTCATTGACAACGGCACGTACGCCCTTAGTTTCTAGCGATATTTTTTCATATCACTCTACTGTGCTGAGAAAGGAAATTATCAGTCAGTAAGATGAAAGTAAAATTTCGTAAAATAGCAATAATCATAATTAGTAATCAGTTCAAGTATCCTCGATCTCTGTTCATCGGTTAGATTTTGATATTTGTCTCTTTTCTTATTATTGGTACAAATATTTTATAGAAGAAGAAAAAAATGAAAAAAAATATATATATTTGAGGTGTCCAGTGGCAGTGCCGGGTGGTTTGCGGAGTTGTGGTGTTATAGACTCTCCTTTTCTGTTCGATGTAGATATTTGGTCTCTTAATCTTATTATTTGTTGAATTAATAACTTAAATATTATATTTAGGTCACATTTATAACGATAAAAGATAAAAAATAAAATTTTGGGGTGTTCGGTGGTGAAAAGACCTACCGTAGCACGATGTTATATCATTATGACGTCACGAGAGGCTTATCTTACAATGTGTTGACTTGAAACTACACGATGTAAATTTGAAGTAGTTTGGTCTTGACTTGAAACAGTAAAATGTTAAGTTATGAAAACAGAACGTAAAGTCAAAATAAAACAATGATAGGATGACATATACGTGTGCAGAATTGAAGATTTTTGGTTTTGACTTCGAGTATAGTACAAATATTAGATCGTTTTATGTTAAATTGAAAGACAATAATGATGCATCAACATAACAGAATTGTCAATTTATGTGAATTGAAACTGCAATTCTATGGAAAAGAGCGAGGGACATTTCATTTGCAAGTTAATAAATATTAATGAAATTTAACTCAAGAGGCAAAATGATATATAAGAACGTTTTCCATAAATTTATAAAGCAAAAGAATTACTCATCGATATACAGTACACTTGAATACAGTTTTGCATATTCTACATGTTTTGTTAGGATTTTATGCAAATTTTTGGATCAAAATACCAAAATCTGTCAGAATTTTTTTTGATGAACTATATTTAAGAATATATCTATCTATGTTGTTTCTTAATATATACAACATAATATTGTGGCAATCATATTTCCGTGTATCTGTTCCAAGTCAGGAACCTCGTCGATTTTAATGACAATTCTTCGATGAATTCTGTCTAATGTCTTACCATCACTATGTCTTTTGATTTTTTTTCGTCGTTGGATTGCTGTCCCAGTTATGCATATATAACCCACATTCCCTTTTATTCATACAGCGTTTACATAATAAGCTTTGTAACTGTTAATTTTGTAAAGATTTAACGACTTTTATAATAATCCTCATGTGATTAGTTTTTTTTCTCTCGTATAAATTCCTTTTACACGATAAAAAATATATCACTGACAGGATATACAAAGTCTTATGCCTTAATCTGTGTTATCTCCTGTAACAAAATTCAAATGCTCTGGAAAATGATCTACTAAAATTAAAGCTTATAACACCACATCCGTGTCAGAGTTATCAGATAATTTTAATTTAATACCGCCCTTTTCTCCGAAATACTGAAAGGAAAATAATATGGACTTAATCTAAAAATGAAACCCAACAGATCTGATAAATGATACGCTAAAGAGTAGAATTGTAAAAGAATGTGACCTCTCCCCTAAAAAAAAACAAACAAAAACAAACAAACAAAATAATGAAATTATTGAATTAATAATAATCTATAAAATTCGAATGTATCCATATGGATGAATTCATAGGTGGAAGAATCCTACTGCATGGGGCCAACCCAAACATAAAGTATGGTAGATTCTGTTGTATACTTTTCGCTCATCTGAGACTACTATAACATATGTGTTATAGTAGTCTCAGCGCTCATGAAGTCTATAAAGTCTATGAAATTTGACCTAGAGCCTCCAGTCTAAATCGTCAACTTTCAAAAAAAAAAATACATCATTTACAGCAGTGCAAACCATTTTTCCAGCACCAAGTAAGATAGTGCCCAGGTTTATTTATATATCCACTCGGAGAATATTTTATTTTTTAAATTGGTAAAGTCATTAATGGACAATGACCCCTATAACTTATAATAAGAAGCCAATTAATGATTTCCGTCACTTATTTTCTTGTCCATAGTGATTTTCTTGGTTCTTTGCAGCTTCTCTCTATCTGTATGTGTTTTCAAATAAAATCAAAAATCAAAAATCTTTAAAAATTGTTAAAGTGCATGAATTATTTTGGTATTGCTTTGATTAATTTGTAGATATGTTTTTGTTTTAATGCCAACAGTTTCTCTCTCTCTTATAGTTTTCATGAGTGTGGTCTAATTAAAATCGGAAGATTTTTTTTATTATTTGCCAAAATGTAGTTTATTCCTTTTTTGAAAAACATAATAAAAAGTTTGGGCCACAGAGCATTTTGCAAGCTACAGATTATGCAGTATTGTCAGATTTTGTATAAACTATACATGGAAAACTCAATTTTAGAAAATGAAAAATAAAAATTGGGATCACGAGACTCGTTTTCTGTCTACAAAACAAAATAGATAAAGTCCCTACACATCCCATCATTAGAGACGAAATATGCCAAAGGGATTTCAAACTCATAAGTCGAAAACAGACTGACAATGCCATGGCAAAAAATTAAAAAAAATAAAAAACGACAAAAAATAATGTTATCCGAGTTATCTCCCCTTATATGGAAAAGTTGAAAAACAAATATGCAAAAAACGTTCTGTATTCAAAACAAATAGTCGTTTTAATCAGATAAATCACATAATTTTCTTCATCAAGGTGAAAAGTACTACATATGAATAACATTCTCCATCTGATGAGTTAATCCTTTTTCAACTGATTTTTATAGTTCGTTCTTATGTTGTACTGTTATATCACTGTCCCAAGTTAGGGGGAGGGTTGGGATCCCGCTAACATGTTTAACCCCGCCACATTATGTATGTATGTGCCTGTCCCAAGTCAGGAGCCTGTAGTTCAGTGGTTGTCGTTTGTTTATGTGTTACATATTTGTTTTTCGTTCATTTTTGTACATAAATAAGGCCGTTAGTTTTCTCGTTTGAATTGTTTTACATTGTCATTTCGGGGCCTTTATAGCTGACTATGTGGTATGGGCTTTGCTCATTGTTGAAGGCCGTACGGTGACCTATAGTTGTTAATTTCTGTGTCATTTTGGTCTCTTGTGGACAGTTGTCTCATTGGCAATCATACCACATCTTCTTTTTTATATTCTCTCAAAATGTGTATATTTTTAAGATCTAGACCGATTGTGTTGTGCTATATGAGAATCTAAGATGGCGGAAGACACCCGATCTACCCTAAGGGCAATATCTCTAATGAGGAAGAAATTTACAATTTCGGTCACGTCGAGTTACTTGTAGATCTCCTTTGTTGAAAAGGGTTTCTGTTTTCATTTATCCATCTATTATACTGTTCAGGGGAGGGAGAATCGAAAAAAAAACTGAATAGAAATACTCAAAAATGGATAAAAGAAGGCGAAAGATACAAAAGGGATAGTAAAACTCTTAACCAAACTGACAATGTCATGACAAAAACTCATCAGCCGAAATAAACGAGAGAAAAAGATCAAAAGCCAAACAACAGTATATTAAGCGCAACATAGAAAACCAAAGACTGAACAACACGAAAACCTAAAAAGGGGTGATCTCAGGTGCTCCAGAAGGTAAGCAGATCCTGTTTCATCTGTGGCACCCGTCACTTGGCGATTTTCCAAATAAAGAAGGAATGTGTTATAATTTTCGAGGAACTCCCAAAAACATGAATTATAGAGTGTCAAATCGATAAAGGTGCTTAAAATAGGCTCCTTTTCATAAAATGAATTGATGATAATGTATTTATGTTTAGTGTACAGTGGCAAATATTACATGCATATAAGGACGAGAATATGTAAGTGTGATATGAATATGAATAAATCTTGGCTCTGTACAAGACATATTTTGCTTGCTTAGCCGAATTTTTAACAAACTAGTTGACAAACCGTCTCTGACAATCTATGGAAATCCAAATAGCATCGGTTTTGATTAAGTCCAGACTTTTTGGTTTTATTTCGGGGAAAAGGGGTGCGTTTTACGTACAGTGGCAAATATAACATGCATATCAGGACGAGAACATGTAAGAGTGATTTGAATATGAATAATTCTCATATAGCTCTGACCCTCTTAGTCCTACGCTTTAGCGTATTATTTGTCATATCAGTTGATCTTTGTTTTTAAGATTAAGACTCCAGATTGTTATATTTTATTTCGGGGAAAAGGGAGTGGTAAATACAAATTCTCTGATAACTCTTACATAGATGTGATTTTATATAGTAAAATGAACATAGATATTTATACTGTTCCCAGGTAAAATTTGACCCTCACAGTCATAAGTCTTATAAAGCCACAATATTATGTTAAAATTGAGAATGGAAATGGGAATGTGTCAAAGAGACAACAACCCGACCACAGAACAGACAACAACAGAAGGTCACCAATAGGTCTTCAATACAGCGAGAAATTCCCGCACCCGGAGGCGTCCTTTATAAGAACGTTTTCCATAAATTTATAAAGCAAAAGAATTACTCATCGATATACAGTACACTTGAATACAGTTTTGCATATTCTACATGTTTTGTTAGGATTTTATGCAAATTTTGGATCAAAATACCAAAATCTGTCAGAATTTTTTTATGAACTATATTTAAGAATATATCTATCTATGTTGTTTCTTAATATATACAACATAATATTGTGGCAATCATATTTCCGTGTATCTGTTCCAAGTCAGGAACCTCGTCGATTTTAATGACAATTCTTCGATGAATTCTGTCTAATGTGTTACCATCACTATGTCTTTTGATTTTTTTTCGTCGTTGGATTGCTGTCCCAGTTATGCATATATAACCCACATTCCCTTTTATTCATACAGCGTTTACATAATAAGCTTTGTAACTGTTAATTTTGTAAAGATTTAACGACTTTTATAATAATCCTCATGTGATTAGTTTTTTTTCTCTCGTATAAATTCCTTTTACACGATAAAAAATATATCACTGACAGGATATACAAAGTCTTATGCCTTAATCTGTGTTATCTCCTGTAACAAAATTCAAATGCTCTGGAAAATGATCTACTAAAATTAAAGCTTATAACACCACATCCGTGTCAGAGTTATCAGATAATTTTAATTTAATACCGCCCTTTTCTCCGAAATACTGAAAGGAAAATAATATGGACTTAATCTAAAAATGAAACCCAACAGATCTGATAAATGATACGCTAAAGAGTAGAATTGTAAAAGAATGTGACCTCCCCTAAAAAAAAAAAACCAAACAAACAAAATAATGAAATTATTGAATTAATAATAATCTATAAAATTCGAATGTATCCATATGGATGAATTGATATGTGGAAGAATCCTACTGCATGGGGCCAACCCAAACATAAAGTATGGTAGATTCTGTTGTATACTTTTCGCTCATCTGAGACTACTATAACATATGTGTTATAGTAGTATCAGCGCTCATACATGAAGTCTATGAAACCTAATGAAATTTGACCTAGAGCCTCCAGTCTAAATCGTCAACTTTCCAAAAAAAAAAATACATTATTTACAGCAGTGCAAACCATTTTTCCAGCACCAAGTAAGATAGTGCCCAGGTTTATTTATATATCCACTCGGAGAATATTTATTTTTTTAAATTGGTAAAGTCATTAATGGACAATGACCCCTATAACTTATAATAAGAAGCCAATTAATGATTTCCGTCACTTATTTTCTTGTCCATAGTGATTTTCTTGGTTCTTTGCAGCTTCTCTCTATCTGTATGTGTTTTCAAATAAAATCAAAAATCAAAAATCTTTAAAAATTGTTAAAGTGCATGAATTATTTTGGTATTGCTTTGATTAATTTGTAGATATGTTTTTGTTTTAATGCCAACAGTTTCTCTCTCTCTTATAGTTTTCATGAGTGTGGTCTAATTAAAATCAGAAGATTTTTTTTATTATTTGCCAAAATGTAGTTTATTCTTTTTGAAAACCATAATAAAAGTTTGGGCCACAGAGCATTTTGCAAGCTACAGATTATGCAGTATTGTCAGATTTTGTATAGACTATACATGGAAAACTCAATTTTAGAAAATGAAAATAAAATTGGGATCACGAGACTCGTTTTCTGTCTACAAAACAAAATAGATAAAGTACCTACACATCCCATCATTAGAGACGAAATATGCCAAAGGATTTCAAACTCATAAGTCGAAAACAGACTGACAATGCCATGGCAAAAATTAAAAAATTAAAACGACAAAAATAATGTTATCCGAGTTATCTCCCTTATATGGAAAAGTTGAAAACAAATATGCAAAAACGTTCTGTATTCAAAACAAATAGTCGTTTTAATCAGATAAATCACATAATTTTCTTCATCAAGGTGAAAAGTACTACATATGAATAACATTCTCCATCTGATGAGTTAATCCTTTTTCAACTGATTTTTATAGTTCGTTCTTATGTTGTACTGTTATATCACTGTCCCAAGTTAGGGAGGGTTGGGATCCGCTAACATGTTTAACCCCGCCACATTATGTATGTATGTGCCTGTCCCAAGTCAGGAGCCTGTAGTTCAGTGGTTGTCGTTTGTTTATGTGTTACATATTTGTTTTTCGTTCATTTTTGTACATAAATAAGGCCGTTAGTTTTCTCGTTTGAATTGTTTTACATTGTCATTTCGGGGCCTTTTATAGCTGACTATGCGGTATGGGCTTTGCTCATTGTTGAAGGCCGTACGGTGACCTATAGTTGTTAATTTCTGTGTCATTTTGGTCTCTTGTGGACAGTTGTCTCATTGGCAATCATACCACATCTTCTTTTTTATATTCTCTCAAAATGTGTATATTTTTTAGATCTAGACCGATTGTGTTGTGCTATATGAGAATCTAAGATGGCGGAAGACACCCGATCTGCCCTACGGGCAATATCTCTAATGAGGAAGAAATTTACAATTTCGGTCACGTCGAGTTACTTGTAGATCTCCTTTTGTTGAAAAGGGTTTCTGTTTTCATTTATCCATCTATTATACTGTTCAGGGAGGGAGAATCGAAAAAAAAAACTGAATAGAAATACTCAAAAATGGATAAAAGAAGGCGAAAGATACAAAAGGGATAGTAAAACTCTTAACCAAACTGACAATGTCATGACAAAAACTCATCAGCCGAAATAAACGAGAGAAAAAAAGATCAAAAGCCAAACAACAGTATATTAAGCGCAACATAGAAAACCAAAGACTGAACAACACGAAACCCTCAAAAAAGGGGTGATCTCAGGTGCTCCAGAAGGTAAGCAGATCCTGTTTCATATGTGGCACCCGTCACTTGGCGATTTTCCAAATAAAGAAGGAATGTGTTATAATTTTCGAGGAACTCCCAAAAAACATGAATTACAGGGTGTCAAATCGATAAAGGTGCTTAAAATAGGCTCCTTTTCATAAAAAGAATTGATGATAATGTATTTATGTTTAGTGTACAGTGGCAAATATTACATGCATATAAGGACGAGAATATGTAAGTGTGATATGAATATGAATAAATCTTGGCTCTGTACAAGACATATTTTGCTTGCTTAGCCGAATTTTTAACAAACTAGTTGACAAACCGTCTCTGACAATCTATGGAAATCCAAATAGCATCGGTTTTGATTAAGTCCAGACTTTTTGGTTTTATTTCGGGGAAAAGGGGTGCGTTTTACGTACAGTGGCAAATATAACATGCATATCAGGACGAGAACATGTAAGAGTGATTTGAATATGAATAATTCTCATATAGCTCTGACCCTCTTAGTCCTACGCTTTAGCGTATTATTTGTCATATCAGTTGATCTTTGTTTTTTAAGATTAAGACTCCAGATTGTTATATTTTATTTCGGGGAAAAGGGGAGTGGTAAATACAAATTCTCTGATAACTCTTACATAGATGTGATTTTATATGAGTAAAATTTGACCCTCACAGTCACAAGTCTTATAAAGCCACGTAAGCCTATCGTGACATTTAAATGATATAACAACATGCTATCTTAGCTTAACATCACCTAGTTTCAACTGTTAGTCAGCCATGTAGTTTTAAATGAGCATATCGTGTGGTAAGCCTATCGTGACATTATAATGATATAACAACGTGCTATCTTAGTTTAACATCACGTACTTTCAACTGTACGTGGTGTAGTTTTAAATGAGCAAATTGTATAATAAGCCTATCGTGACATTATAATGATATAACATCATGCTATCTTAGCTTAACATTACAAAATTTAAACTACGTCGTGTAGTTTCAAGTGAGCATATTGTATGATAAGCCCATCGTGACATTATACTGATAAACCATCGTGATATCTTAGCTTAACATGTACTTTCAACGTTGCATCGTGTTGTTTTAAGTCAACACATTGTATGGTAGGCCTTTCGTTTCAATATAGTGGTGTAGCATCGTGTTATCTTAACTTTACACCATGTACTCACAACTGTACATCATGGTGTTTTAAATCAACAGATTGCATGATAGACCTATCGCAATATCACAATGATATACCATCGTACTATCGCAGCTCAACATTTATTAATAACAAGTCAGCACCATACATTTTAGCTATTCATTTTATTTGTTATCATAGCAATCGAAGTGGATGACTGAGCATTATCCATCTGCAAGCTAACATCATGCAACGTCAACTTCACATCATGTACTTTAAACCCAACGTAACGTGTGTTTGGCATATCATCACAACATCGTGACTTATCATTATACTATCACAACTAAAGCGCTTGTCATTGCAAGTCAACATTGCGCAGATTCAACTTAGCATATTGTAATTTAGAGTTAGCATTTTGATGACTCAATTCAACATCACGCTGTCTTAACTTTACATTTAAAGCTTCAGCATAACGTTTTGTAAATCTCTAATATATGACAGCTGAGGCTTTCCATAAAAATAGAACCATAAACAACACTTGGTCCTGATAGCATAACTGGGAACAAGCATAAAAATATGGAAGGGTTAAACCATCATTATATAATGCAATCTAAACCATTGGAAAAGCAAAATACCTACAGAAACCAGTGGCGGATCCAGAACTTTTGATAAGGAAAGGGGGCTCTGACTGACCTAAAAGGGGGCGCTCTAGTCATGCTTCAGTGATTCCCTATATAATCAACCAAATTTTCCCACAAAGGGGGCGGGCAGTTTCCCTTTTACTCCCAAATGCTGATTGATGAACAGAGAAGGAGCAACATCTTGTTGTTTGATATGACCAGGGTTCAAGCACACAACTTCCAGCACTCAAGGTAAGCACCCTAAATAAACTAATTTGAATATTTAGAAATTTGTTTCCAAGATACTTCCAAGTTGTTGGGTATAAATTTATATAGAGGAGAACTGTACAAAGTAGATTGGCATCAAGGTAAAAGTAGCTTTAGTTAGTAGGTCACTACACCAACTTTTCATGATTTTGATCTTATTTTACTTAAATAAACAAGCTTTTACTGCTAACTGATGCCCCCTCCCCTCTTACAATCTGCACATTTATTCAGAGGACTTGGGTAATACTTTCATTTCAAGAGTTCAGAATACTAGTATGCTTGGAGGTACAAATAAACATGTACTACTTTTGCTAATTTTTCAACTGTATAAATGTGTTTTAACTTTCAATTCATAGTGAGGTACCATCTGGAAACCATCTTAAACAAGGGTAAAACTTAATGCCACCTTCGCTACAGCGGAGGCATAAAAATACAAATTTAATTTCTAGTAGCAGTGACCTTTGACCCATTGACCTAAACATTATTAGGCTTCTTCCTTTAGTCTATATCTGCCATCTGTACAAGTGTCATTACAACCAAGAAAGAGAAACTCAAGCTACCAGCCAGAAACCATTTTTCCCAATAAGTTACACACCTTAGACTTATCCAATTGACCCCAAAATCAACAGGCTTCTACCCTTCAGTGGCGGATCCAAAAGGGGGTCCGGGTTGGAACCCCCATTTTCTGACGATCAATGCATTTGAATGGGGACATATAGTTGGAACCCCCTTTATCCTGGGTTAGGAACCCCTTTTATAAATGGCTGGATCCGCCCTGCCCTTCCCAATATTTTCAATCTTTATAAGCTTCATTCCAATTCAGCAAGGGAAACATAATAGTTACCACCTGGAAACCATTTTTCCTATTTCTTCTATTTCTATTAATGGATACCTATATATAGAACTACAGACCCCAACATCAATAGGCTTTTATCTTCCACTTGCATAAGTTTCATATCAATCAAGAGAACCCAAGTTACTATCCAGAAACAATTTATCCATATTTTTTATTTTAGTAAAACAACCCCAAAATAAATAGACTTGTTCCTTTCCTCTATATTTTCCATCTGTAATATGTTTCATTTCAAATCAAGCAAGGTTAACTCAATTAATCATCCGAAACAAGTTTTCTCAGTTTTGATATTTTTAGTATATGACCTTGACCTTATTTTGACCTATTTACCCAAATATCACTATACTTGTCCTTCCAATATCTACCCTCTATCGAAGTTTCATTCCACTTGAGAAAGGGAAACTCAAGTTACAATCAGGATAATCGTTTGTTTAGGACACAAGGAAGGACAAAGCCATTACTTTATGCTCCTGAAATTTTTTTGGGGAACATGAAAAGGAGATGTGCAGAGAATGTCAATTAGACTGCAAACAAACCACTCAATAAAATCCTAAAAGACAACTGAACTTGAAATGCAAATCTCATTATCAGTGGCGGATCCAGAAATTTTCATAAGTGGGGGCCCACTGACTGCCTAAGAGGGGGCCCGCTCCGGTTACGCTCCAGTGATTCCCTATATAATCAACCAAATTTTTCCCAGAAAAGGGGGGTCCGGGCCCCCTGTGCCCCCCTCTAAATCCGCCTCTGATTATAGTTCACCTGAGGCTTTTCATGGGGTTCTTGTAGTTCAATTTCCAGTTTTCTTTCAGTATTTATTCTGCAGACCGAAAGTTAGTTTCCTTTAGGTTTCTTTAGGAGCTACCATTTGATTTTTATGGGGCTAGGATGAAAATTTTGTCCTGCATTTTATTTTAGTTGTAATCTCTGTCCTGCCTTTTTATTTTTCACTCTATTCGGTCCTGCCTTTTTTTAAAAGTTTATCCTAACTTATTTTTACCTAAATTGTCATCCTGACCTTTTTTGCAAGTGTCTCATCCTGCCTTTTTTTACTCAAGACTTCTGTCCTGCCTTTTTTCAAATTTCACCCCCATAAAAATCAAATGGTAGCTCCCTTAGTCATAGTGTTGTGTGTCCTATTTCGACTTATGATTTTGAATACCCTGGCACTTGGTATCTTTATACCTTTTGTAAGAACTGAATACTAGTAATGTAAAAATCAATTTCTGTCCATTTTAGTTAGGAGCTACCATTTGATTTTTATGGGGGCTAGGATGAAAATTTTGTCCTGCATTTTTTTTTAAGTTGTAATCTCTGTCCTGCCTTTTTATTTTTCACTCTATTCAGTCCTGCCTTTTTTTAAAGTTTATCCTGACTTTTTTTTTTGCAAGTATCTCATCCTGCCTCTTTTTTAACTCAAAACTCCTGTCCTGCCTATTTTTCAAATTTCATCCTACTAGCAATTTAAAGGTTTGTTATTGCTTGCTTTGTTTATAAATGTTTGCTCACATTGTAATTAAGATTGACATCTGCAATCAATAGATAGGCGGGACTTCAGCTTGTTTACGTTATTCATAACACCATATAACATTTCAGTATCAATAATGTATACAAGCTGAAGCCCCGCTTATCTATTGATTGCAGATGCCAATCTTAATTACAATGCTTGAGCAAACATTTATACAAAAAAGCAAGCAATCCAACCAAACCATTAAATTACAAGCATTAAGATAACAGCTTTAAATACATGTAGTTTCTAAATTCATCAAAGAAGAATTTAAGAAATGTATGTTATAGTTCATGGCAAAACCTGTCCGAAGCACTAAGGGAGCTACCATTTGATTTTTATGGGGAGGGGCTAGGATGAAATATGAAAAAAGGCAGGACAGGAGTTTTGAGTAAAAAAAGGCAGGATGAGCAACTTGGCAAAAAAGGCAGGATGACATTTATGTAAAAAGCCAGGATAAACTAATAAAAAAGGCAGGACCGAACAGAGTGAAAAATAAAAGGCAGGACAGAGATTACAACTAAAAAAATCCAGGAAAAATTTTTTCATCCTAGCCTCCCCATAAAAATCAAATGGTAGCTCCCTAACTACTGGGCTGAAAATAAGTCTACATGCAGTGGTGATGACTCAGTGCTTTAAGATGTATGAATAAGTATACTTTTGTTTATATATACCATGTGATCTATTCAGATGACCAGTTATCTTCTTTATCATCTTTGTTAATTGATAATTGTCCAGTAAAGTTTTCCATCACAGTAATGTTCATTATGTTAATGCATTCTTTTTAATACCATGTTAAATCCCATTTTAAGTTATTTTTTAGGAAAAATCGGTTAATTTTTAAATCACATTTTACCTATATTTCATATTTATTTACAAAATATATACACATCTGTTACACTTGAGCTGATTACAAGGACCCTGTATTCATTTGTCTGTTGTTACTGGTATCATAAAATAGTTAACAGTTAACACATCATCCTTTGTTGGATGAATTTAAATCTAAGGAGATGTGGTATGATTGCCTATTCTACAACCATCCATCAGAGTTTGATGACAAAGATAAAGGCAAGTATAGGTCATTGTAATGCCTTCACCAATCAGAAAAACCCATACCATATAGTCAGCTATAAAAGGCATGACATGAAAAATATGAAACAATAAAAACGAAAAACAGCCTGATATATACATTTTTTTAGACAATTGGCTATAATTAAACACATATTTCCGGTAGATTTCTTGTAAATATAACAAATAAGAGGGAGCTCAGTATTATCAAAATATCCAGGAATTTGTTCTTTAACAGAATGGTCGTTAAAAATACCGGCAATATTTACAAAATCAAAACCTTTATTGACATACTTTATTTTAATAAAATGTTTTTATGATCTTCAGGGCGATCAATTTTGGGAAACAGTTTAGAATAACAATATGCCATTATAATTTGAACGATTTCATACTTAGGACTGCTATATGAAATTGTGTTGCAATCCTCTAAAATTTTATTTAACTTATTAACCGGTAATGAACAGAGCTTTGTTAACAGATAATGTCTGCCGTTGTTTTTGAAATAGAAATTAGGTCCGAAATATTGGTATGATTGGTCCGAAATTTTCTTTGATTGCGATTTTTCTACGACCATGAGAACGGTTTTACGAACAGTTTTAGAAACTATATCCAAAATTTTAACAGAATCGGTTCTTGATATATTACCAATTCCCATGATATTATCATTAAGACCAAGATAATAAACTGTCTGTAATTTTTTAATCCAATTAAATTAAATTATTTTCCTTGATCGTACAAATTTTGAATGAGATTCTCCAGTTTGTTCATTTGCTACATCTAAAGGTTGAACTGTTAAGATATTTAATATTGTGAGTGTGCTTCTTAAGGTGTTGATGAATGATACTTTTGAATTTATTGGGTCTTTAAAACGATACAGGTGTTCTTGCGTGCGTTTAGATAAAATCGCCCAGTTTCACCTACGTAAGCCTATCGTGACATTTAAATGATATAACAACATGCTATCTTAGCTTAACATCACCTAGTTTCAACTGTTAGTCAGTCATGTAGTTTTAAATGAGCATATCGTGTGGTAAGCCTATCGTGACATTGTAATGATATAACAACGTGCTATCTTAGTTTAACATCACGTACTTTCAGCTGTACGTGGTGTAGTTTTAAATGAGCAAATTGTATAATAAGCCTATCGTGACATTATAATGATATAACATCATGCTATCTTAGCTTAACATTACAAAATTTAACTAAACTACGTCGTGTAGTTTCAAGTGAGCATATTGTATGATAAGCCCATCGTGACATTATACTGATAAACCATCGTGATATCTTAGCTTAACAACATGTACTTTCAACGTTGCATCGTGTTGTTTTAAGTCAACACATTGTATGGTAGGCCTTTCGTTTCAATATAGTGGTGTAGCATCGTGTTATCTTAACTTTACACCATGTACTCACAACTGTACATCATGGTGTTTTAAATCAACAGATTGCATGATAGACCTATCGCAATATCACAATGATATAACATCGTACTATCGCAGCTCAACATTTATTAATAACAAGTCAGCACCATACATTTTAGCTATTCATTTTATTTGTTATCATAGCAATCGAAGTGGATGACTGAGCATTATCCATCTGCAAGCTAACATCATGCAACGTCAACTTCACATCATGTACTTTAAACCCAACGTAACGTGTGTTTGGCATATCATCACAACATCGTGACTTATCATTATACTATCACAACTAAAGCGCTTGTCATTGCAAGTCAACATTGCGCAGATTCAACTTAGCATATTGTAATTTAGAGTTAGCATTTTGATGACTCAATTCAACATCACGCTGTCTTAACTTTACATTTAAAGCTTCAGCATAACGTTTTGTAAATCTCTAATATATGACAGCTGAGGCTTTCCATAAAAATAGAACCATAAACAACACTTGGTCCTGATAGCATAACTGGGAACAAGCATAAAAATATGGAAGGGTTAAACCATCATTATATAATGCAATCTAAACCATTGGAAAAGCAAAATACCTACAGAAACCAGTGGCGGATCCAGAACTTTTGATAAGGAAAGGGGGCTCTGACTGACCTAAAAGGGGGCGCTCTAGTCATGCTTCAGTGATTCCCTATATAATCAACCAAATTTTCCCACAAAGGGGGCGGGCAGTTTCCCTTTTACTCCCAAATGCTGATTGATGAACAGAGAAGGAGCAACATCTTGTTGTTTGATATGACCAGGGTTCAAGCACACAACTTCCAGCACTCAAGGTAAGCACCTAAATAAACTAATTTGAATATTTAAAATTTGATACTTCCAAGTTGTTGGGTATAAATTTTATAGAGGAGAACTGTACAAAGTAGATTGGCATCAAGGTAAAAGTAGCTTTAGTTAGTAGGTCACTACACCAACCTTTCATGATTTTGATCTTATTTTACTTAAATAAACAAGCTTTTACTGCTAACTGATGCCCCCTCCCCTCTTACAATCTGCACATTTATTCAGAGGACTTGGGTAATACTTTCATTTCAAGAGTTCAGAATACTAGTATGCTTGGAGGTACAAATAAACATGTACTACTTTTGCTAATTTTTCAACTGTATAAATGTGTTTTAACTTTCAATTCATAGTGAGGTACCATCCGGAAACCATCTTAAACAAGGGTAAATCTTAATGCCATCTCCGCTACGGCGGGGGCATAAAAATACAAATTTAATTTCTAGTAGCAGTGACCTTTGACCCATTGACCTAAACATTATTAGGCTTCTTCCTTTAGTCTATATCTGCCATCTGTACAAGTGTCATTACAACCAAGAAAGAGAAACTCAAGCTACCAGCCAGAAACCATTTTTCCCAATAAGTTACACACCTTAGACTTATCCAATTGACCCCAAAATCAACAGGCTTCTACCCTTCAGTGGCGGATCCAAAGGGGGTCCGGGTTGGAACCCCCATTTTTCTGACGATCAATGCATTTGAATGGGGACATATAGTTGGAACCCCCTTTATCCTGGGTTAGAACCCCTTTTATAAATGGCTGGATCCGCCCTGCCCTTCCCAATATTTTCAATCTTTATAAGCTTCATTCTAATTCAGCAAGGGAAACATAATAGTTACCACCTGGAAACCATTTTTCCTATTTCGTCTATTTCTATTAATGGATACCTATATATAGAACTACAGACCCCAACATCAATAGGCTTTTATCTTCCACTTGCATAAGTTTCATATCAATCAAGAGAACCCAAGTTACTATCTAGAAACAATTTATCCATATTTTTTTAATTTAGTAAAAACAACCCCAAAATAAATAGACTTGTTCCCTTTCCCTCTATATTTTCCATCTGTATATGTTTCATTTCAAATCAAGCAAGGTTAACTCAATTAAACATCCGGAAACAAGTTTTCTCAATTTTTTATATTTTTAGTGTATGACCTTGACCTTATTTTGACCTATTTACCCAAATATCAATATACTTCTTGTCCTTCCAATATCTACCCTCTATCGAAGTTTCATTCCTCTTGAGCAAGAGAAACTCAAGTTACAATCAGGATAATCGTTTGTTTAGGACACAAGGAAGGACAAAGCCATTACTTTATGCTCCTGAAATTTTTTTGGGGAACATGAAAAGGAGATGTGCAGAGAATGTCAATTAGACTGCAAACAAACCACTCAATAAAATCCTAAAAAGACAACTGAACTTGAAATGCAAATCTCATTATCAGTGGCGGATCCAGAAATTTTCATAAGTGGGGGCCCACTGACTGCCTAAGAGGGGGCCCGCTCCGGTTACGCTCCAGTGATTCCCTATATAATCAACCAAATTTTTCCCAGAAAAGGGGGCCTGGCCCCTGCCCTCTAAATCCGCCTCTGATTATAGTTCACCTGAGGCTTTTCATGGGGTTCTTGTAGTTCAATTTCCAGTTTTCTTTCAGTATTTATTCTGCAGACCGAAAGTTAGTTTCCTTTAGGTTTCTTTAGGAGCTACCATTTGATTTTTATGGGGCTAGGATGAAAATTTTGTCCTGCATTTTATTTTAGTTGTAATCTCTGTCCTGCCTTTTTATTTTTCACTCTATTCGGTCCTGCCTTTTTTTAAAAGTTTATCCTAACTTATTTTTACCTAAATTGTCATCCTGACCTTTTTTTTTGCAAGTGTCTCATCCTGCCTTTTTTACTCAAGACTTCTGTCCTGCCTTTTTTCAAATTTCACCCCATAAAAATCAAATGGTAGCTCCCTTAGTCATAGTGTTGTGTGTCCTATTTCGACTTATGATTTTGAATACCCTGGCACTTGGTATCTTTATACCTTTTGTAAGAACTGAATACTAGTAATGTAAAATCAATTTCTGTCCATTTTAGTTAGGAGCTACCATTTGATTTTTATGGGGGCTAGGATGAAAAATTTTGTCCTGCATTTTTTTTTAGTTGTAATCTCTGTCCTGCCTTTTTATTTTCACTCTATTCAGTCCTGCCTTTTTTTAAAGTTTATCCTGACTTTTTTTTTGCAAGTATCTCATCCTGCCTCTTTTTTAACTCAAAACTCCTGTCCTGCCTATTTTTCAAATTTCATCCTACTAGCAATTTAAAGGTTTGTTAGCTTGTTGCTTTGTTTGTATAAATGTTTGCTCAAGCATTGTAATTAAGATTGACATCTGCAATCAATAGATAGGCGGGACTTCAGCTTGTTTACGTTATTCATAACACCATATAACATTTCAGTATCAATAATGTATACAAGCTGAAGCCCCGCTTATCTATTGATTGCAGATGCCAATCTTAATTACAATGCTTGAGCAAACATTTATACAAAAAGCAAGCAATCCAACCAAACCATTAAATTACAAGCATTAAGATAACAGCTTTAAATACATGTAGTTTCTAAATTCATCAAAGAAGAATTTAAGAAATGTATGTTATAGTTCATGGCAAAACCTGTCCGAAGCACTAAGGGAGCTACCATTTGATTTTTATGGGGAGGGGCTAGGATGAAATATGAAAAAAAGGCAGGACAGGAGTTTTGAGTAAAAAAGGCAGGATGAGCAACTTGGCAAAAAAAGGCAGGATGACAATTTATGTAAAAAGCCAGGATAAACTAATAAAAAAGGCAGGACCGAACAGAGTGAAAAATAAAAGGCAGGACAGAGATTACAACTAAAAAAATCCAGGAAAATTTTTCATCCTAAAAACCCATACCATATAGTCAGCTATAAAAGGCATGACATGAAAAATATGAAACAATAAAACGAAAAAACAGCCTGATATATACATTTTTTTAGAAAAACAAATATGACAGACATGACCCAACTGCAACCACTAATTTGCAGGCTAACTACTATAAAACAATAGAAATAAAGCACAGATTTAAGAGTATTGGCAGTAACTGAAATCTACTTCAAAGTCAATTACAACTAATAAATAAATCATGTTTTCTCAGACTAAAGAATCCTTTGTATCATTTGTATGTCAAAATTATCCTAGTTTCCTTGAAGAATGAATGCATGCTCTTCCTATCCTCTTTTTATTCTATGCAGACAGAAAAAGCTTTCGTCCATAAAAGTTTGACAAATATATCAACTTAAAACATCTTTAACCACAGACTGAATCTGAATGTTGACACCTCCATACAGATTGTAGGATCATTATGTCTGGCTTCCATGACAAATTGTTGCAGGCTTGCAAAAATCTTTTCACCTAATTATCATTACAAGAAATTCTTTATGCTGAATATGCATGAAACATTTTACTTTGGACAACAATCAATCAATTACCGAAATTCAGAAAGTGGAGATGACATTTGACTTTGAAAATTACTCCTTCAGACCATTGTAATCATCAATTAATTTTGTTTTATCAGATTCATAATGACTTATCAAATCTAGGTTTCATCTAATGTATGTAAACTAAGGAGACAATTTTAGTTTCCTTTGCTTTTGTATAATTCTGAATAAATACATAAATAAGATAACCTTGTAAATGATTTGTTGATATTTACTACTTTTATTTATTCATATACTTCATTCCTTGTAAACCAACTGCTATTTTTTAAAAGTCCAACCAAGATGTGATCGATTACTGTAAATTCAGAAATTATTGTGAGGTTTTTATTAATGCGAATAATCCGACTGTGTGAGTATCGCAATAATAAGAACTCTCATTCTTATATCTGATACATAGAAACATTTGAAGATTTTCCTAAAATCACAATAATTAATCGCATATTTTGTCATTTTTTCAATAATTTCTGAATTTACAGTATGTCTCATTGACATAATCCCAATTCCTTTCATTCATTAGTAAAAGATTTTATGAATTCACTACAAAAGGCTACTGTAATGTCAGTATATAGCCTATGTCTGAAAGGGGGCATCAGTTATAGAGAGTGCCAATCTCCCTATAAAGATAAGGAGATGTGGTATGATTGCCAATGACACTTTTATCCACCAGACAAAGATATAAGCAATTATAGGTCACTGTACAACCTTCAACTTTGAGAAAAACCCATACTCTAATTGTCAGATATAAAATGCCCCGACATGAAAAATATAAAAACAATTCAAACAATAAATTTGCATGTTTAAGAACTTGTAACCACTCTTACAGGGGTTTATAGGTAGCATGTAGGAAGGCAAAATATCTGCTCACATCCAACATATCCCTTTTCCAGTGGCAGGTTAAATAAAATCCCTGTAAACCTATTTAGTAAAACCTACCAATTGGATTTACTGTATGTATTTTCTTGTCCAGAATGTGCATGAAGTATTTGCCACTGGCAATAAACATTAAGCAAACATCTATCAATCAATCAAACACCTTCTACAAAGAAAACATCTGTAATATAAGATGTCAAGAACTTGTGGCCACATGAAATCTGAGCTAATATAATATAAACTGGAAACTAGAGACAGAGCGTGCCTCTTTTTCTTTTGGAAGACATTTTATGGACCTTTACCAAATGAATCCTTGAATGTGACATTGTCATAACTCGTAGAAATTGGTAATAACATGAACTTGAATTTACTGAGTACCAGTAGCATACCAATTTAGCCATTAAAACATGCTACCTTGTTGTTTGTCATCTGTGCAGATATTTGAAAAGGGAAATAACTCCGAGTAGCTGTGATGTGATAATTACATAGATTTATCGAATAATTGTTAAAATAATGGTATCAGCATTACAATTAGAAATATTCACAACCTTGTATACAAATTCACCTTCAACTAGTTATGCTTGCTTCTGTTTTATATTGTTTTGTTTTGTTTGATGTTTTTTTAAGTTTTTTTTTTTTTTTTTTTGCGGGGGGTTGGCAGGGGAGTGTTACTTAGCACATCTTATTTTTTTTATTGCCAGTGATTTTAAGACTGAAGTCCCTCAAAATAGGTCTGCTGCCTTGAATGAGAGGCTCTACTGTGCATCTCACCTGTATCTTCAAGAATGACCACTTATTAGTAATAATCATCATAAAAGGGGAATAACTCTATTACGAGTTAACTGTCAGCCATGTTGAAGTATTTGCAGATCTTATCCTGCTGATCATATTTCCTCTTTAAAGTTTCATTTATCTATTTCCTCTAGTTTTCAAGATAAAAGGCAAACAACACAAAAGAATGGTAAAAACAAGAATGTGTCCCAAGTACACGGATGCCCCATCCGCACTATCATTTTCTATGTTCAGTGGACCGTGAAATGGGGAAAATCTCTAATTTGTCATAAAATTAGAAAGATCATATCATAGGAACATGTATTCTAAGTTTCAAGTTGATTGGACTTCAACTTCATCAAACTACTTGACCAAAAACTTTAACCTGAAGCGGACGACGGACAGACGGACAGACGAACCAACGGACGAGCTTTGACCAGAAAACATAATGCCCATAAATGGGGCATAATAATTATCATTAAAGGGTAATAACTCCAATAGCAAGTCTAATGACTGAAGATTGGCTTATTTTTGGAGCTTGTCTTGCTGATCATTTTTCTATATACAGTTTCTATTTATCTATTATAGTTTTCAGGATAATAGGCAAATATGCAAAACAATGGGAATGTTTGTCATTAAAGGGCAATAACTTCAATAAGGAGTCGACTAAAGATTTTTGACATGTTGATTTATTTGTAGATCTTGCCTTGCTGATGATTCTACCATTTTATATTTTCTGTCTATCAATTAGTTTTCGATAATTGGCAAAACGAAAACCATTGGTAAAATTTGTCATTTAAGGGCAATAACTCTTATAAAAGTTGTCTGACAGTTTTATGTCAATAGCATATGTAGATATCATCACTCTGAACATATTTTGGCTGAGGTCATTAGACACTTTTCAAAACTAAATACCCATTGATGATTGGGGCCAACTTTGGTTAAATTGCCCAATAGTTTCAGAAGAGATGATCTTTGTAAGCTAATGGACGACAATGGATGTCAAGCGATGACTAAAGATGACACTGACCCTTCCAGCCAGATGAACTTAAGTAAATCACTGGACTGGTGTTTAAACTACCACCAGCAAATAAATTGCATATCTAGGAAAATATGTTAATGTGAAATGAGTATGAACCCTGCTCTGTACTAGACAGACACACTTTCTGAGTCTGATTTTTAAGTGACTAGTTCACAAAGTAAAAGTCTACAGGAAGACACATCACCCTATTCAGACTTAAAGCCAACCAGTCTTTGCTCTTACACCTAAATGCTGTGTGCTTTGCTGAGACACGGCAAATACCAATTTGAGCCTTTTGTATGACCCAGCCTAGTATCAGCATGTTTTAACTAGGACATCAAGACAATTAAAAAGAGTTAATATGATACTTAAGAAACCAATGAATTTTGTATGACATGAATGTAAACAACAGCATTGTTTGGTAGACATTTAATAAAAAAAAATTGATTAAACTAAACCAAAATACACTTCTTTTTTTCTCTTTCTTCTTAAAAATGCTTTCTTGTCAATTTTCAAATAATTAATAAAATCTACACAAAATTTTTCTATGTAAAACAAAATATGTTTCAAGTAAAATTGTTCCCTTATGATGGATGTCTGGATCTTTCTGCTGACGAGTTGTGTTGTCGTGGTAACCATTGAGTCGTCAGGTGTGTTTATGGTAATGTCATCCATCAGGGGGGCCACCATTCATTTAGTGCTGGTGGAAAACAAAGCTAATAGTCCTGCTGCTAGACCAACTGAAGCTAAATAGTTACTATTGTTAGTTAAGGAATAATACAATATTTGTTAATTATTTCAACAACAATATTTTATTTTAAGAGGTTACACAGTTAGTTATATAACTTCCCTGATGCCCTCATCATAGAAAAGCATTAACAAACATTTTTGAAAAAACCAATTACCATGATTACTGAACTATTCGAGTCTATCATTTAAAAATTTGAGAAATTTATCTGTTGCATGAAGAAATAATGCATCCTGTGAGTTGCAATGCTATAAACTCATCATTCCAAAGCGTTTGTGAAAATTTGTAAAAGAAACACAAAGTATTTTTTTATTTCTTGTTCATTGTGACATGGTTATTTCTTGTTTATCCATGCACATGTGTCCTTAAAGACCCTCTGATTCGTACAACATTAAGCATTGTCATCTTTTTTATGACATCATAAAAGCAAAACTTGTGAAACTCAGTCAACTTTTTTGAGTGAGTGATTATGTAATTTGTAAGTAAGTGAAGTCTAAAGGTTTTCGATTTTGTCTCATACCCGTTTTAGAGAGTGCTCAACATTTTGTCATCTTCATATGACAGCCAACTTAATGCAGACTTTTGAGCATTCCTGGAAGATGTTTTAATTATCATTTATTAGAAGGTTTGTTGCATGAAAAAAGAAAAACATATGTATTGAAAATCATGATAAACAAGAATGTGTCCATAGCACACGGATGCCCCACTGCACTATCATTTTCTATGACCTGACTGAGGACAGGCACATAAATGATTGTCAGGGTTAAAATGTTTGGGAGCACTCAACCCTTTCCCTAAGCTAGGACAGTGGTGTTACAGCACAAATAAGAACAAAAGGTCAAAACCAGTTGCAAATGACCAACTCAATAAATCTGTACGCACCAAAACAAACCAACTACTATAAAAACAATAGAAATAAAGCACAGATTTAAGAGTATTGGCAGTAACTGAAATCTACTTCAAAGTCAATTACAACTAATAAATAAATCATGTTTTCCCAGACTAAAGAATCCTTTTGTATCATTTGTATGTCAAAAATTATCCTAGTTTCCTTGAAGAATGAATGCATGCTCTTCCTATCCTCTTTTTATTCTATGCAGACAGAAAAAGCTTCGTCCATAAAAGTTTGACAAAGTTATCAACTTAAAACATCTTTAACCACAGACTGAATCTGAATGTTGACACCTCCATACAGATTGTAGGATCATTATGTCTGGCTTCCATGACAAATTGTTGCAGGCTTGACAAAAATCTTTTCACCTAATTATCATTACAAGAAATTCTTTATGCTGAATATGCATGAAACATTTTACTTTGGACAACAATCAATCAATTACCGGGAAATTCAGAAAGTGGAGACTGACATTTGACTTTGAAAATTACTCTCTTCAGACCATTGTAATCATCAATTAATTTTGTTTTTATCAGATTCATAATGACTTATCAATTCTAGGTTTCATCTAATGTATGTAAACTAAGGAGACAATTTTAGTTTCCTTTGCTTTTGTATAATTCTGAATAAATACATAAATAAGATAACCTTGTAAATGATTTGTTGATATTTACTACTTTTATTTATTCATATACTTCATTCCTTGTAGACCAACTGCTATTTTTTTTAAAAGTCCAACCAAGATGTGATACGATTACTGTAAATTCAGAAATTATTGTGAGGTTTTTATTAATGCGAATAATCCGACTGTGTGAGTATCGCAATAATAAGAACTCTCATTCTTATATCTGATACATAGAAACATTTGAAGATTTTCCTAAAATCACGATAATTAATCTCATATTTTGTCATTTTTTCAAATATTGCAATAATAAATGCACACAATAATTTCTGAATTTACAGTATGTCTCATTGGCATAATCCCAATTCCTTTCATTCATTAGTAAAAGATTTTATGAATTCACTACAAAAGGCTACTGTAATGTCAGTATATAGCCTCTATCTGAAAGGGGGCATCAGTTATAGAGAGTGCCAATCTCCCTATAAAGATAAGGAGATGTGGTATGATTGCCAATGACACTTTTATCCACCAGAGTTCAAATGACAAAGATATACCGGTAAGCAATGACACTTTTATCCACCAGAGTTCAAATGACAAAGATATAAGCAATTATAGGTCACTGTACAACCTTCAACTTTGAGAAAAACCCATACTCAAATTGTCAGATATAAAATGCCCCGACATGAAAAAACAATTCAAACAATAAATTTGCATGTTTAAGAACTTGTAATAACTCTTCCAGGGGTTTATAGGTAGCATGTAGGAAGGCAAAATATCTGCTCACACCCAACATATCCCTTTTCCAGTGGCAGGTTAAATAAAATCCCTGTAAACCTATTTAGTAAAACCTACCAATTGGATTTACTGTATGTATTTTCTTGTCCAGAATGTGCATCAAGTATTTGGCACTGGCAATAAACATTAAGCAAACAACTATCAATCAATCAAACACCTTCTACAAGGAAAACATTTGTAATATAAGATGTCAAGAACTTGTGGCCACATGAAAACTGAGCTAGTATAATATAAACTGGAAATTAGAGACAGAGCGTGCCTCTTTTTCTTTTGGAAGACATTTTATGGACCTTTACCAAATGAATCCTTGAATGTGACATTGTTATAATTTGTAGGAATTAGTAATATCATGAACTTGAATTTGCTGAGTACCAGTAGCATACCAATTTAGCCATTAAAACATGCTACCTTGTTGTTTGTCATCTGTGCAGATATTTGAAAAGGGAAATAACTCTGAGTAGCTGTGATGTGATAATTACATAGAACTATTAGATAATTCTAAATTATCATATAATGGGATCAGCATTACAATTAAAAATGTTCACAACCTTGTATACAAATTCACCTTCAACTAGTTATGCTTGCTTCTGTTTTATATTGTTTTGTTTTGTTTTTTAAGTGTTTTTTTTTTTTTTTTTTTTTGGGGGTTGCAGGAGTGTTACTTAGCACATCTTATTTTTTTTATTACCAGTGATTTTAAGACTGAAGTCCTTAAAATAGGTCTGCTGCCTTGAACGAGAGACTATACTGTGCATCTCACCTGTATCTTAAAGAATGACCACCTATTAGTAATAATCATCATAAAAGGGGAATAACTCTATTACGCGTCATATGACGATTTCAGCCATGTTGAAGTATTTGCAGATCTTATCCTGCTGATCATATTCCCTCTTTAAAGTTTCATTTATCTATTACCTATAGTTTTCAAGATAAAAGGCAAACAACACAAAAGAATGGTAAAAATTATCATTAAAGGGAAATAACTCCAATAGCAAGTCTAACGACTGAAGATTGACTTATTTATGGAGCTTGTCTTGCTGATCATTTTTCTATATAAAGTTTCTATTTATCTATTATAGTTTTCAAGATAATAGGCAAATATGCAAAACAATGGGAATGTTTGTCATTAAAGGGCAATAACTTCAATAAGGAGTCGACTAAAGATTTTTGACATGTTGATTTATTTGTAGACCTTGCCTTGCTGATGATTCTACCATTTTATATTTTCTGTCTATCGATCAGTTTTCGAGATAATTGGCAAAAATGAAAAAATTGGTAAAATTTGTCATTTAAGGGCAATAACTCCTATATGAAGTTGTCTGACAGTTTTTATGTCAATAGACGATATGTAGATATCATCACTCTGAACATTTTTGTTGGCAGACGGGGTCATTAGACACTTTTCAAAAACTAAATACCCCATTGATGATTGGGGCCAACTTTGGTTAAATTTTGCCCAATAGTTTCAGAAAAGATGATCTTTGTAAAAGCTAATGGACGACGATGGATGTCAAGTGATTACAAAAGATGACACTGACCCTTTCCAGCCAGATGAACTTAAAGTAAATCACTGGATTGGTGTTTAAACTACCACCAGCAAATAAATTGCATATCTAGGAAAATATGTTAATGTGAAATGAGTATGAACCCTGCACTATACTAGACAGACACACTTTCTGAGTCTAATTTTTAAGTGACTAGTTCACAAAGTAAAAGTCTACAGGAAGACACATCACCCTATTCAGACTTAAAGCCAACCCGTCTTTGCTCTTACACCTAAATGCTGTGTGCTTTGCTGAGACACGGCAAATACCAATTTGAGCCTTTTGTATGACCCAGCCTAGTATCAGCATGTTTTAACTAGGACATCAAGACAATTAAAAAGAGTTAATATGATACTAAAGAAACCAATGAATTTTGTATAACATGAATGTAAACAACAGCATTGTTTGGTAGACATTTAATAAATAAAAAATTGATTAAACTAAACCAAAATACACTTCTTTTTTCCTCTTTCTTCTTAAAAATGCTTTCTTGTCAATTTTCAAATAATTAATAAAATCTACACAAAATTTTTCTATGTAAAACAAAATATGTTTCAAGTAAAATTGTTCCCTTATGATGGATGTCTGGATCTTTCTGCTGACGAGCTGTGTTGTCGTGGAAACCATTGAGTCGTCAGGTGTGTTTATGGTAATGTCATCCATCAGGGGGGCCACCATTCATTTAGTGCTGGTGGAAAACAAAGCTAATAGTCCTGCTGCTAGACCAACTGAAGCTAAATAGTTACTATTGTTAGTTAAGGAATAATACAATATTTGTTAATTATTTCAACAACAATATTTTATTTTAAGAGGTTACACAGTTAGTTATATAACTTCCCTGATGCCCTCATCATAGAAAAGCATTAACAAACATTTTTGAAAAAACAATTTCCATGATTACTGAACTATTCAAGTCTATCATTTAAAAATTTGAGAAATTTATCTGTTGCATGAAGAAATAATGCATCCTGTGAGATGTAATGATAGAATTTGTTCCTCTTGTGTGCTTAGTAAAGGGTTACTTTTGTGCAATGTGTTTGCAATTCACAGGTTTTCATGCTATAAACTCATCATTCCAAAGCGTTTTGTGAAAATTTGGTAAAAGAAACACACAAGTACTTTTTTTTATTTCTTGTTCATTGTCACATGGTTATTTCTTGTTTATCCATGCACATGTGTCCTTAAAGACCCTCTGATTCGTACAACATTAAGCATTGTCATCTTTTTTATGACATCATAAAAGCAAAACTTGTGAAACTCAGTCAACTTTTTTGAGTGAGTGATTATGTAATTTGTAAGTAAGTGAAGTCTAAAGGTTTTCTATTTTGTCTCATATCCGTTTTATAAAGTGCTGAACATTTTGTCATCTTCATATGACAGCCAACTTAATGCAGACTTTCGAGCATTCCTGGAAGATAATTTAATTATTATTTATTAGAAGGTTTGTTGCATGAAAAAAGAAAAACATATGTATTGAAAATCATGATAAACAAGAATGTGTCTATAGCACACGGATGCCCCACTCGCACTATCATTTTCTATGTTCAGTGGACCGTGAAATTGGGGTCAAAACTCTAATTTGTCATAAAATTAGAAAGATCATATCATAGGGAACATGTGTACTAAGTTTCAAGTTGATTGGACTTCCAACTTCATCAAAAACTACCTTGACCAAAATTTTTAACCTGAAGCGAGACAGACAGACAGACGCACAGACTGAAAAACATAATGCCCCTAGATGGGGCATAAAATTAAATCTCACTGATTTAAACCGGATATAATTTGGGGTGGGGAAAGGTTGTGAAAGGACTACTGAAGTAGACATGTTTACTAGTCCTTCATGTATTCAACTAGCCTCAAGCTACAGGACTATCGTTAGTGTCAAAACCCTGGTGAAAGGATTTATTGTATTTGAATTTATACAAAGGCCAACCTAAGAACATGTGAATCACAAAGTTGAATATTAAAAAATTAAAAAGGATCGCTTTGGAAAAGGGTTAATCTACTAAGTACATGCATGACATGTGTATAAGAGTTAAAAAAAAAATTCGTAATACAGATATCAAAAAGAGAAGTGGTATGATTGTCAATGAGACAACTATACGAGACCAAACGGATGAGAATGCAATATCTGACAAATCATGTCGACAATTATCACATATCAAATCTTTGTAAATATTCATTCAAAAAATTATTGTTATTTTTTTTACCTAAATTCCAAAATAACTTTAGATCAAGGACCTTGGTCATGACTGCAAAATAGGACCATTTCTGGACACTTGATCCTTTTGTTTATCTTTCATTTCACAATAAGCAAGCTCTATCTTTCCACAACCCCCCTCACTCTACTAAGCTCCACTTGGAGTAAACTAAAATTTTCACAAAAATACATGTACATCTATAGTAAAATATCCCATAAACCACTGGTAATCATAAGTAGATATAATCAAAAAGGATACAATGTAGGTCCAACACTCCTCAGGACGTAGAAGGAGCAGACGATCAGCAGGGCCAGATAGAGGGCGTTGTTGTAAAAGATGGAAAATGTTGTAGCTTCATAGTCAGCAACCTCATTCTTTTTCCATAGAATCCTGAAAATAAATGAAAATAAAACTTTATAAATATTATCATCTGAAGTTTTTTTTTCTGGATTTACCTTCATCAGGAATGCTCAAAACCAAATATTTGAATACAAGAACAGAATCGCACGAAGATTGCCATTACCACTTTTCCAGATTTATCTTCATTAGGAAAGCTCAAAGTGTACAACATGCAAGCAGTTAAAGCAGTTCTATTTAAACAGACATGGTAGCCATGGAAGGCACCTTGAAAATGGGGTAACCACCTATAGTTGCTTATATCTGCTTCATTTGAACTCTGTTGGATAGTTGTCTCATTGGCAATCATACCTGCTTCATTTGAAATCTGTTGGATAGTTGTCTCATTGGCAATCATACCTGCTTCATTTGAAATCTGTTGGATAGTTGTCTCATTGGCAATCATACCTGCTTCATTTGAACTCTGTTGGATAGTTGTCTCATTGGCAATCATACCTGCTTCATTTGAACTCTGTTGGATAGTTGTCTCATTGGCAATCATACCTGCTTCATTTGATCTCTGTTAGATAGTTGTCTCATTGGCAATCATACCTGCTTCCTTTGAACTCTGTTGGATAGTTGTCTCACTGGCAATCATACCTGCTTCATTTGAACTCTGTTTGATAGTTGTCTCATTGGCAATCATACCTGCTTCATTTGAACTCTGTTGGATAGTTGTCTCATTGGCAATCATACCTGCTTCATTTGAACTCTGTTGAATAGTCGTCTCATTGGCAATCATACCTGCTTCATTTGAACTCTGTTGGATAGTTGTCTCACTGGCAATCATACCTGCTTCATTTGAACTCTGTTGGATAGCTGTCTCATTGGCAATCATACCACATCTTATTTCATATAGAAGCAGTTTTAGAAATTCACTTACATACTCACTGTACAAAAAAAGTATTTAACAACCACCAATAGTTTATGATTGTAAAGTGTCTTCCCTTGGTTCCATATACTGCATGTACGTTTTATGAAACAGCCCTAATCTAAATTTAAAATATTATTTGAAAATGGTGAGAAAGGGTTTTAAGGGAAAACAGATAGTGAGGGAAAGGATGATTTATTTTACGGTCCTCCACCATGAATAGTTAGTGAGGAAAGGATGATTTATTTTACAGTCCTCCACCATGAATAAGATTTAAACTGACCGACTGATTGTGTTATAATTTCCTCTAATTCAAACCAAACATGCATAACAGTTTCTATACTAAATTTTATGAAAAGTACCTCTTGATTATTGCTTGTAAACACATTTAAAATAATGTTCAATTGGATGTAATATAAAAGAATGTATGATTATCAATCTGAAGATTACCCTTCAAAAATAACCCTCCTAAAAACATGTCCAATCGAACTAAATGTTACTTAGAGAGAAATTCAATGTACATGAAATGGGGTAGGCAACAAACCTTTCATCTTTTTCTTTTTTGGTCATTTTCTTGTCGTCAGCAAACTTTTTTGTCATCTCCCTGGAAACAGCATCTTCCCTCTTAAGTGCTATCCTGCAAGTTAACAATGATTCATATCATAAGATACATCAATTAAGGATAGTTAGACTTTATTCTAGGGTACACCAATGACTATATAATGTTTGTTCCTATCTTTGTTTTTATCCAAATACTGTAATTCAGAAATTATTGCGAGGTTTTCATTGATGCGAATAATGCGACTAGGTGACTATGGCAATAAGAAGAACTCACATTTTGATAAGTAAAACATAGATTTGTATGAAGATTTTTCTGAAATCGCAGTAATTAAACTCGCTTTCTTGTCCATTTTTGAAAAATCGCAATAATACATGCACACAATAAATTCTGAATTCACAGTAGTTAATTTGAACAACATGAACAGTGTTGAAATTATAAAATTTTCCTGCAACATTATCTATTTATCAACATCATACATGTATCATATAAGATAACTACTTCCTGTCAGGCAAGTGAACATCTATATCTAAGGAAAGTGAAAATAAGCGATATGTTTACCTAATACCTGCCATTTTTTTTCAAAATCTCCAATGGACCATATAGGATTTTCAGGACAATACATACCTGTCAGAGATTCCAAAGGCTTTGAGAAATCAACTGGACATTTCGTCCAGTAAACCAGTCTTCTTAACTGGAGCAGACTCTTTTAACAGGACATTTACACATACGATTAGGACAAAATTAAAAATTGTACTGGTCATTTGGTCCAGTATGCATATCACTTAACTGGACCAAACCAATTTTTACTGAAGTTTGCTCAATGTCCAGCAACCTTGGGAATGACTGACCTGTTATGCATTTTTTGTACATGTATTTCATAAGCATGATAAGTGTTCTTTATCTAACATACTACCGCTTTGAGGGAGTACAGTTATATGCGTGTTTAAATGCCATTTTAACTTCTTTGAACACCCATTTTGAGGTATTCAATGTATATAACAAATAATTTTAAATGTCCAGTCATCATGGTCATGAACAATCCAGAAATTTTCCATACATTATTGGGAATTTTGAAAGATCAAATGTACTTCTGTATGCTGAAAACTGAGATTATAACTGTAGGACAGCAAAATTTTACTCAGTTAACTGATCAAGATCAAGACTAATGTACAACTTCACATGCTACAGGAACATTTGTACTTACTTGTGTTTAAGAACAAACTTGACATTTTTATAAGCAAGAGCTACCAGGTAAGTGCTAATGATGGTTCCAACGGCAAACAAAATCCCAGACTGGTATAAATCCATCTGGTGAATTCTCCAAAACAGCCCTGAATACAAAATACAAGTATTAAACAAAATCCAAAAATGGGTATAAATTATACAATTGATAGTATACATAAACCCTTGAAGTTTGTTAAATTTCTTTTTATTTTTGTTATCTGGTCTAAAGTTGTATCTATCAAGCTGAGCAAATGATTAAAGAGAGCAGGAGAAAATAAATGGGGAATGTGTATATGGGACACAGATGATGCCCCCACTTGCATATCATATAAAGTTATAAAGGGACATAACTGAAGAACGGTAAAAGTGATGCTACCCAAATTTGTAACTGATCTGAGTTTTGTGGTAATAAGTATTGTGTATAAGTTTTATAACATTTGGTTGAGGCAAACTTAAGTTAGAGAACGGAAACTAAAAATTCAGCAATTTTTCCTTTTGTAAAGGGGAATACCTCTAGAACAGTAAAAGTGACACCACCAAAAATCAAACTTGATCTGTATTTTGTGGTAATAAGCATTGTGTATAAGTTTCATAACATTTGGTCAAGGCAAACTTAATTTAGAGAAAGGAAACAAAAAAATTCAGCAATTTTTCCATTTGTAAAGGGCTTAACTCTAGAATGGTTAAAGTGACACCACCAAAATCAAACTTTATCTGTATTTTGTGGTAATAAGCATTGTGTATAAGTTACATAACATTTGGTTGAGGCAAACTTAAGTTAGAGAACGGAAACGAAAAATTCAGCTATGGCAGGGGCATAAAAATAATGTTGTAAGTAAATATGAATCATGATGATAATGAGAAAATTTGAACAGTCTAAATCTGTCTCTGTCTCATCAGCAGAGGCAACCTAACCTCAGTCTGTGTGCAGTACAATGAAGGAGGACTTTGACAAGAATTCATAACTTAACTTTCTACAAACTACAAATAACTGGGTAAAAAAAAATTTCAACCTAAATCAGGGTTCTCGCTAAGGATTTTTGAAAAAGTCCAGGGACTTCATTTTAGCCATGATGAGTCCAACAGCAAGAAGAAAATATTTTATTGCAATATAATGTAATATTTGAGTCTCCATTTCCAAATAAAGCCATGAAATGACATTAAATTCAGATCACTTTTAAACTTTTGCTATAGAATGATGATATTTGTGTTTAACTGTGTTCAGTTTATACAAAATATTTCAATCTTGATGCATCTGTGGACTCACCAGTTTTGAAAATGGTGAGTCCAGACAGATTTTGATGAGTCCAGGACTCATGGACTGTTAGTGAGAACCCTGCTAAATCATGCTATTTATTTTAGTTAATTTTGAAGCCAGCATATTTATCTAGAATATGTCCCTCCTCTGTTGTTTCTGTTTAAAATTTGTTAGTCATCCCCCTACAGAAATGTCATTTTTTTGTGATGGAAAAATTAACAGAGGGAAACTTTTAAATGAATTTAACACTATAAAAGTTTTCTGATCTCTCTTTATTTCTTGGTTATTTGTCTGGTCTGTTGTTTCCTAATCAAATTAAAATTAAGGACATGCAAAAAAGAACAAAAAATGTCATGACCATGATGGGGCAAAACCAATAGTGGCAATACCATATGGCATTATATGGTAAACTGAAACAATCAAACAGTCCCTGATAAAATGCCAAAAAATAAAAATAATTCTCTTATTCATCGTATCATCTTTTATAACAGTGTTTAAGTTCGCTGAGTTAGTGATATCATGGGAAATAAGGGGAGGGTAAAACTGTATTTTGACATCGTACACATCAGCCGGTTTGGCGAATTTCGCCAAACCGGCTGATTATTTCCGTGTTTAATTTACGAAGGGATTTGTCTAAACATAAAACATTACATATGTATAGCCAGAGACATATATACACATATATGTCTTTGGTATAGCTGTATGAAACGTTCAACGTGGATCTCATGAATAGAAAAGATAAGACATAAACTTTTAGACTTACATATTGGGATGGCTGAAACGATTAAAGCATTCCCATAAAACAGAGCTGAAGATTTTGTTGATACATTTCTGCTGAAATCTTGAAGGAGAAGCTCCTCTTCTTTGGTCAACTGTTTATTTTTTGCTTGTTTGCTTGACATTTTCGCTTTTGATTGTGATGTGGCACTTTCGCTGACCGGTTAGACTGTGAAATTTGTACACGCGTCAAAAAGAACGTCACAAAGGTAGATAACTCCTGTCAGACGCAAGTGCCCGAGGTGAAACTTGTTACAATTTTACAAAGAAACAAAAACACTAAGTAACAAGGGAAAAAAACATTGACATTCCCTTAAAAAGAATAAACGAACAGAATTTTGCAGCTGTGTTCACTGAATGACTAGAACTTGAAGCTCTCGTTTATTATAGCTGCAATTTAGACTCTGTCTAACTTTTCAATAAATTTTCATTTATATTTCAAGTTATGTTCCCTCATTTATGTGTTCTTTCTTCTATCCATGCAAACCTATATTAACTGCAGTATATGCGTGACTTTTAATACAAAGTATAAAATACAAAAAGAGAGGAAAGGAAAAGGGGTGCCATGACCATGTTTGAAGCGCCTGTGGTAAACTGATTGTTGATGTGATATACTTTCGCTATTCTTAACATTCAAATTTCAGTAGGATTTGAAAATTAACTTTTGTATATTTTGACCTGGGGAAATTGGCTCTTACCTTCTACATCATTAGTGGTCTCTGGTAGAGAGTTCACGGTTTCTCATTTAAAACTGACAATCATACTATACATATCTTTTAATTTTTACACATGTATCTACATTTCAAGTTTACCTCTTTACTATTTGTTTATTCTAAAACAATGAAGGCAATCGGGTGCTACATGCAGTTGGAAAATTTATAATGATAATTCAATTGATTTTAAATATATTTTACTGTAATATGTAGTATATGCAAATAGGACACGGTGAAAATATACAGATATACCATCACTTCAATGAGTGTGATACGATATTTCTTATACTCGAGACAGTTAAATTTTCAAAAAGGTAGGGACAAATTCCAGTGTCATTTTCTTAAAGTCCTACCGTGACAGTTTTGCATTAACGATATATATGTGACTCCGTGAGGGAGTGCCCCCCCCCCCCCAAAAAAAATCCGATTCTGTTAACAGTATCACTGATCTAATTGTGTACTGTAAACTTTAAACATTTTGACGTTATTTCTAACATGTGATAAAATTAAAAATGCATTAATTTTGAGTATTAATCCATAAGAAGGACACCATTACCCAGAAACAAAATTCTGTTGAATTAGAGCTATATATATTGTTTTTATAATAAAGATATTAATTAATTTTGATTTACAGACGCCTTTCAATACAAACTGAGCTACATGTATTAACAGTATAGTGATGACAACCAGTTTTATTTTTATACTTTGAAATTGTTGATAATTTGTGTATTGTTATATTAAGAATATTATAAAGACACTTTCAAATGACTTTAGTTTCGGATCCTAATTAGTTGTAGTGGTAGAAAATTGCCAAGTTGGCCAAAATACCATATCATCTTATTTATAAATTTAATAACTCACTTGAGTGAAAAATATACTTGGGAAATTAGCTGTATCCGTCTTTTCGAAACGCGAGGCTCTTCTATAGGGCACTCACTTGATTCCGCCCCGATTTATAAGTAAGGAGACTGTAATTCATCTATGGTTGTTGCTGTCCGTCATATTTGTTTTTTGATCTGCTGTTTGAACATAAATCAGACTGTTGGTTTTTTCACTTTTGCATGTCATGTCGGGGTCTTTATAATAGTTGACTGAATGGAACTTAAGACTAGACTGAAACACCAAACATTACTAAATAATTCTTTAATTTCTGTGTGGTAATCTTTTTCACAGTGAGATTTGACGAATTTATGTTTCCACTAACTGAATTACAAATGTCTAGTCAAGCTCGAATTAATCCAATCTGGAATTTAATTCGACCTGCATGGCTAGATAGAATATGACAGTATTAAAACTCTCTCAATCGTATACCTTGAGAACAAGGGACCAAGTCCTGTCAGAGTACTATCTTAAGTTATGATTTCATACGATGTAAAAATTGACCGATGCCGTTTGAAAGTGTCGAGACGAGAACCGGTAATCTAGTGTATTGTTGACGTTCGTCTTCCTTTGGCTGTTTTCGGTCTTGTTTTCATCTTAAATTAAGTTGTTTTAAACTTACCATATTTAGAGGTATAGAATTTTTAGCGCTTAAATTACTGTATAACGATCTCACATGAGCTAGCTATAGAAACTGAACATGCAGGTATCTTAAAATAATCACCAGCTACTACATTTTTCAATAAAATACTTTATTTTAAATTATTCTCTCTCTCTCTCTCTCTCTCTCTCTCTCTCTCTCTCTCTCTCTCTCTCTCTAAAAAAGGATCGACGTGCACAGGCAAATGATTTGAAAACATGATTTTCTTCTACGAGAATGTGTCCATATGACACAGATGATGCCCCCGCTTGCATATAACGTTATAAAGGGCATAACTCGAGAACGGTAAAAGTGACGCCACTCAAATTCGAACTTGATCTGTGTTTTGTGATATAAGCTTCTGAATCATAACATTTGGTTGAGGCAATCTAAAGTTTGAGAACGGAAACCAATTTCGGGACGTACGTACGTACGGACGGACGGACAGACGCACAAGGGTAATACTTAATGCCCCTCATGTGACGGCGGGGGCATAAAAAAAACTCGTCTAAAATATCAGGCTTATGCCTTTGTGCGCCAGACGCGCGTTTCATCTACAAAACAGACACATGCAGCAGACAAGAACCAAGTTCATTTATGAGCCAAACATATCAAAACAGACAAATGCAACCGATAAGAACCAAGTTCATTTATGAGCCAAACATCTCAAATATGTATCAAAACAGATATAAATGCAACCGACAAGAACCAAGTTCATTTATGAGCCAAAAATCTCAAAATCATTGATCGGACCAACTTTGTTTACCTCTCCCTGAGATGAAGCTGCTATAAATCATCGAAAAGACTTACTAAGCCCCTCTCATGCAACCCTTCTCCCCTCAGAGCAGACAATCTTTTAAGCCATCGACTGGAACGAAGGAATTTTTTGTTTCTTTTCTGTATGTTTTATGTTAGAGCTAACTAGTATCCTCTTTTGATTTTGATCATGGTATTTTCCAAAGATCTTACTTCAGAGTTAAATTGATATTATTCAAAGGCCGGATCAACGAGTTTACACAAATCATATCTACATGTATGTGCTCTATAAACAACATCACCGTAAAAATTAGGATGTAATATTCCGTTTACGACAAGATAAGATATTTTTATCCCAATTAAAGAGCCCACGAAGAGCAGAGTTGTTTATTGCATTAATGTTTTTTTTTTTATAATTGAGAGACACAAATAATTTTGACATTCATATATTAATATGAATATACTCAACGTTATTTCAAGATCTTTACCAAAAATTTTTTATATATTACAGCCAAATTTCCAAACCAAATCTTTTAATCAATGATAAAAAAAAAATGTTACCTCATCTCCTTATTTTCATATTATAAGTAATTTGCAGTGACGACATCTCTGATTCAAGAATATCGTCTGTCATATACCAGAGACATATATACACATGTGTATATATGTCTCTGCATATACATAGATTTCGTTCATTGAAATATAAAACGTCATCATAGACACGAGCTTAGCGAACGAGCTGTGAAATGTACACTCGGTTAAATGTTGTTAAATTCGTACTTTTCAGATCACATTGTGATGAAATCGGCCGTTTCAATGTCGACAAGGGGAACCACCCACAATGTTGCTAGCTATCTTATTGACGTCTATCTCCTTTCATTTCAACAAAAAAAAAACGGATGTGTACACGGAAGTGTGCATGAACAGTTTTCCCATCGTATTCAAATTGTTACTTTGATCCAGTGCGGCGCGTAACGTTTGCGCGAATTTGTCCTACGTTTGCGAGAAAAAAAAAGTCCACGCCGTTTGGTCGACAAAACGCATTACGTTTGTGCGAAATTTACCTGTATAAAAGTCACTACGTTTATGCGGAATAATTAAAAAAATATATAAAAAGAAATCCTCGACTTTTTATAAACAATTTATGTTTTCTGAAATTAAACAAATTGACTTTTAATTATTCTAAAAATTGTTTTAGCATTACCAACAATGAGTATTTTCTCAGCCGTTGCAATGAACAGTTTTATTTTGCTCATCCAGCATCTACACCTCCATTGAAACTAAACTTAAAGTTCAGGCGACTACTTACGATACAATTCGCGGTAGCGATAACCAAGCTCTTGTAAAGCGCAAAGACAAAGACAAAATTCAGTTTACCGTCCTACAATTTTTTAAGTAAACTGGGGAAATTTCCCGTCAACGTTATCTGAAATCGCTAGGGTACAAGTATCAGACGAGGACTGATTTGTGGACGTTCAAAGACTTGTAGATATCATACACATGTATACCATATTTTATTCATGACTGTTTATCAGTACTTTGAATGTTTCTTTCCAGGATATTCACTGTGTTTTATTGAAAACTTTCCTTTTACATGAATGAAGTGCTTTTTAATGTTTATATAAACAAATAAAGACTTCTTTAATATATATTTATTGATATAAGAAATAAGAAGATGTGGTATGATTGCATGTCAATTTATGTTTAAAACAGTAAACGAAAATCAAATATGATGGACAACAACCAACGACATAACTCATTTTCCTAAAACAAAAACGTAAAATGCAGTTTATTCTCTGGATTAAATCCAAGTAAACTCAGGTAAATTGCAGGTATATTCGCGTAAACGTAATACCATTTCTTCGCGCATACGTAATGCTTGCCATATTCAAATTCGCGCAAATGTAGGTCGCCCATCCAGTGATAAGATATATTATACATCACTCTGGGCTCGGGCCCCCCATTCAAGACTAGTTAGGTTTCGAAACATGAAAGAGCATTTTATTCAATTATATCTGGATTACACATAAAAAAAAAAACACCCAAACTATATCTATTTCGAAAAGACAACTTGAGCATGTCAATTCGAAATCTTAAGCGATAACTTGAAAATTTTATTTTAATAATGAGAATATACAAGTCCGAGTATGGAAAACAGTCGAAACTCAATAACTTGACTGGTGCGTAGTCATTTTATAGTTCCGATTTATCGCGCCATAGAATAATCTGTATTTTACGTTTTTGTTTTAGGAAAATGAGTTATGAGAAGAATATCTAAAATACCGTCATTTGAAGCTGAAAACAAACCCGAGAAGTATATCTTATATATATATACAGCTCTGATATACTTTAAGCTGAAACAAACCTGATCAGAATATCTATAGTTCAGTCACTTGAGTTGAAACATAAACATTACAAAAATGTCTGAAAACTCTCTGCATGCATGCAGTACTGTAATTTCAAATCGAAACAAACATGAGAAGAATACTTTAGGTTCTAGTCGTTATTACCAGCTGACACTGACAAAAAAAATCTACAAACTATGACAGTACAGTAATTTGAAACAACCCGAGAAGAAAATCTATAGAGTTCTGTTATAACCAGTTGAAACAAACATGGAAAGAACATCTACAGTTCTGTTATTACTGCTGAGCCGACTATGAAGTCTTGGAAAACATCAAGCTTTCGGTGCTCTTTTTAAAATAGTTGTTGGTTGATTAACGCTTTACTACAGTAAAGGTTTAAAATAAAGTTAGAAAACTGTAGTCGGTTAATGGAAACAAAACAGATAAAACAGTGGAGGAAATTACAGATGAAAATAATAAAAGTATATCTACAATGTAAATAGGGGGTGAGGATTATATTAAGCAGAAATTGACGGAGTAATATATATAAAAAGTAGAAATGGTTTTTAATCAAGCAAGTTATATTTACTAGGATTGTCTATAGGATGTTAGTATATAAACACTCATCAAAGATATTCGAACAGTTTTTTTTTCAAGCCAGACGTCGTAAAGACGAACCAGTGAAGCTTGGTAAATACGAAGTTCAAAAGTATTAGAACCAAAAATTTCGAATATTTGACAAATTGTCACGACCAAATACAGCTAAGCAATCTATGGTTGGGGTTAGAAAAACCTTAGTGTTTCAAAATATAACTAGTATATGTATAATCTACAGATGTGCGCTAATTTGTATAAAAAGTATGAAAAATCTTCAACTGTCATCAAACGGTATTTTCAAATTACAATAAGAATTAAAATATGATTTTTTTTGTAAAGTTTTACAAAATTTATCAATGTGACGAGAAACATAATATTTCAAATAAACTTTATGATTTATCATAGGGTCATTGTTCATTTCCTTCACATCTAATAGACTGGTATAAATGATGATGAAGCTCTGTCTAAAAAGGAACAAAAATTATCATGGTGACCTAATTATGTGATTACAAAAGTGAGATTTTGCAACATTTTAGACAAAATATTTGCAAAAGCTGAAATACTTGTTATTTCACTTTTTATTTATTTGTTTTTATAAAACTGTATAAATCAATTTGCAATACATACTTGATTTTGTGCAAAAGCTGTTAATTTGAAAATAAAGCGATAAGAAATAGATTTTGTCATCTTAACAAAAAGATGATGGGGCTCTACAAGCATATTCATTTTGTTTATTATAGATGTGTAAAAACTTGTCATTTAATAATTGTCTAATTTTTGTGTAAACATGAAAATCTCAGGTATCAATGAGAAATCGAAAATGATGAACATGATAAGGTACCCAAGTTTTTCTTAAACAATTAAAGTATGCCTAGGGGTACTTTGATCTTGCACCTCATTAAATCACGTGATAAGTTATTAACTAAATCAAGAAAATTATGGGATGTATCAACCAATCATTGACGTCATACTGCGCATGTTCGATTAAAGTTCCAAACCGCGACGCTGGGGGAAAGGACAGGGCATCCTAATTACCATACAAAAATCATATCAAAAACGCATGCCAGCGCAAAATATATGGTGAAATCAAAGAATCAGACTCTTAAGACTTTAATTTTTGTGTGACATGCCAGGTGGAAAGTTTGACGGAGAAGATAACATGGAAATGGAAGAGGAGGCCGGCGAAGGTAAAAACCAATCAGACATTGTTTAATTAGCCATCGATAACAATATAGGAATTTACGTACTGAAATGTGAAATAGTTTGCTATAGAATAGTTCAGACTATAGATCTATGATCCATTTAGCTTTTGACATACTCTTCATTCAAAATTATTCTGTTTTTATACCATGTTTTAGCGTTTAAACACGACCAAACCACGAGTCTGGAATCCCCCTTTGTTCATTTGCATATTCGTGGTAAATACGGCCTATTTTGAGGGTATTCCCCAAGTTTAAAGCATTTAGTACTTGGAATGAGTTAAAACTGTTCATGAAAATTTCAATAAAATGTTCATTTTGTTATTTGGGCGAATTTTGTTATTCTTTTAATTTTCAAACGACGGGATAAATATCTGGATATATATCAATGGTGTCGGCTTATCACTGCGCATGACCAAAGTTATTTTAATTAATGAGGTCAAACTTGCAACACTTGTTGTGATACACAACTAAAACACATGATTGATTATCAAAAATATGTTAACTTGCATATATGTTTTTGTGATTAATTATTATGATATGGAGGAAAAGGGACTTAAAAGAAGCTTTTTAAGAGAACATTCTGTCTGTGAAAGATTTAAAAATAGAACAGCACATGGTCTATTTTCATTTTCACTTCTAGCTTGTGCAAGGCAACAACCAGTCTTTGTGGGATAGAGTGGGGGGCTCTGGTGTTATGTTGTATGAAAAAATGTTTTTGTAATGGAAACATCAAAATGATTATTTTTTTTTCAACATTGATGAAAATTGGATAAACTATTTATACAGTGAGGTGCTGTAAGTTTTAAATAGGAATTCACTTTATGCTTATTTGGTATAATTGAAGTTATACACCTGCTATTATGAAATTGTTTAAGGATTTATTTCATATTTTTCTAGATTTTGGAACTTAATATTCTAAAGCCTGCCAATTTTGTATTAATTTTTCAAAAAAATCATTGATGATAGTAAATTTTATGTAATTTCCATATTTTAAAACCGACCATTCTACATGGTATATGAATCATTCTGTGAAACCTGGCCTTTTTTCAACATCGATATCCTTTTTTTCTCAGCAAATTACAGAGTATAATAGTTTTACACAAAATCACCGTCCTTACCATTAAGATAAAATTATTGTGCTCAGACATTAAAAATAAGTACTTACAGTATATAACTCTAGAATTAGATTAATAGTAATTGAAGGTCTCTCAGATAGTTTAAAGTTTGAAAAGGTCAAAGAAAATTCTTTCCATGAACAAAAAGTAACTATTCAAATTTACATGAATTTAATCAATTCTGGTGCTTATTTTGATGAAATTAGTAAGTGATTACAACAGCTGATATCAATATATTTGAAGGAATCCTCGGAAAATTCTTTTAACAGCAGAAAATAAAGGCGTTGGTCTAACTGGAAAACAGTTATTTTTTTTGTCATCCATGTAGGTCATTTATGAAGACAGTAATTAATTTGAAACCTTTTTGAAAATACATCCAATAGTTTTTTCCTTAGAGCAGTGATGGAATTTATTCTCTGTTTATGGTTGGCAATGTCTCAGAACCTTTAACTTAAAATTCAATAAAAAAAAAAAAAGAATTTCTTCAGTTTTCTGCCTTAACATAAAAGCTGAATTAAGTCAGTATTTCAAATGGTTTTTTTTTTTATTATTTTTGTACATGAATGAGTTAGCAGCTTGCTACATCTAACCCAAATAAATTATGAAATTAAACATTGAATTTTATATGGTGCAATTCAAATTAATGCTCAGTCAAAAATATATAAATCATAGCAGAAAAGATGAAAGTGGGATTATATGTTGATTTCAGACTCCAAGAATTCAGCACTCTATCCACTGTCTAAATCACCAACTCCACCCCTCACCCCTGCGACAGAGTCAGTCCGTATGGGCATCACTTGTAAGTACTGGTTCCCTGCTTCAGCTTTATTTTGCATGTTTGGTTAGATGGAGCCCAGTACATGTTAGATGATCTTTTAGTTTCATTGGGTAAGAAGCAACAAAAATGATGATGTGTATTGTTTTAATGTTAATGTACAGTGTCTGGTACAAATTAATGTACAGTGTCTGGTACAAATTAATGTACAATGTTCATGTTCAAAAGACTTGCCACAATATATAGACCTGTAATTTCAGGAATGTGTCATGAAATTGATTATGGTGATCAACTAATTTTTGTTGCACTTATGCCCAAGAACTTAAGAATGGATCAAAAATTCGTTGTTTTTTTCCAAAAAAGTGCTGAAAACCAATATATAAAGTTCAGCATTTTATAATACTATTTTTCCAAAATAAAAAAAAATGGTTTTGGTGAAATTGTAAAATGTATCTGAATGTTGGACATGTGACACAACTTTTCATTTTGTTAGATAAAATATTGGAGATTTTTTATTTGCAATAAACAAACTGCAATTCAGTAATGGCTTTTCCTTTAATGTTGGTGTGGGAGGGAAGCAAGGGAGTTTTAATAAATCCCGTCCTACAACTTGCATACACTCTCTCACTAATTTTACATACATCGAAAAGATAATCATAATTGACCCCAAACTGTTGTCTAGAAAATAAAACTGCTTTTTCTATCCTGTCATGTTTATTTAAATGGAATGACTCAGAATTAATTCATCAAGACTGGCAAAAACATACATGTTGTAAATATTGCATGTTCATTTTTGTTGTTTCAAATTTATATAATAAGGCCAAAATAAAAAAAATACCTAACTTGGAGTTTCCTTACTGATTCTTTGTTTTTTGTGCCCTTAGGTTTATATTGGTAATTTTGAAAGTGTTGAGAGGCTAAATTGCAGGTCTCCCATATACTCAAAGTGAACAAATTTAGAAAAAGAAAAAAGAGTTCCTTGTGCACATACAGGCCCTACCTACCCTATTTTTCTCGAGGAGGAAATGTTTAGTACCCATACTTTTTGTTTGGCCTTGTAAAAAGATAGAACTACTAGCCAGCTAAGTGCAGATGTTTGTCATGCATGTTCAGTTTTGGCACAATTTCATGTATTGGTCCAAAATAAAATATATTTCCAGCCTCTTGCAATAAAACATTGTCGGTATTTCTGAATTGTTTAAAGACTTAAATTTTATATCCTCAAAATCTTAAAAATAACGTTTTCTACAAAACTGATCCCACTGCACAATGACCAAACTTATCCTAATTCTATGTAAATTTTCCCCAGCCCGATTTTGTTCAATTTAAAAAAAAATTGCTCTATAAATGACTCAGACTTCCTAAGCAGGATTTGTGGTGTACATAAAAAATGGTAATGGTTTGTGGTTTACCGTAAAGACTAAAATTGCTATTTCTATGATAATTTATTAGCAATGCAAGAAAAATTCATAATAGGATATCAAACTAAGGGATTGTCTGGAGGTAGGAAACACACATATTAATTTTTTGGCCTTATCATGATCAATGATTGTGTTTAAAAATGGAGTTTTGGATCCATTCAATTTATTAATATTTTGGATTTCAGATTGGTTGTATACATGTATATATACTCAGAAAACTTTATGTAATGTTTACTCTTTTGTGATGGTGGTAATCATTATCATTTCTCTTGCTTGTGTCATGATGTGGTAGGCAATTGTAATTTGTAAATTTGTAACAGTTATGTGAACACTTTAGTTTAAGATGGTGAACTATCGGTATTTCATTTTAAGTTAGTACATGTATACACATGAATCGTGCAATGATACAATGCTGGCTGGTAAGTCTGCTCATTAAATGTTTGTTGTCGAAATGAGTGAATTTCCCAGACAAATGAAATTTCCAGACTTAATTTGAGGTTTTTTATGATTGGACAGGGTGTGGAAATGCTATGACTTACAGTTGACTCGGACAAGCAATTTTTGTGTCTTTGTTGCCCGTGGACAAGTTAAAAAAATGATGCTTGACATTGTTGATTTATATAATCATATAGAAAAGTCCCCAAAATCCATTCACAAAAGTAGAAAAAATATCAAATAACAAGACGAAAACAACATGTTTTAGTAAAACACCATCAATGATCAAGAAATAGATTGATTATCAAACAAACAAAGAATAGGTATGCGGACCTGGGTTTCATTCATATTCTGTGATTTTTCCCATTGATCCGGGATCGTTGATCAGGTTATAACAACGGTACACGGAAATGGTTAGTATTAATTTCAAGACTGAAATTTTCTCAAGAATGAAAACTATCGAGTTGGATAAGCATCTTAAGATAGGTCATCGCCGGAAGTTGACCAACGGAAAAGAGGCGCCTCATAAAAATAAAATTGTTAAGCAATGAACTTGGTTTTACAAGAAACGAAATCAGAGGCGGCAAAGCGCAAATATCATAAAAAAACGGAATAGAGGATTTTAAAGTTCTATAAAATTTTGATTTCGCTTAGGTATCTAAAATAAATCTCAAATTTACAATTGGTCCACCAAAAGTTTTTTTTGGGGGTAAAAGGAGGGGGTGCAAACAACAATTCAATAATTCATCAATTATTTGGTTTTCATCCCTTCATTAACTTTAAAACTTCGCACTGGCTCACAGTGAAGAAAATTTAAGCTGGGACTATTATACTATATTAGTATAATAGTCCCAGATATAAGCCATGATATAATCTCCCAGGTTCATGTAAGCTAGCATTGAAAAACATTGCAATATTGGCCTCTAGATTCTTTAATTTAGAGCTGTTTTTTGGTTGGTTTCTAGCTCATAGTGGTCTATACTCCACTTATCTTTTTATCATTCTAATATACAAACAAAGACCATGAATACCATTTCCATTGTGTTTCAAAACTGTTTGAGAAACATACAAATTTACAGTAAAATACATCTTCTTCATTCCAAATTCATTAAGAAATCAGGGCTATATTAACTTTTCTTCCGGACAGGTAAAATTTACAATTTCACTTGCCCGGGACAAGTGTCACAACAAATAGACACACCTGTTGGACTTCTAGACTTTAAACTTTATTTTTATTTACAGTTTTTGATGTACAGGAAAGCTTCTGTTTACCTGTACTTTCTGTTAATTAATGTTTAGTACAATGTATGTGTTGTTGTGTGAATATTTAATTTACAAAACTTCTTGTCTGAAATGATTGAAATCATAATTTGATTGAGAGATTAATTTTGTACCATATGTTTTAGGCTAGCTACATGTATATGAACATGTTTTACTGCATTTGTAACATTTTATTTGTAGACTTTTTTCCATTGTTTGTTCTTTTTTACTGTTTGTTTATTTTTAGAATGTTTTTACACTTTACCCATATATTTTCCTCCTTATTTTGTATATGCATGTACAATATTTACAATTTTGAACTTTTGAAATTAACATATTTTACTCTGTGTATATAAAATAAGGTGATGTGGTATGATTGCCAATGAGAATCAGACAACTTTTCAAGTCCAAATGATGTGGATTTAACTGTAGGTCACCATACTGTCTTCAATGAGCAAATCCTATACTATATAGCAGTCTGCACCATTAGCCACTAGTCCGATGCCCCAGACTAGTAAAATTTTATTCAAACTAGTAAGTATTTGCAAAAGTTTGTTTCAACATTTAAGGAATAATATTGGTCTTCGGACAATTGGCTGGAAAAGATTTTGGTGCAGACTGTATAGTCGGCTATGAAAGGCCCAGAAATGACAAAATGTGAAACAATTCATGTAAAAGAATTTTTGACAAAACGAAAAACAAATATGCACTGAATTACAGTCCCCTGTGGCAGGGTTACTTTATTTGTCTGGTTTAAAACAGCATCAATATCTTTTTATTAGCTCACTTAACTTGCTTAATGAATTTTTGTACATGTATCAAAATTTCTGAAAAATTACAACAAAAGAGGATAACATATACTGTAAATTCAGAAATTATTCAGAGTTTTTTTATTATTGTGAATAATGCGACTGGGTGATAATCACAATAACTAGAACTTGCATTCTGATATCTGACAGATATATCTGTATGCAGCTTTTCCACAAAATCACAAAAATTAATCTTGCACTTTGGTGCATTCTGCAAAAATCGCAATAATAAATGTTCGCAATAATTTATGAATTTACATGATGTTAATTCCAGAAAAAATAGACCCATAATTCATTTAAAATTCACAAAGAATGGAACCCTGAGGATACATGTACATGTAGAATTAGATAAAACTTACGGAAGGAGCAGCAATGGGTCATGAAAAATTTGCATAGAATGGAATCAACAATGATATAGTCATATAAAAATTTTGATTCATGCGTTTTACATTAGTGTGTGCATAGTAATTCCTTAGTGGTTCATACATGTATGTTGAAAAGGGTCCAGGGATATTAGGTTTGTTTCAGTAAAAAATGTTTTTGCTTGAACCAATTTTGCAGTGATACCAGAAGGTCATAATAAAACTTGACAGAAAAAGAGCATGTACAAATCTGAATAGATAATAGTATAATAGTATAAATAACTTGTGAAAGGAAAACCCCTTGGTATATCCCATAGAAATCATTGATGAAAGTGGTTAGGTTTGTAGGAATTTGGTTTTATTTGTTACTGTTAGTAGATCTATGTTAATGAAAGATCATTACTCTACATAAAGAAAATTGAAAGAATTGCCTTGTTTTGCAGATGAAAGTTTTGAAGATGAAGCCGCTTCAGAGAAGAAAGTAAAAAAGAGGAAAAAGAAGGATGGAGAACGGCAGAAAAGAAAAAAGAAAAAGAAGAAACATGATGATGAAGTTGAAGTGGGTATTTTTTGTTTCTATAGTAACAAATTTTCAGAGTTACATTGTCCAAGTTGATGTAATACATGTAGAAAGTTAAATCACAAAAATACTGAACTCTGAGAAAAATTCAAAACGGAAAGTCCCTAATCAAATGGCAAAATCAAAAGCACAAACACATCAAACGAATGGACAACAACTGTCATATTCCTGACTTGGTACAGGCATTTTCTTATGTAGAAAATGGTGGATTGAATCTGGTTTTATAGTGCTAAACCTCTCACTTGTATGACAGTCGCATCAAATTCCATTATATTGACAACGATGCGATAAAAATGTCAAAATAGGCTATGACTCAAATTTATGGTCAAGTTTTTGTTGAGACAGTCTCTTCTAAACATATAATCTTATTTGAAATTTCTAAATAGAATTTCATGTGAAATTGGGAACACAGGTGAAATTTTTAAGACCAACAAAAACTTAAAACATTAAGATGACTGTAATTAAAGAGAAATCAATATTATAGCTATATCTCTCATTCATAACTGTTTTGATATATGTTGTGAAAAACTACCATTGTATATTTTGGATGATTTGTAGGATTATGGCAGATCTGATGATGAAGATTATGCATCTCCACCAAAGAAACAGAGAAAGCCAAAAACTCCATCAATCTGCGCTCCTGCTCAACAGGTAAACACCCCCCTAAAAACAAAATATGAGTTTGTTACCATAGAATTAAATGGTTGGTAGGTGAGGATTTTTATTGAAGTGTTTCTGTCACCAGCCAAAAATATATCTTTTCCGAGTCTGGTTTCAGAATTATACATATTGTTTTGCCGCAAGTTCCCCATTTATGTAATCTTTCAATGTTTACAGTGAAGATGATTGCAGTGGTAATGATCAAACCCGTTGTCTGTATTTTAGCAGAAACAACAACTTTTATAATACTGAAAAGGGTATGACAAAGAAAATGTTAAAAAGAAATAGTTATAAATTTTAAATGTAACAATAAAAAAATACATTCAAGTACTATTCATTATGTTGTTGTTGTTCTTTAACTATCTCATTGATGTGCTGCTTTTTTATACGACCGCAAAAAATTTTTGTGGTCAGATATTGGTATGACGTTGGCGTTGCGTCGTCAGTCTCAAGACACATTGGTTTTCGCACTCTAACTTTAGTTTAAGTAAATGGATCTCTAGGAAATTTTACCATAAGGTTCAATACCACAAAAGGAAGGTTGGGATTGATTTTGGGGTTATGGTATTAACAGTTAAGGAATTAGGGGCTAAAAGGGGCCAAAATAAGCATTTTGTAACTTCCAGACAATAACTTGTGTGTTAGTGTATGAATCTCTGACATTGTACCACAAGGTTCCATATCACAAAGGAATGCTGGGATTGATTTTGGGGTAATTGCCTCAAAATTTTAGGAATTAGGGGCCAAAAAGGGCAAAAATAAGCATTTTCTAGTTTCAGGACAATAACTTGTGTGTAAGTGTATGGATCTTTCTGAAATTGTACTACAAGGTTCCATATCACAAAGGAAAGCTGGAATTGAGTTTGGGGTAATTGCCCTAAATGTTTAGGAATTAGGGCCAAAAGGGCCAAAAATAAGCATTTTCTAGTTTCCAGACAATAACTTGTGTTTAAGTGTATGGATCTCTGAAATTGTACTGCAAGGTACCATACCTCATTGAAGGCTGGGATTGAGTTTGGGGTGATGAATCATAAGGGGGTTCAAAAAATGGGGGATTTTTTTCCCTTTTCTTCCTTTTTTTCCTTTTTTTTTTTCTTTATAATTTTCCATTTTAAGTTGGTTATTTCTGATTTATATTTAAAAGCAAATAATAATGATATGGCAGGAGATACACACCAAACAGGATGTGTAAATTATTATATAATAAGTATTGTGCAAAAGCAAGAAATTTTCAATTGCACAGTATTGCGCAATAGCAAGAAATCTTCAATTGCACAGTATTGCGCAATAGCAAGAAATATCCAATAGCACAATATTGCACAATAGGAAGAAATTGTCAATTGTACAGTATTGCACAATAGCAAGAAATATTCAATTGCACAGTATTGCGCAATTGCAAGAAATATTTAATTGCACAGTATTGTGCAAAAGAAGATACTTTGTATAAATTGCTTATTTCTTGACCAATTTCAATGGGGTTTTATTCTTGAATTCTTGGGGTTCTTTAATATACTGAATCTAACGTGTATTAAGTTTTTGGATTTTGGGCCCGCTTTTAAATTGGTCAACATTGAGGTCCAAAGGGTCCAAAATTAAACTTTGTTTGATTTCATCAAAATTGAATATATGGGGTTCTTTGATATGCTGAATCTAACCATGTATTTAGATTCTTAATTTTGGTCACATTTTCAAATTGGTCTACATTAAGGTCCAAAGGGTCCAAAATTAAACTTAATTTGATTTTAACAAAATTGAATTTTAGGGTTCTTTGATATGCTGAATCTAAACATGTCTTTAAATTTTGATTATGGGCCCAGTTTTCAAGTTGGTCCAAATCGGGTCCAAAATTAAACTTTGTTTGATTTCAACAAAATTGAATATATTGGGTTCTTTGATATGCTGAATCTAACCATGTATTTAGATTTTTGATTTTGGGCCCCATTATCAACTTTGTCCACATTGAGGTCAAAAGGGTCCAAAATTAAACTTTGTTTGATTTCAACAAAATTGAATATATGGGGTTCTTTGATATGCTGAATCTAACCATGTATTTAGATTCTTAATTTTGGTCCTGTTTTCAAATTGGTATACATTAAGGTCCAAAGGGTCCAAAATTAAACTTAGTTTGATTTTAACAAAATTGAATTTTAGGGTTCTTTGATATGCTGAATCTAATCATGTATTTAGATTCTTAATTTTGGTCCTGTTTTCAAATTGGTCTACATTAAGGTCCAAAGGGTCCAAAATTAAACTTAATTTGATTTCAACAAAATTGAATATATGGGGTTCTTTGATATGCTGAATCTAACCATGTATTTAGATTTTTGATTTTTGGGCCCTGTTATCAACTTTGTCCACATTGAGGTCAAAAGGGTCCAAAATTAAACTTTGTTTGATTTCATCAAAATTGAACTCTTAGGGTTCTTTGATATGCTGAATCTAACCATGTATTTAGATTTTGGATATTGGACCATAATAGGTGAATGTCCAATTTAAAATTTTTAAGTTCTTAGACCACATTCATTCTGTGTCAGAAACCTATGCTGTGTCAAATAGTCAATCACAATCCAAATTCAGAGCTGTATCAAGCTTGAATGTTGTGTCCATACTTGCCCCAACTGTTCAGGGTTCGACCTCTGCGGTCGTATCAAGCTGCGCCTCTGGAGCATTTTATTTCATTTACAATTTAAATCTGTAATGAAAAAGATTGCTTTTAACAGCTTTATAGATTCCTGATTAAGAACAGAATATCATGTACATAGGCAAGGCAAGCTTTTTGAAAAGTTCATACTTATTCATACGTTTCAGGCAAGCTTTTTAAAAGCTCGTACATCTTCATGCATTTCAGACAAGCTTTTACAAAAGCTTGTACTTTTTCATATGTTTCAGGCAAGCTTTTTGGAAAGCTCATACTTCTTTGTGCATTTCAGATAGGCTTTTAGAAAAACTCATACTTCTTCATATGTTTCAGGCAAGCAAGACTCCATCTGAGAAGATAGCAGAAGAACTTGGCGTAAGCAACATAGAAATAGAATACTCAGATGACGATTTCACATCGCTCAACAATTACAAATTATTTAAAGAACACATCCAGCCTCTAATTCAAGAGGCTAACCCTAAAGTACCTATTGAACGCATGGTGTCCTTGATTGGAGCCAAGTGGAAGGAGTTTGCAAAACTGGTTACTGAACGTCACAAGAAAGGTGACTCGAGCACACTGAGTACACCTCCTTCTGCAAAGAAACCAGATGACACTGCAGCTAAGATTAAAAAAGAGGTTCAGGAAGAAGCCAAAGACTCATCCTATGCTCAGGATCAAGGTTAGTAGAAAAATCAGTATTTAGATAAATAAGCAACTGCCAACAAACCAGTTTTAGGGTAGAGACTCTTTCTTTTCCCTTTTAAAATTTGAAATCTCCCACTTTGGTCCTTTCATCTGGGATGGAGGTCAAAATCTTCCTCTTTGATCAAAATTTTCCCTGTTTTAGTTGTTTTGAAAATATTTTCAGTGTTTGGTCTTGAATAAACAATGTCATATGCATATATAATATACTTATGGTAAAAAGACATCATAGGTCACCTAGAACAATGTTTTAACCAATTAAATCCATGTATCAACAAAATTAAATTTTACCCGCTAGAGCTTAAGTTTTGAAATAAATTGTTGTCACACAAAATCTCCTTTTTAGTGGAGCTGGAAAGATCTATATCTTTCACTTTGTAGCTTATTAAATGCTCATGATATGAAAAAAAAGATTAAAAAATTAAAAGAACTTGCACAAAATTTGGCTGAAAAATAAAAAGTCACTGTAAAATAGTCAACACCCAACAACCATAAAAACTAGATTATACAGCAAGGGATGACCTTTATGAAAAGAGATCTACATCAGTAGGAGAAATGCAATGATAATGAAATTGAAGTCTAAAAAGTAAAGAAAGCTGAATTTATTAAAGAGACTATTTAGCCAATTAAACTTGATGATATCTTAAGTGTAATACTTTAAAAATCTGTGGTACAAAAGTTATAAATCATTGTAAATATGTTGATATTGAAAGTGTCAAATTGTAAATTCTGACTGTAAGGAGATTGTTAGATTAACAATTTATTCAGTCAAGTTCAGGGTTCTCACTAAGGAAAGTCCACGAGTCCTGGACTCATGAAAATCTGTCTGGACTCTTTAAAAATTTTCAAAACGGCCGAATCCAAAGATGCATCAAGATTGTAAAATGTATCATCTGAGCACATATATCATTTTATAACCAAACTTTAAAAATAATCTGAATGTGATGTTAATTTCTTGCTCTATTTTGTCTTTTGTCATAGGGACTGAAATAATGAATTATATAGCAATAAAATTTCATCTTTTCACTGTTGGACTCTCCTTAAAAATCCTTAAGGAGAACCCAGAGTCAAAGATGTTTTAATTATTATTCATTAGAAGGTTTTTTGCATGAAAAAAGAAAAATGTATGTATTGAAAATCATGATAAACAAGAATGTGTCCATACTACACAGATGCCCCACTCGCACTATCATTTTCTTTGTTCAGTGGACCGTGAAATAGGAGTCAAAACTCTTAATTTGGCATTAAAATTAGAAAGATCATATCATAGGGAACACATGTGTACTAAGTTTCAAGTTGATTGGACTTCAACTTCATCAAAAACTACCTTGACTAAAAACTTTAACCTAAAGCGGGACGGACGGACGAACGGATGCACCGACCAAAAAACAAAATGCCCCACTACTATCGTAGGTGGGGCATAAAAACTTCAACTTAGTTTTCCCTATGTCTATGTACAATGAGCACTAACTTTTAAATCATAGTTATACATGTATAATTTGGTTTATTTCAGATGAGGGGGAAGTTAGTGAGGAGGAAGAGGAAGAGAGAGATGAGGAGGAGGATGATGAAGTAGAAGAGAAACCAAGAAAGAAAGGCAGGAAGAAAACAGTGGCTCCAATCAAAATCAAGATTGAAAAGAAGAAAAAGAAAAAGAAAAAAACTAAATCTGTAAGCAACCTTTTGGTTATGCTATTAAAGGATTCTTTAATCAAAATTAGGAAAAAAAGTGTTCTTTGGTTTGTTCTGAGGGAAAAAATGGCCCTGTCAGCTGTAAATTCCAAGGACCTTGATCCTCTGATAACTTATAAAACCATTTTTATACGACCGCAAAAATTTTTGTGGTCGATATTGGTATGACGTTGGCGTCGTCGTCGTCGTCGTCGTCCGAAGACGCATTGGTTTTCGCACTCTAACTTTAGTTTAAGTGAATGGATCTCTATGAAATTTTACCATAAGGTTCAATATCACAAAAGGAAGGTTGGGATTGATTTTGGGGTTATGGTACCAACAGTTAAGGAATTAGGGGCCAAAAAGGGGCCAAAAATAAGCATTTTTGTAACTTCCAGACATAACTTGTGTGTTAGTGTATGGATTTCTCTGACATTGTACCACAAGGTTCCATATCACAAAGGGAATGCTTGGATTGATTTTGGGGTAATTAGATTCTTAATTTTGGTCCCATTTTCAAATTGGTCTACATTAAGGTCCAAAGGGTCCAAAATTAAACTTAGTTTGATTTTAACAAAATTGAATTCATAGGGTTCTTTGATATGCTAAATCTAAACATGTATTTAGATTTTTGATTATGGGCCCAGTTTGCAAGTTGGTCCAAATCGAGGTCCAAAATTAAACTTTGTTTGATTTCAACAAAATTGAATATATGGGAATCTTTGATATGCTGAATCTAACCATGTATTTAGATTTTTGATTTTTGGGCCCGTTATCAACTTTGTCCACATTGAGGTCAAAAGGGTCCAAAATTAAACTTTGTTTGATTTCATCAAAATTGAACTCTTAGGGTTCTTTGATATGCTGAATCTAACCATGTATTTAGATTTTGGATATTGGACCATAGTAGGTGAATGTCCAATTTAAAATTTTAAGTTCTTAGACCACATTCATTCTGTGTCAGAAACCTATGCTGTGTCAAATATTTAATCACAATCCAAATTCAGAGCTGTATCAAGCTTGAATGTTGTGTCCATACTTGCCCCAACTATTCAGGGTTCGACCTCTGCGGTCGTATCAAGCTGCGCCCTGCAGAGCATTTTATTTAGAATACAATAGTCATGGTATGATATAGCAGGAAGTTACAAAAGTACACAACACTCAATTTAATCCTCTAGTTCTGCTACTTCATGTGGACTTGATAGTATTCTAATATTTGAATTTTCATGATTATCTTTTAAGGGAGACTTAATTGCTAAAGCTGCCAGGACAATTTAAAATTTTGCCAAAACTAGGTCACAAGATTCACCAAAAATATCCTATGGCCAATACAAGATATGACGTCTGCTTTAAACTTTTAATCTGTGTACATTAGATGCTTGGATTTCACAATTCTACTAAAACATTTAGTTGATTGATTGATTGGTGTGTAACACCACTTTTAGCACTTATGTGCTATTTCTTGTTGGTCATTTTTTTTTTTTTTTTGGTGGAGGAAGCCAGAAAGCCTGTAGAGAACCACAGACCTTCAGTAGAAAAACTGACAATCCTAGTCAATTGAGATTGGAGTTGAAGGCACCTGACATGTGGTTGATTCAAACTCACAACCTCAGTGTTAGGCTAGTGATACAATTGTTCAACTACTTAGACCACACGGCCACTGAGGCCCAACATTCTGTTGATTTATCTCTCTGAAATGTAGAGTGTCCATTAAGCATGTTTTGTAGATGTCGATTAGTTAATTTTTCTTTAACAGGAGGATGAAGAGAATCAGTACAACACGAGTGATGAAGAATTCGACAGACAATTAGAGGAGGCAGCACGGTTAGAAGAAGAGGCCAAGGCTGAGGAGGCAGCATTACCTAAACGTAAATCTAAAACAAAGAAAGGCAGAGGTCGTAATGTAAGAAAGAAGACGAAGCTGACTAATAAATTCCCTAACAACGATCCCGATGCTGAAGGCTATGAGGTATGTTAATCTAAAACAAAGAAATGTAGAGATTGTAATGCCATAACAACAAATTTGACTAAAAAAGTTTCCATTAATGATCTGTCCTGATATTGGGCCTAAGTGCTATGTGTGCAGATTATTCTTTTTTAAATTGAAAAAAAAGGTTGACTGTAGGATGAAATGAAGAAATGTGAAAATTAAATGATAACCTTCTATTATTTTTTCTTGCTCATAATAAAAGCCAAGAATTGACTGGAAGTAGGTCAGTAATTTGTCCTAAATCCATACAATGTGTCTAGCATCTTCATTTTGAGAGGAAAATAAATTCCGGATTTATTCAGTTTGTTTGATTTCAGAAAGTAACATGCATGAAAATATGTTTTGTCATTGTGATACAAAGGAAGATTTATGTCAGCAGAAATCTTTGAAGTTGAAAATAAAGAAGTAAAAAACCAAACCCTTTTTTGAAAAAAAAATCAGATAGTTGCTTATTGTTCAGTTTAGAGGGAATATCATTCTGGAATCTTTATATTTCAGATTTACCACCTAGAGTTCTGGTGTGTTTGTCAGCATGGAGGGCAGATAATTAAGAAACTTTTCTTTTCAGACTGACCATCAGGATTACTGTGAGGTGTGCCAGCAAGGAGGAGAGATAATTCTCTGTGATACCTGTCCCAGAGCCTATCACTTGGTTTGTCTAGAGCCTGAGTTGGAGGAGGCCCCAGAGGGAAAATGGAGTTGTCCAAGATGTGTAAGTAATGACTGTGACAACTGAAAGAGAATCCCCCCCCTTTGTATTGGTTTCAGATTTGTATCTTGTTATCTAAAAGCATACAATATGGTTATAATCATAGATTGTGACATACATAATTGTTATATAAAAATGAGGAGATGTAGTCTGATTAGCAAAGGACAACTATCCATTCACAACCAAAGAACCTGGATCTTACTTAGCATATATAGGTCAGGATACGTCTGCAACAATGAGACAAAGAGTATTGTAAGCTATATATATATAGCCCTGCATGACTTAAAAGTAAAACAATTCAAACAAAAGAAACAGTCTGATTCAAGATTCTTGTACCCACCAAGAACATGTATATAATTCAGATAGCTCCATCTTCTAAGGAATAAGCTACATTTCAATTTATTTCTTTTTGTTTTAAACTGTTTCTAAGAATTACTGATTTAAATTTTTCATGGTAAAAGATTGCTTATTTTCCTTTAACAGAGTGGTTTCGTATTGGATCCACAGAACTTGTAAAATGTTTTATTTAATTTTCCTTTTTTTTTTTAGGAAGGAGAAGGAATCAAGGAACAGGAAGAAGATGAACACATGGAATTCTGTCGTGTGTGTAAAGATGGCGGAGAATTATTGTGTTGTGACCAGTGTCCATCAGCCTATCATCCACATTGTCTGAACCCGCCACTCAAAACAATTCCAGATGGAGACTGGCATTGTCCGAGATGTTCAGTAAGTGAAGCTTTGAATACTACTGATCATCAGGTTTGTACAAAATGTTGTAACACTGGCACTGCATTTCACTAACAAATGGTTTTTCGGAAAGGTAAACTGTTATGTCTAACTAACTGCATGTGTAATTAATGTTTACAGCTAGAACCACTGAAAGACACATGTGTGAGGTTTTGAGATATTGACAGGTGTAATTTATTGTTTGAACCACTGAAATGTCAAGTTCAAACCATACTTGCAGGTGGAAATTAAAACAACCCTTTATAAATTTCATGTGTCTATCAAACCGAAACATTTGAAATCCAGGGATGTAAAAATATGAACCACTGAAATGCCAAGTTCAAACCATACTTGCAGGTGGAAATTAAAACAACCCTTTATTTATTTCATGTGTCTCTCAAACCTTTGAAATCCAGGGATGTAAAAATATGTAGACACGTTGGGAGCTATATGACCAAAATGAACCTGAAAATAAATTCTCAAATTTATCTAAGGTCAGCTTTGCCTGATGGAATTGAAACCTTGTTTTCTTACTTATTTCTTTATCTACCGGAAATTTATGTTTGCAGTTAGAACCACTGATAGGCCGAGTTCAGAAGATATTGACATGGAAATGGACTGATCCACCAGCAGATGAAGGTAAAATGGATGAACTGGACCACACCCACCCTCATCTGCCAGCTGTTACAAAAAAGGTATGTAGGCTCATACTCACAGATTTATATACTTGTTCTGAAGAAGTTCATTTTGAGAATTTGATCGTTTCTTTGTTCAATTCAAAATATCGATCTGTTAAATTTCAAATTTCTGATGAAACCCCTACTTATAGTTGAATTGATATTAAGGATAAGCAAAATAATGTACTAAATTAATGGGCTACTTTGACTGTATTTTCTGAACTGTGAATTATAATTATTAATTTTGATTATTTTCTGGAGATTAGATGCCATATTGTGAATTTTGTGTATTTTTCAGAACCGTAAACCGTTGAGAGAATTCTTTGTAAAATGGCACAATATGTCTTACTGGCATAGTTGTTGGATAACAGAATTGGCTGTAAGTTTACACGTCATAGTATGCAAAAAAGAAATATGCCAAAGTAATGGCTGTTTTGAAATATATTGAGTGTTGAAATGGAATTTCTGAGGTAGAACTTGTGTTAATCAACATGTTAAATATTCCCTGGGTAAAATGTTTCACCTGACCAATAGTTTCAGTACCTAAAACTGGATTCTTAATTGAGGAGATTGTCAGTTTTCCTGCCAAAGACCAGTGTTTTTTTCTCCAGGTACTCTGCCTTTCTCCAACATAAAAACAAGTGGCAATGCTACGGTCCACCGAACATAGAAAATGATAGTGCAAGTGGGGCATCCATGTACTATGGACACATTCTTGTTTTCGTCATGCTTGAAGGTATTGATTTGATAATTGGTATATAATTTTATCATGACAAATTACAGATCAAGTTCGAATTTTGTTCCGGCCTGATGATTTCCTGCAGAGTTATGGTACTTGGACTTAGAAAATTCACTCAAATAATCAGTTTTCCACACTTTTTTTTAGTCATGCTTGAAGATATTGATTTGATATTTGTTATATAGTTTTATACACCATGACAAGTTATAGATCAAGTTACCATTTTGTTCCAGAACAATGAATTTTAACCGGTAATGGACTGTGTATAGTCATACAATACTCTCAGAATGCTTGTTCTATTGTACATTTGTACATTGGCATTATATGTGAGATACTCCTTTTGTTTTAGTTGGATGTATACCATCCTGCACTGTTCCGTTGTTACATCAGAAAAACGATATGGACGAGCCTCCTCCTCTAGAAGATGGTAGCAGTTATGGACAGAAAGATTTTCACAAAGATAAGCAGAAAAGAGGCACCGATGGAGAGAACTTGGAGGAAAAATATTATAAATATGGTGTTCGACCTGAGTGGCTTCAAATAAACAGAGTTATCTCCCATAGGTAGGTACCACACTGATTGAGAGAACTCTAAGGAAAAAAATGTTTAACTAAAATGAAGAAGATCAGGGGTTGACTTGTGCATATTTACAAGCGGGGGCATCTGTGGCCCATATACACATTCTCCATTTATTTTATATAGGTGCTGAAGGTCATCCTTGGAAAAAATAAAGGTCAGGTGTTCAAAGGACCTTTGGAATTATTGCAATAGATGTAAAACCTTTCCCAGGAATCTGTTGGTGTTTACCTGTCCATTTAATTTTTTGCAGAGCAAACTGTAAAAATAGCTATTGGGAATTTTAAATTTCTCATTGAATACCAATCATTCATTGATGAATTTGGCTATTGAAAATATACTCCTAGTAATGAAAATACATGAACCAATACTGAATCATGTAAGACATTGTTATGTAACCTGCCTTTGTCATATTTTATAGACATTCCAAAGACGTGAAATGGTATTTGATTAAATGGTGTGATCTTCCGTACGACCAATCAACCTGGGAAAAAGAGGATGCTGAAATAACTGATCTGAAAAAACATATTGATAATTATGAAGTGCTCAGGTAAGAAATGAGTTTGTTTGTGGAATATAATATGATTCCCTTGGAATATTACAAATAATACAATACAGTATTTTTGCTGGTTACATGGGTGACCTGGCGATATTGTTCAATGATAATAAGGATGTGAGTAATTTCCAGTGATACAGCCATCCATGTCAGTCAGGGGTACTACTTGTACAAGTAATCTTTATTTACTTGAAGAAGTAAATAAAATATACTTATATAAGTTAATTATAATGTTTGAATAATCTCCCCTTAATTTTCTCAAAAATTCACAATCCCACAAAAATTCTCTAGTTTTGAGATGTAAAAACATGCCTTTAACAATTTTTCTCAGATTAGCTCATAATTTTTATTAGAGTTCAGTGTTTCATCTCATTAATTCAGCAAAGAAACTGATTGCAAAGATCTTAAATATTTGAGCAAGGCCTTCAAAAATTGCCCCTTGGGGGCTTGTAAATAAGCAGTTTTCTGAAGATAACAGACAAATGAGATTTTCATTGTTCATGAAATTACACTTAAATGATTAGTAAAGACATCTGCAAAGGACAGACGATTAAAAATTCTATTAGAGCAAAGAAGTCCTAAGAATTCAAGAAAAGAAGATAGGATGACTTGTAAAGTAAAAATCTGAATGTCTAAGGGACATAACTAAGCCCAATTTTTTTTTTTACCTATACAAGTAAATAAAATACACTTGTACAAGTGTCCTACAAATTTACTTATATAAGTATATTAATATTTACTTCTTCAAGTAAATAAAAATTACTTGTACAAGCAGTACCCCTGACTGCATGTGGTAACCTCTGTTTACAACATAAAACATCCCTTTCATATGATATTATTTAACTCCACTGTGGCATGCATGTATAGATGGTGTAAAGTTTTTGGAGTAGAGTATGCTACAATGTAGTGGGGTGGTGGTGGTTTAATTCCATAAAAGATGTTACTCTAATGGCACAGGTACATTATAATAATTTTAAGAAAGACTCCTACATGAATATTAAAGCAGATTGAAATAAGTAGGTCATTTTCAGGCAATAAAAACATTTCAATACATCTTTTCTAGAGCATGAATAACCAGCATTTGTTTTGAATTCTAAATTTTTTATTTGTGTGAATTTTTTTCTTGCAGAGTCCTCACAAACTTTGGTGAGAAGAAAGGTCCAGGTAAAAAGAAGAAGAAAAACCTTCCTGCTGATGTTTTAGCCAAACTGCCACCTGCTGTACCGACTACAGATGTAAGTTGATTTGCAGAACCATATCTTTAGAGAAAATTTATTTCACATTTCACAATTATTGTAAAGTTAGGATTCATGGCAAGCATTTATTATTGTGATTTTAAGAATGAACAAAATTGTGAGTTTAATAATGGCGATTATCGGCAAAGCAAAATGCAGATATATGCATTAGATACCGGGATGTGAATTCTTATTATTGAGATACTCAAGTAGTAGCATTTTTCGTATTAATAAAAACCTTGCAATAATTTCTGAATTTACAGAAGTCCTTTCTAGTAAAGATCGTGGCAATTTATTTCATGATTTTTTTATTTTCCTCAAGTTTTTATATGAGGAAATTTGTGTACACATTATCTTTCTACTTGCAAAATTAAATTTAACACACACAAACTTCATGTTTAAGTAATTTGAAATTCTTGTGAAATTTTTAATGGAAATTTTAGCCAAAATGAATTTATACCTGAACTTTATGTTCAAATTCTCAAACAGATTTAAATCTACATTGGTTGTATTTGATGTTTGAACTATATAAGGAAAGCTTTTGATCAAAATATTCATGTAAACGCAATCTTATATGCACACAAATTTACATGTAATAGAATTTCATTGCCAAAAATTGTTTTTCAAATATTGTGTATAAGGTCATTACATTATTCTATCAAATAGAACTAAGCTTATTTAGACATGGAGAATGAACATGATAGAAAATGTTGAATTATTTATTAAATATTTCACTCATTTTATATCACTGAATACCTGATTCCTGAGAATTTTCTATTATTCTTGGGATAAAAGAAAATTTCTTGAATTTTCGCTGGTGTAGATAAACTAAATAAATATGTTCAATTTTATACAGACTTTGGTGGCAATACCACGAAATCAAATATGCTCTAAAATACAATTTTTCAACAATCCATGAATAGTGGTATCTGGAAAAAAATTTGACTTCTTTCACTAAATATTTGTTATTGCAGTTGAGAAAGAAATTTGACGTGCAGCCAGAATATATCACTTGTACAGGAGGAACCCTTCATCCATACCAGTTGGAAGGTCTTAACTGGTTACGGTACTCCTGGTCTAATGGAACTGACACCATCCTAGCTGACGAAATGGGACTAGGCAAAACTATACAGACTATTGTCTTCCTGAGCACTCTACACAAGGAGGTAAATATTCCTGTTGTCTTCCTGAGCACTCTACACAAGGAGGTAAATATTCCTGTTGTCTTCTTGAGCACTCTACACTGTTGTCTTCTTGAGCACTCTACACAAGGAGGTAAATATTCCTGTTGTCTTCCTGAGCACTCTACACAAGGAGGTAAATATTCCTGTTGTCTTCTTGAGCACTCTACACTGTTGTCTTCCTGAGCACTCTACACAAGGAGGTAAATATTCCTGTTGTCTTCCTGAGCACTCTACACAAGGTGGTAAATATTCCTGTTGTCTTCCTGAGCACTCTACACAAGGAGGTAAATATTCCTGTTGTCTTCCTGAGCACTCTACACAAGGAGGTAAATATTCCTGTTGTCTTCCTGAGCACTCTACACAAGGAGGTAAATATTCCTGTTGTCTTTCTGAGCACTCTACACAAGGAGGTAAAGATTCCTGATGTCTTCCTGAGCACTCTACACAAGGAGGTAAATATTCCTGTTTATAGGCAAAACTATAGACTATTGTCTTCCTGAGCACTCTACACAAGGAGGTAAATATTCCTGTTTATAGGCAAAACTATACAGACTATTGTCTTCCTGAGCACTCTACACAAGGAGGTAAATGTTCCTGTTGTCTTCCTGAGCACTGTACACAAGGAGGTAAATATTCCTGTTGTCTTCCTGAGCACACTACACAAGGAGGTAAATATTCCTGTTTATAGGCAAGACTATAGACTATTGTCTTCCTGAGCACTCTACACAAGGAGGTAAATATTCCTGTTTATAGGCAAAACTATACAGACTATTGTCTTCCTGAGCACTCTACACAAGGAGGTAAATGTTCCTGTTGTCTTCCTGAGCACTCTACACAAGGAGGTAAATATTCCTGTTGTCTTCCTGAGCACTCTACACAAGGAGGTAAATATTCCTGTTGTCTTCTTGAGCACTCTACACTGTTGTCTTCCTGAGCACTCTACACAAGGAGGTAAATATTCCTGTTGTCTTCCTGAGCACTCTACACAAGGAGGTAAATATTCCTGTTGTCTTCCTGAGCACTCTACACAAGGAGGTAAATATTCCTGTTGTCTTCCATGGATTTTTCTAGCATTCCACAGGGTCCGGTATTCGGACCCATTCCCAACGGCAAAAACCCTACATTTTTCCCAATTTTGGGAGCAAAATTCCCAAACGAACAGAAAATTTATTTTCATCTTTATTATTCATGACAGAGATGTTTATTTTGTTCAACCGCTAGCTTTATGCCGAAAATCGCTAGCAAGTATTGTGTAAATCCGAGTTAAAACATAATGACTGACAGAACAACATTGACAAACAATGGCTGCCATAAACAGGAAGTGAAGAAAATTATAAAACCAGATCAGATTCCGGAACGGATAAGGCTTCAATTCGGGTTTGCCGATTAAATACAATAAATAAATTTTAAAAATCCAAGAATGTGACAGCTTTGAAAATCCAACACTAAAATTGAAAAAGAAAAGATATATGAAAAAGGAAAAAGAAATGGGAAATATTTTATACAGAAACTCAAAATTATTTAAGTTCACAAATTTTCATGTCAAAATAAAATAAATGTGACAATACTTTTCTTTATCACTAAAGATTGTTGATAATATATGATTTTATAAGGTAAACTACAGATCCAAGAGGTAATTTCTTCTAAATTTTGAACTGCCAGTAAAAATCTGGAAGAGCAAGTGGATTTTATAAAATGTTAGCCTGCTTGGCCAGTTAAAATACATCTTATTTCTATCCCTGAATTATTTATTATATTAACCATGTTTATTGTCAATGCCTTTCAGTTTGTAGATAAAAAAAAAAGGGAGGGGGTAAATATTTATCACATGTGTGCTTTAAGAACTTGTTGTTTTGACACTAAATAAACTTGACTGGCTTGTTAAATTTAAAAACAAAAAGGAACAGAAAATGGAATTATTAATAGCATTCATGTAGTTTCTTACTTTATTTTCACCAAAAAAGAAAATTTTTAATGAACTAAACACACTTAAACTAACATCTGGTATATTGGTTGTTTTTCCCAATTTCATTGAAAATCACGTTAAAAAATTCCCAAAACTGGCCAGGGTCCTTTTTCCCAAAATACCCAGATAAACCCCTGTCTTCTTGAGCACTCTACACTGTTGTCTTCCTGAGCACTCTACACAAGGAGGTAAATATTCCTGTTGTCTTCCTGAGCACTCTACACAAGGAGGTAAATATTCCTGTTGTCTTTCTGAGCACTCTACACAAGGAGGTAAAGATTCCTGATGTCTTCCTGAGCACTCTACACAAGGAGGTAAATATTCCTGTTTATAGGCAAAACTATAGACTATTGTCTTCCTGAGCACTCTACACAAGGAGGTAAATATTCCTGTTTATAGGCAAAACTATACAGACTATTGTCTTCCTGAGCACTCTACACAAGGAGGTAAATAAATGTTCCTGTTGTCTTCCTGAGCACTCTACACAAGGAGGTAAATATTCCTGTTGTCTTCCTGAGCACTCTACACAAGGAGGTAAATATTCCTGTTTATAGGCAAAACTGTAGACTATTGTCTTCCTGAGCACTCTACACAAGGAGGTAAATAAATGTTCCTGTTGTCTTCCTGAGCACTCTACACAAGGAGGTAAATATTCCTGTTGTCTTCCTGAGCACTCTACACAAGGAGGTAAATAAATGTTCCTGTTGTCTTCCTGAGCACTCTACACAAGGAGGTAAATATTCCTGTTGTCTTCCTGAGCACTCTACACAAGGAGGTAAATATTCCTGTTGTCTTCCTGAGCACTCTACACAAGGAGGTAAATATTCCTGTTTAACCATCTATCTTTTATACTCATTGAAAACTAGACAGCCTTTTCTTGGATTGGGGTGCATATAGGAATCGATCTGTTTTAGAAAGTCGTGTTTGGTTCAGAAATTTTTATAGCCATGCAGTACCTATAGTTGATAAGTGGGGTTTTGTTAGCTCTAAGATTTTTATGCCCCTGCCTCGGCAGATGGGGCATTAAGTTTTACCCTTGTACGTCTGTACGTCCCAAAATTAGTTTCTGTTCTCTTAACTTTTGTTTGCCTCAACCAAACGTTATGAAACTTGTACACAATGCTTATTACCACCAAACACAGATCAAGTTTGAATATTAGTGGCGTCACTTTCACTTTCACCATTAGTGAGTTATATGTCCTTTTATAAATGGAAAAATTAGCAAATTTGCAGTTTCTACAATCTAACTTTCTTTTGCCTCAACCAAATGTAATGAAACTTATACACAATGCTTATTACTACCAAACTCAGATCAAGTTTGATTTTATGTGGCGTCACTTTCATCATTCACAAGCTTGAGCAAAGGCATTCATGTCCTCTGACACATTCTTTTTTTTTCAGCTTCATTGTAATGATCTCAATTTGAAGTGTCTCTTTATCCATTGATAATTTATCCAAAGTTATCATTTACTTTTATTTAAATTTTTCAGGGCCATTGTAAAGGACCATTCCTGATTGCAGCACCTTTATCCACCATTATAAACTGGGAGAGAGAGTTTGAATTCTGGGCTCCAGATATGTATGTTGTGACCTATATTGGTGACAAAGATTGCAGATCAGTCATAAGGTAAGTTTTGTTATAGTTTTCACATTAACTGTGGATTAGTTAGGATTCATGGACATTAACTGTGGATTAATTAGGATTCGTGGACATTAACTGTGGATTAATTAGGATTCGTGGACATTAACTGTGGACTAATTAGGATTCGTGGACATTAACTGGATTAATTAGGATTCATGGACATTAATTGTGGATTAATTAGGATTCGTGGACATTTACTGTGGATTAATTAGGATTCGTGGACATTTAATACTGTGGATTAATTAGGATTCGTGGAATACTAATTTTAATGATTTCATGGCTCAAGGTAAACCACAAGTTTAAAGGTTCAAGGAATTACAAATTTTCTATATGCTTGTATGCAGACTTTGGCAAAACCATGAAATCAAATATCCACAAAAATGCAATGTTTTATTTGGATCTGCAAAAATTGTTAATCACAAAAATAAGGTTGGGTAGGTAGGTAGGGATTTTTTTATGCCCCAACTGTAGCGGAGGGGGCATTAAGTTTTACCCTTGTCTGTCTGTACGTTCTGATATTGGTTTCCGTTCTCTAACTTTAGTTTGCCTCAACCAAATGTTATGAAACTTATACACAATGCTTATTACACAGATCAAGTTTGAATTTGGGTGGTGTCACTTTTACCTTTCTAGAGTTATGCCCCTTTACAAATGGAAAAATTGCTGAATTTTTTGTTTCCGTTCTCTAACCTTAGTTTGCCTCAACCAAATAATATGATTCTTATACACAATGCTTATTACCACAAAACACAGATCAAGTACAAATTTGGGTAGCGTCACGTTTACCATCCTTGAGTTATGTCCCTTTATGACGTTATATGCATGCGGGGCATCGTCTGTGTCCCTTGGACACATTCCCCATTTATTTTAGAAAATGCATGGTCCTTTATTTAACATAAATGTCAACGCATTTAAGGTGGTACCCAACACCTTGACTAATATTAATTTGGCTCGTTTAATTTTCATAAAATTTTGACGAAATGTTTACTTTGACCCTTTGACAAAAATATAAAAATTTCAAAAAATTTGAACCAACCACTTTATCAGAAAAATTTCATTGGTTATATAGCAGTTTGACAAACACTAATTTTGATCATTGGGAAGCTTAATATTTCCTTAACAATACAACGTGATTAAAACGTTTAGCTGATTTTTACAGAGTTATCTCCCTGTAGTGTTAGGTACCACCTTAACTATACATATTATACATGTGATTGTATTTTTTCCTAGAGATTACGAGTTTTCCTTTGACGAAGGTGCTATACGAGGTGGACCAAAAGCTTGTCGTATGAAATCTGATGCTACTGTTAAATTCCATGTCTTGTTGACGTCTTATGAGCTGATCAGTATAGACTCCGCTACTCTTGGGTCGGTTGATTGGCAAGTACTAGTTGTTGACGAGGCTCACAGACTAAAAAATAATCAGTCAAAGGTAGGTCTAGATGTGTTGACAAAATACGTAATAGATAAAGAGTTTTGTGGATTAGGAACACATTACAACCACTTGGTACACAGGGAAGGCACTTAAAAATAGGGTAACCACCCATACAATACAATTACAGACTCCCGACTTGGAACATACACACACAGAATGTGACGGAGTTGAACTAATTTCTTGGAGCCTTTGTAAATTTAAAAATTGCGGAATTAGCTGTATATTTACAAGCAGGGGCATCTCTGTCCCATGGACACATTCTTCATTCATTTTTTTATCTGCCAATTTTCCAAAGTCAGCATCATGTTAATTAAGCCTTGATCTGATTTTCTATTAAGAAATTGTAGGCTGCTCATATTAAAGCTGGATTCTAATAATAAGTAAGAGCAATTTGTAAAGAAGAGTATTTATAGATAGTTTTGGTTGACTTCTTGTTATCTTTATTTTACAGTTCTTTAAAGTATTAAATAACTACAAGATTGCATATAAACTGTTGCTTACTGGTACCCCATTACAGAATAACCTGGAGGAATTGTTCCATTTACTGAACTTCCTTAGTCCTGGAAACTTCCAGTAAGTATACACACTGGTTTCCATTATATTAAGTCAGTTTTATGACTGGCACATTTAATATTGTGTCGCCTGTCAACAATTCTGTAAAGATACATAGATCACATCTCTCATCTTCAGATGACAATGGCATAACAGAATTTCACCAAACTTGCAAAGATGGTTCAAAAGGACATGAAGTTGTGCAATTATTTTCGTTTTTGATTTGAGTTTCCAATACCAAAAAGTAGACTTTGCCATTTTCATTAGCAGACTACACGCATCTTCCTTGAAAGACTCAAAATATTTTCATTGCACAACATGTGTATTGAAAGAGTTCTACTTTTAATACAATGTTGAAAATATTGCTGATACAAATTTGACAGATAATTTAAAGGTTTTCATAATTCATAGAACAGATTTGGACAGATTTTTTTACACTTAACCATTACTAGTAGTAAGTTTATTGTTTATGCACATTTGGCTTGAAGAAAAAAAAAGGAAAAAGGTTTTTGTAATAAAAAGCTTTTGTTATTCGTTATTTGTTCGCTATTGTTCCATAACCTCGGTAAACATTATTTATATGAATGTTTCAGTGATCTTAAGCATATAGTCCTTCATTTTTTTGTGCAAATATAGTTGACTTTTGAAGGTAACTGTTGCTTTGGCAACGGGAGAAGATGGATTCTTTTTATATTGGTCATAAACAAACTTTAATGTAGGTCAAATTATGTAACTGTAATTTTATGAATCTTGCAGCGATCTTCAGGGATTTTTGGATGAGTTTGCTGAAATCTCGAAAGAAGATCAAGTCAAGAAATTACACAACATGTTGGGTCCACATTTACTGAGACGATTGAAAGCTGATGTACTCAAAGGCATGCCATCAAAGAGTGAATTTATTGTCAGAGTAGAACTTAGTCCCATGCAAAAGTAAGTGGAAAAGAGTTATTCTATCGTCAGAGTAGAACTTAGTCCAATGCAAAAGTTTGTGAAAAAGAGTCATACGTAAATTAAATAAAATTATAATTTTTAAATCAGAATTGACGATTGTCTTTGCTGAAAAGTAATTAAATAATGAAGACAGTTGTCATGGAATTTTTATTTCTTCATGATATTAGTTCTGAGCTTGTGATCAATGTCAGGTGTGAATTAAAAACACAGGTAAAAAGTGATTTTAGCGATCATTAGCCAATATTTCCAAGAGGCATTAATATAGTTATTAGGAGGGCCTTCAGGATTATCCTACTATACTGGATTGGCAGTTCATTACAGGAAAGGGATTACAAAACAAAAACAAGTGCAAAATGGCAATTAAAAACCAGATCTCAATGAAATAACCGAAATTATTTCTGTGAAAAAATAAAATTTGTCCTAAAATCCCAATCTGCCGTTTAGGACAAATAGCTTTCAGTTTGGGTCATGACTGGTAAATATGACTGTTTCTGGACCCTTGATATATATATATAGGATGCACTTAAGTGTTTTATACCGTATATATCAAACATATCAAACAAACGCTGTCAATATTTTGTTTTGTATTTGACAGGAAATACTACAAGTATATCTTGACAAGAAACTTTAGTGCTTTGAATGTCAAGGGAGGTAACCAAGTGTCTCTGTTGAACATTATGATGGACCTGAAGAAATGTTGTAATCATCCTTATCTCTTCCCTACAGCAGCTAATGTAAGTATTTTGTGTTAGCAACCCACCTGAATTGATATCCTGTCACATTTTTTCTGTGGCTGGTATTTTAAATACCATTGCACCAAAACATTTGACAAATTTTATATGCCTGTCATTAATGAGATGCATTTAGGTAGACTGTTGTCCATCTGACCATCCGCCCAATCGTCCACATGTTGTACAAAAACTAGAAAAGGATATGATCAAACATCATGAAACTTGTATGATATATTTGAATGGGTGGAAGAAAGCTCCCTTTTCATTTTGGATTTGTTGTACCAGAGTAACAGAATCTTAATCTTCAGATTTAAGGCAATTTTTCACATATTCGGCACTTACTCATGCATGCTTGTATTGAATTCCTCAGAATTTTATGCTACTTTTGGGATTGATTGAAGAAGTTCCCTTTCGATTTTGAAAATTTATGCTGTTCCAGATTAACAGGAATAGGACTATAACGATCAGATTTAAGTAAATTTTTCACATGTTGTACTGTAACTTGAGTATGCCTGGATCCATTTAATGAAAACTTTACACAATTGCTGAAAGTAAGATAATTTTGATATTGAAAATTTTTGATTTGCCATTCCAGAGTTATGGGACTTTAACCATTAGAGTTGAGGCAATTTTTTACATGTCCACTTTAGACTGTTGTTGGGATTGGGATTTTGAAAATTTTCTTGTTTGTTTCAAGAGTTATATGGGACATTTAACAGTCTTTTAAAAGGGTACCTAACACTTTGACTTGAATAGATTTGGCTTGTTTAATTAAATTAATTTGCATAAAATTTTGACAAAATATTTACTTTGACCTGTTGACAAAAATTTCAAGAAATTTGAACCACACAATTTACAGGAATAATTTCATTCAATATATAGAAGTTTGACAAACACTAATTTTGATCATTGAGAAACTTCATTTCTCTTTACATCTAGTATGTGATAAACGTTCAGCTAATTTTTAAAGAGTTAACTCCTTGGGTGTTCTGTACCCCCTTAACGCCAATAGTTATATGCCTGAGAATGTCCTCGTGCAAATTTTTATTCAGTCATATTTATTACTAAATTCTAATTTGATGCTTTCTAAATATTCCATTTAAGTCTGGTAACAATTCCAATATGTGCAAGACGAGTATATCGTGCGCTTTTGGTGCAGCTGGTTATAATTGAATATAGTGGTTTTGGTGGATAATGTGTTATGGCTCTCGCTTGTCTGACAATTTTATGATTTTGTGATTGGTTAAGTGATTGCCTCTTGCTAAACGCAGTTTTGTGGGATTTGGGGGTATCTGTGATCCCAATAATACCTCAACCTAGACGAAATGATTTAATGTATGGGATTCAATTCAAGAGTTAAAATGTTTGTGTATTCTCAATAAAGGTTTAAAAGTATCTTGTTCTATTTAAAAGTGCCTTCTTAGTATAACTGTCCTTTATACCGCTAATGTTATCTTCGAGTCAAAACTGATCTGACATTTTTTGGGTACCTTCCTGTCTAATGGCATGATGTTTTTATGCTCTGTATCATGCACATGCATCTTCAGTGGAAAAAAATGCAGCTTAATTTGTCTTTAAAATGCAAATGTGTCTTTTACTATTTTTCCAGGGTTCTGTTTTGTTGACATGCTCCATATCTACTTTTGTGTATATAAAAAGGGGTAAAAATCAATTTAAAAAAATGAAAATTTTCCTTTATTTATCAATATTGTGCATGTGAATTTGTTTATCATTTTTTGCTGCACTCGACTCCAATCTTAATTGACTAGGATTGTCAGTTTTCCTACCGGAGGTTGTGGTTCTCTCCGGGCACTCTGGATTCCTCCACCAAATAAAAACTGACCGCCACGAAATAGCACAGTAGTGTTGAAAGTGGCGTTAAACATCAATCAATCATTTTTTGCTTTCAAAGATTCTGGAGAGAATGCAGATTTTCAAGGATTGTTTTAAATCGTTTTTTTTTTTTTTTTTATAGAAAGCAGTTTGATGCATAATGACATGGTTTAACTAAAGAGTATATTTTACACATTTTAATATTTTGATATTATATCAACTTGTAATTACAGGAAGCACCAAAGTTACCAAATGGTATGTTTGAAGGGTCAGCTCTAATTAAAGCAAGTGGTAAACTTGTACTACTGTGTAAAATGTTAAGGAAGTTAAAGGAGACAGGACACAGAGTTCTTGTATTTTCACAGGTAAGCTTGTATAGTAATGTTTTTTCTGCCAAAATGCCAAAAACAGGTTAACTTGGAGATGTATTGTTTTTTTAATGTTGTTGGGTTGATGTACCAAGGATTAACAAATTAATAAGATGTCGTATGATTGCATCATGTAACAACTATCCATAAAGATTAAGTGATAAAGGTGTGACAAATAGCAGGTCATACTCAAATGTCTACAGAATTTGCGCACGATATAAATAGGTACATTTCCATGGTTTGATATCCATGAAATCTAGGTCAATACAGATGGACAAACAGACAGGGAAATATAATGCCCGTCTAGCACAATAGCAGAACATAAAAAACAAGTTTAGAGTATAGTCAATCAAACAGTGTTGGTGAAAACATTCATTCATTCTGTCTGAAGAGCCAAACATGGCAGAAAGCCCTTCCAGATTATTTAAACATGTTATGTAACTGGAATGTCTTTTTCAAAATTTATTTTGAAATCTATACATATATATGCATAGAATGAATTCCCTGGAAATATTGTTAAAATATTTCCTACGCTGAAACTCAACGTATGATGGTGATCTCGGTGTGCAATACACGTTTGTTGAGGTACTTTTGAAACCAAAAGATTGAGAAGCCAATTTTATAGAACATCTGAACAAATTGGCCTACCCAGACCAGATTAAATTATTCAGAGTTCAAAGGTAGATGCAACCTTAGCTGTAGTACAATTTTGTCATATCCAATTCAAAATTTACGAAGTGAGATTTATTTTAGGCAATTTTGCATACCATGAAAAGCCCCCTAATGCTGCTTTTTGAGGTAGTAAATCCATTTTTTCACACCAAAAAGTTCTCTGGAAATTAGATACTTTGTTAACTGTTTTTACACCTTTATTCTTTGATCCTCTGCTCTTCAAATCAGCGCAAATGGTTTAACTCAGTCACTTGTTAAATATACCAACATGTCAAAAGTCATTGCACAGAGGTTTTTATGCCGTGGGGGGCTTAAGTTTTATCCTTGTCCTCTGTATGTACATCCGTACATCTCAAAATTAGTTTCCGTTCTCGAACTTTATTTTACCTCAACCATGTCAACCAAATGTTATGAAACTTATTCACAATGCTTATTACCACCAAACTTACCTAACTTTAAGGAGTCTTGGGGATATTTACTCAGTTGTATGTGTAGACATGACTTTCAAATGCAAGATTTATTTTCAAAATTTTAGATGACAAAAGTGTTGGATATCTTGGAAGACTTTTTAGAAAATGAAGGCTATAAATATGAGAGGATTGATGGAGGTATCACTGGGCAACTTCGACAGGAGTCAATAGACAGATTTAATGGTAAGATATGTGTAATACCGTTGTTAGTACCCAAAAATGAAAATAATGAAAATATCAGTCCATCATAATGCTTGTGTGTATGCTACCCTTTTATCGACCGCAAAAATTTTTGTGGTCGATATTGGTATGACGTTGGCGTCGCCGCCGCCGTAAATGCCGCCGTAAAATGCCGTCGTCGCCTCCGGCGTCGTCGTCCGTCAGATCCGAAGACACATTGGTTTTCGCACTCTAACTTTAGTTTAAGTGAATGGATCTCTAGGAAATTTTACCATAAGGTTCAATACCACAAAAGGAAGGTTGGGATTGATTTTGGGGTTATGGTACCAACAGTTAAGGAATTAGGGGCCAAGGGGCCAAAATAAGCATTTTGTAACTTCCAGACAATAACTTGTGTGTAAGTGTATGGATCTCTCTGACATTGTACCACAAGGTTCCATATCACAAAGGGAATGCTGGGATTGATTTTGGGGTAATTGCCTCAAAATTTTAGGAATTAAAAGGGGCAAAAACAAGCATTTTTCTAGTTTCAGGACAATAACTTGTGTGTAAGTGTATGGATCTTTCTGAAATTGTACTACAAGGTTCCATATCACAAAGGAAAGCTGGAATTGAGTTTGGGGGTAATTGCCTAAACGTTTTAATTAGGGGCCAAAGGGCCAAAATAAGCATTTTCTAGTTTCAGACAATAACTTGTGTTCAAGTGTATGGATCTCTCTGAAATTGTACTGCAAGGTACCATACCTCAAAGGAAGGCTGGGATTGAGTTTGGGGTGATGAATCATAAGGGGTTCAAAAATTTGGGGGATTTTTTTTTTTTTTTTTTTTTCTTTAAAATTTTCCATTTTAAGTTGGTTATTTCTGATTTATATTTAAAAGCAAATAATAATGATATGGCAGGAGATACACACCAAACAGGATGTGTAAATTATTATATAATAAGTATTGTGCAATAGCAAGAAATTTTCAATTGCACAGTATTGCTAATAGCAAGAAATCTTCAATTGCACAGTATTGCGCAATAGCAAGAAATATCCAATAGCACAGTATTGCACAATAGCAAGATATTGTCAATTGTACAGTATTGCACAATAGCAAGAAATATTCAGTTGCACAGTATTGCGCAATTGCAAGAAATATTCAATTGCACAGTATTGTGCAAAAGAAGATACTTTGTATAAATTGCTTATTTCTTGACCAATTTCAATGGGGTTTTATTCTTGAATTCTTGGGGTTCTTTAATATGCTGAATCTAACCGTGTATTAAGTTTTTGGATTTTGGGCCCCGTTTTAAATTGGTCCACATTGAGGTCCAAAGGGTCCAAAATTAAACTTTGTTTGATTTCATCAAAAATTGAATTATTGGGGTTCTTTGATATGCCGAATCTAACCGTGTATTTAGATTCTTAATTTTTGGTCCCGTTTTCAAATTGGTCTACATTAAGGTCCAAAGGGTCCAAAATTAAACTTAATTTGATTTTAACAAAAATTGAATTCTTAGGGTTCTTTGATATGCTGAATCTAAACATGTCTTTAAATTTTGATTATGGGCCCAGTTTTCAAGTTGGTCCAAATCGGGTCCAAAATTAAACTTTGTTTGATTTCAACAAAATTGAATATATGGGGTTCTTTGATATGCTGAATCTAACCATGTATTTAGATTCTTAATTTTGGTCCCATTTTAAATTGGTCTACATTAAGGTCCAAAGGGTCCAAAATTAAACTTAGTTTGCTTTTAACAAAATTGAATTCTTAGGGTTGTTTGATATGCTGAATCTAAACATGTATTTAGATTTTTGATTATGAGCCCAGTTTTGAAGTTGGTCCAAATCGGGTCCAAAATTAAACTTTGTTTGATTTCAACAAAATTGAATATATGGGGTTCTTTGATATGCTGAATCTAAACGTGTATTTAGATTCTTATTTTTGGTCCCTTTTCAAATTGGTCTACATTAAGGTCCAAAGGGTCCAAAATTAAACTTAGTTTGATTTTAACAAAATTGAATTCTAAGGGTTCTTTGATATGCTGAATCTAAACATGTATTTAGATTTTTGATTATGGGCCCAGTTTTTAAGTTGGTCCAAATCGGGGTCCAAAATTAAACTTTGTTTGATTTCAACAAAAATTGAATTATTGGGGTTCTTTGATATGCCGAATCTAACCGTGTATTTAGATTCTTAATTTTTGGTCCCGTTTTCAAATTGGTCTACATTAAGGTCCAAAGGGTCCAAAATTAAACTTAGTTTGATTTTAACAAAAATTGAATTCTTAGGGTTCTTTGATATGCTGAATCTAAACATGTATTTAGATTTTTGATTATGGGCCCAGTTTTCAAGTTGGTCCAAATCGGGGTCCAAAATTAAACTTTGTTTGATTTCAACAAAAATTGAATATATGGGGTTCTTTGATATGCTGAATCTAACCATGTATTTAGATTCTTAATTTTTGGTCCCATTTTTAAATTGGTCTACATTAAGGTCCAAAGGGTCCAAAATTAAACTTAGTTTGCTTTTAACAAAAATTGAATTCTTAGGGTTGTTTGATATGCTGAATCTAAACATGTATTTAGATTTTTGATTATGAGCCCAGTTTTGAAGTCGGTCCAAATCGGGGTCCAAAATTAAACTTTGTTTGATTTCAACAAAAATTGAATATATGGGGTTCTTTGATATGCTGAATCTAAACGTGTATTTAGATTCTTATTTTTTGGTCCCCTTTTCAAATTGGTCTACATTAAGGTCCAAAGGGTCCAAAATTAAACTTAGTTTGATTTTAACAAAAATTGAATTCTAAGGGTTCTTTGATATGCTGAATCTAAACATGTATTTAGATTTTTGATTATGGGCCCAGTTTTCAAGTTGGTCCAAATCGGGTCCAAAATTAGACTTTGTTTGATTTCAACAAAATTGAATATATGGGGTCCTTTGATATGCTGAATCTAACCATGTATTTAGATTTTGATTTTCGGCCTTGTTATCAACTTTGTCCACATTGAGGTTAAAAGGGTCCAAAACTTTGTTTGATTTCATCAAAATTGGAACTCTTGGGGTTCTTTTATATGCTGAATCTAACCATGTATTTAGATTTTGGATATTGGACCATAATAGGTAAATTAAAAAATTAAGTTCATAGACTACATTCATTCTGTGTCAGAAACCTATGCTGAAAAAATTAAGTTCTTAGATTACATTCATTCTGTGTCAGAAACCTATGCTGTGTCAAATATTTAATCACAATCCAAATTCAGAGCTGTATCAAGCTTGAATGTTGTGTCCATACTTGCCGCAACTATTCAGGGTTCGACCTCTGCGGTCGTATCAAGCTGCGCCCTGCGGAGCATTTTATTGAAATATTTAATAGAATGCCCTTAGATACTAATGTGGGAAATTTCCATCTTCGCATGATTCATATGAAAGGGAAAACGACTTATAATACTTCAAAAAAAAAATTGAGATTAAAAAAACAAACCATTTAGAAATATTAAGGTTTGAAAGAAACATCCTTTGGGAAGAACACCTGTACATTTGGGCATGGAATAATTTCATAGCGTACATCATAAGAATTTAAGATAAATATTTCATTTTGCCAATAAAGTAAGAATTTAGTCTTGTACTTAAATTATGGATCTTTTTTTTTCAGCACCTGGTGCTCCACAGTTTGTTTTCTTGTTGTCAACACGAGCTGGGGGTCTGGGTATCAACTTGGCTACTGCCGATACTGTTGTGATATACGACTCTGATTGGAATCCTCATAACGATATACAGGTAAGTGCTCCCTTGGGTGCCTCTTTGTGTTTTGAAGTACGCTAGAGTAGAAGGTTGATTGTTATCGCCCGTCAATTTTGACGGACGTATTATGGTATACAAATGTCCGTGTCCGTCTGTCTGTCCGGCATAAACTTGTCATCCGTAACTTGAGAATGACTTGTCCAAATTTCATAAAACTTAACATAGTTGTTTCTTATGATGGTCAAACAATCTGTATACTTTTGGTGAAAATAAGATTAAAACTTTTGAGTTACGGGACTTAGTAACTAAAAGTCTGTCTGTCCGCGTAAACATGTCGCACCGTAACTTGAGAATGACTTATCCAAATTTCATGAAACTTAACATAGTTGTTTCTTATGATGGTCAAACAATCTCTATACTTTTGGTGAAAATAAGATTAAAACTTTTGAGTTATGGGACTTGGTAACTAAAACAGGTGTGTGTTTTTTTCACATGTCGCGTATCTCAAAAACAATTTATGATTATTGCTTAAAACTTTACACACTTCTTAGTTATATTAATCTTAAGATCTGTATACTTTTGGTGATGATTCAAAATTTTATTTTAGAGATATTGAGTATTTTGTTAAAAAGGGAGGGTTTTTCACATGTCACCGTATCTCAAAAACAGTTTATGATTATTGCTTAAAACTTTACACACTTCTTAGTTATATTAACCTTAAGTTCTGTATACTTTTGGTGATGATTCAAAATTTTATTTTTGAGTTATTGAGTATTTTGTAAAAAAAGGGGAGGGTTTTCCACATGTCGCGCCGTGTCTCAAAAACAATTATGATTATTGCTTAAAATTTTACACACTTCTTAGTTATATTAATCTAAAGATGTGTATACTTTTGGTTTTGATTCAAAATTTTATTTTAGGGATATTGAGTTTTTGTAAAAAAAAGGGTTTTCGCATGTCACTCCAGTATGTCAGAAACTATTTATGCTTATTGCATAAAATTCGCACACAAGACAACGGGCGTATCATGCGCTCATGGCGCAGCTGTTTATTTGTTTTAGAATCAAATGAAATGTTTTGATTGTTTACGGAAACCTTCTTATTGACTGAAATCACCTTTTGTTGAACCATTCATTTAATGTCTCCATATGCAATAACGTAACATCCGCCTAGGGAAATTTGTAGACATAGTAATGTGAGGATAATAGAAAAAAGAGAGACTAAACCTACAGAAGGGACAGTAAAAGCTCATCTTATTTTAAAGATAAATGACAACATCATGGCAAAACTGGATAAACAAACAAAAATACAAAGGTCATCAAAGCACTAAACACCGAGCAACACAAATCTCATCAAAAACTGCAGATGATCTCCGCATTGATTTTCACAAATATTTATTATGAATTTCAGGCCTTTAGTCGAGCTCACAGAATTGGGCAGGCTAACAGAGTAATGATTTACCGATTTGTCACTCGAGCATCAGTGGAGGAGAGAATTACACAGGTGGCTAAGAAGAAAATGATGTTAACCCATTTAGTGGTAAGGCCAGGATTGGGAAATAAAACAACTAACATGTCTAAACAGGAGTTAGATGATATTCTCAAGTTTGGTACAGAGGAACTATTCAAAGACATGGCTGAAAGCAAGGGAGGTATGTATCAATGAAGGGTCAAAGTTTGTATGAGAGAATTTAACCAGTAAAACTTGGTATATAACACTTAGAATTAGGATGACAAATAAGAGTCCTTTAAGACAGATGCTTGATGAAATTACTGGAGAAAATAATTAAGGCCCACCTATTAATTGGGGGAAAGTTTTTATTTAAAGGCTTGTGTGTGTTTGTCAGCCTCAAATCGTTTCAGCTTTATAACTTAAACATCTCTTGGACTAATGAGACTAGAAAGAAAATTGTACAATGAGAGTCATGGTCAAAATCTTAGTTCAACTAAACCACCACAGTGCATATGAACAAAAATCGTTTTCTCTCTATATTTTCGAAATCTCTAGGAGTTTGGTATAAATGAAACTTTGCATAATTGATCACCACTCGCCATTTATCACAGCTGTTAAATGATTTGTCCTTTACTAGTCAGAAACATACATTAAAAGTCATATTCAAAAACTTATTTTAATTTGGCAACCCCTGTGCATATGTACAAAAATTGTTTCCACTCTACTTTAATATTACTTGGGAGTTCAGTGATGAAACTTGGCAGTATTATTCACCTCTACTAGAAGATGTCTCGCATACATGGAAGAAACCATACGTTGAAAGTCATGGTTGAAAACTTTGTTCAACTTAGCCCCTCCCTATGCATATGTACAAGAATAAACAATGTGACATATGCTTGCATGTTATTTTATAGTCAGTAATGTATTTTCTCTTGCAGATGATGATGACAGTGCTAACAGAATTGTATATGATGATGATGCCATTTCCAAATTACTGGATAGATCTCAAGAAGGACAGGAAGAGAAAGAGGAGGCCATGAATGAATATCTTAGTTCATTCAAAGTGGCTAGTTATGCTGTTAAAGATGTTGAAGAGGTAAGAATTTAATTGGGGGACAAGGTTTTTTATGAGAGGAAGGAGTTGTAATGAAAATGCAATTGATATCTTAGTACAGGGATGGTAGTTATGTTTTAAAGATGTCTTATTTGGGTTAACTGGTTGTATTTGGAGAGAGGCTATCTATAAAATTTAACCACATGCAATTCAGTTTATATAAAAAATGAAAATATGTTTTTCAACCCAGCTAAATTGTATATTTTTTACTACAGGAAGAAGAACCAGAGACTGAAGTTTTGAAACAGGAAGCTGAGCATGCTGACCCTGCTTATTGGGAAAAACTGTTACGTCATCATTATGAACAGCAACAGGAAGATATGGCTCGCACGCTGGGTAAAGGAAAGCGAGTGCGTAAACAAGTGAACTATAATGATGCTATGACGGTGCAGGATGATGACACATGGAAGGAGCATGTCTCTGACTTTGATTCTGACTTCAGTGCCAACGGTGATAATGAAGAAGATGATGATGACTTTGATGAGAGGGACTCGGGTATAGTACTGTTTATAGTATTTTTACGTAAACATGCTAGTTTTGGCATTGTGCAATAAATTGGTCTTTATGTTGTCTTTTTAAGTTCACATGTTGATATCTCAAAACAAATTTATCTTCAAGAAGGTAACCTTTTAATTATTATTTTACATTGAAAGAAAAAAAGACATATAAAGGGATCAGATTGTGTCAAATTTACAAGTTTTAGTTATTAAAAAGTATTTTGTTAAAAATAACTATCGCAGGTGAGATGATTATCATAAAGTCCAGTGCTTAAATTTGTTATTTTGCATTGCAGAGAGAAAACGTAGGAGAGACAGATCTGAGAAGGACCGTCCATTACCGCCTCTTCTTGCCAGAGTAAATGGACAGATTGAGGTAGGTCATATTACACTTCTGATGAACTAATGTGAGAATTATCCAAAGAGTTCAGGCTTTAGGCTATTCCATTAAAATGTATGTTTGAGAGTAGGAAGGTACAAATCCCCTCATTACCAGGATACTGTAAATTCAGAAATTATTGTGATTTTTGAAGACTGAACAAAAAAGCCAGATTAATTATTGCGATTTCAGGAAAAGCTTCATGCAGATATATGTGTCAGATATCAGAATGTGAGTTCTTATTATTGCAAAATTCACCCAGTGGCATTATTCACATTAATAAAAACTTCGCAATATTTTCTGAATATACAGTACTTTATTTTGTACTCATCCAATGGAATAAACTAGGAACAACTGATGTCTAGAAATAAAATTTCCCATCCTACCCTCCCACACTCATTGTAATGGAATAACCCTTAAAAGGGAAATGGATCTCAATACACTACATGAGTTGATCACCACAGAAGTAATTTAAAAGCCTTTAGATTGTCTGCACACCCTGGATGCACCTACTATAGGCTGTATCCTTCCCTAGTCAGACATACAATAATGTTCACTGTTTTTAGGAAGGCATGCTGTAGAAAAGTGTGACTTTTAAAGGCACAGTAATACATTAATTCAAAATACACTCCAATACATTGATATAAAATTACATAACAATTACACAATAATTAATTGATACAAATTACACAGGTGATATTGAGTTTCTTTTACAAACTATGAGCAATCGAGAAGAAATGTATTCTCATGTGTTTTTAATTTTTAGGCCTTGTGTTAAAATACCAGACAGAAATATGGAGAGCTGTTTAATCAATGCTATATATAGTGTGTTATGTTTCCCAGGTTTTCATTATCAATGCTGATTTGACATTGTTACAGGTCCTGTCAGATTTCACAAAAAATCTTAACAACAAAATATAATATACCTATTTCAGCATACCATGCATGGATTCATAATTATTTGTGGTGCCAGTTTTTTTTTTTTTTTTTATCATTTGGGGTGGGGGAGGGGGTGATTTCATGGGTAATGGTAAAACACAAATTTAAAAATTCAACAACTATATTTTCTTTAGAGGCTTGTATTAAGGCTTTGGTAAATGCATGAAAATTAATATCCACGAATATACAATTTTTCTCAATCCACGAAAATAGGTACGGTCAATTTTAATTCAAAGTTTTTTTTGTGAAAAGAGTCACTTGGTTTAAATGCCAGATAAAGGCAAAATGTACAATATTGCTATAGTTACATGTAGATATGTTCTTATGTATTTTAGGTCTTGAAGCTCAATGCAAGACAGAAATATCTTTCATCAATGCTATTATGAGATATGTTCTTGTGTATTTTAGATTTTTTGGATTTTAATGCCAGAAACAGAAATTCTTTATTGGCCCTAAAATGAGATATGTTCTTGTGTAATTTAGGTTTTGGTTTTCAATGCCAGACAGATATATCTTTCGTCAGGGCTATAATGAGATATGTTCTTGTGTAATTTAGGTTTTGGTTTTCAATGCCAGACAGATATATCTTTCGTCAGGGCTATAATGAGATATGTTCTTGTGTATTTTAGATTTTTGGATTTCAATGCCAGACAGATATATCTTTCGTCAGGGCTATAATGAGATATGTTCTTGTGTATTTTAGGTTTTGGTTTTCAATGCCAGACAGATATATCTTTTGTCAGGGCTATAATGAGATATGTTCTTGTGTATTTTAGGTTTTGGTTTTCAATGCCAGACAGATATATCTTTCGTCAGGGCTATAATGAGATATATTCTTGTGTATTTTAGATTTTGGTTTTCAATGCCAGACAGATATATCTTTCGTCAGGGCTATAATGAGATATGTTCTTGTGTATTTTAGGTTTTGGTTTTCAATGCCAGACAGATATATCTTTCGTCAGGGCTATAATGAGATATGTTCTTGTGTATTTTAGGTTTTGGTTTTCAATGCCAGACAGATATATCTTTCGTCAGGGCTATAATGAGATATGTTCTTGTGTATTTTAGATTTTGGATTTCCATGCACGAGACAGGAATTCTTCATTGGCGCTATAATGAAACATGTTCTTGTGTATTTCAGGTTTTGGGTTTCAATGCCAGACAGAGGAAGGCTTTCCTTAATGCTGTTATGAGATATGGTATGCCACCACAAGATGCTTTCAATTCTCAATGGTAAGTAAGATTGTGAATTGTTTTCATGTATATTTTAGTTGGAGATATTCATTAATAAGCATCCGTATGAATGTATTTTGTATATAGCTGTGGACGCAGTAAAATGTAAATTTGATTATATATACTGAGTGGTAGTGGATGATATGCTGGAAATGTTACTATTTTCAGCTCCATTATATATGATAAGGTCGAGAAATTTAGGTTCAATCAGATGCAAGTGTTTTATACGACCGCAAAAATTTTTGTGGTCGATATTGGTATGACGTTGGCGTCGTCGTCGTCGTCGTCGTCCGAAGACACATTGGTTTTCGTACTCTAACTTTAGTTTAAGTAAATGGATCTCTAGGAAATTTTACCATAAGGTTCAATACCACAAAAGGAAGGTTGGGATTGATTTTGGGGTTATGGTACCAACAGTTAAGGAATTAGGGCCAAAATAAGCATTTTGTAACTTCCAGACAATAACTTGTGTGTAAGTGTATGGATCTCTCTGACATTGTACCACAAGGTTCCATATCACAAAGGGAATGCTGGGATTGATTTTGGGGTAATTGCCTCAAAATTTTAGGAATTAGGGGCCAAAAAGGGCAAAAATAAGCATTTTCTAGTTTCAGGACAATAACTTGTGTGTAAGTGTATGGATCTTTCTGAAATTGTACTACAAGGTTCCATATCACAAAGGGAAAGCTGGAATTGAGTTTGGGGTAATTGCCCTAAACGTTTAGGAATTGGGGCCAAAAGGGGTCAAAATAAGCATTTTTCTAGTTTCCAGACAATAACTTGTGTTTAAGTGTATGGATCTCTGAAATTGTACTGCAAGGTACCATACCTCATTGAAGGCTGGGATTGAGTTTGGGGTGATGAATCATAAGGGGTTCAAAAATTGGGGGATTTTTTTCCCCTTTTTTTCCTTTTTTTTTTTTTTTTTCTTTAAAATTTTCCATTTTAAGTTGGTTATTTCTGATTTATATTTAAAAGCAAATAATAATGATATGGCAGGAGATAAACACCAAACAGGATATGTAAATTATTATATAATAAGTATTGTGCAATAGCAAGAAATTTTCAATTGCACAGTATTGCGCAATAGCAAGAAATCTTCAATTGCACAGTATTGCTAATAGCAAGAAATATCCAATAGCACAATATTGCACAATAGGAAGAAATTGTCAATTGTACAGTATTGCACAATAGCAAGAAATATTCAATTGCACAGTATTGCAATTGCAAGAAATATTTAATTGCACAGTATTGTGCAAAAGAAGATTCTTTGTATAAATTGCTTATTTCTTGACCAATTTCAATGGGGTTTTATTCTTGAATTCTTGGGGTTCTTTAATATGCTGAATCTAACCGTGTATTAAGTTTTTGGATTTTGGGCCCCGTTTTTTAAATTGGTCCACATTGAGGTCCAAAGGGTCCAAAATTAAACTTTGTTTGATTTCATCAAAATTTGAATTATTGGGGTTCTTTGATATGCCGAATCTAACCGTGTATTTAGATTCTTAATTTTTGGTCCCGTTTTCAAATTGGTCTACATTAAGGTCCAAAGGGTCCAAAATTAAACTTAGTTTGATTTTAACAAAAATTGAATTCTTAGGGTTCTTTGATATGCTGAATCTAATCATGTATTTAGATTTTTGATTATGGGCCCAGTTTTCAAGTTGGTCCAAATTGGGGTCCAAAATTAAACTTTGTTTGATTTCAACAAAATTGAATATATAGGGTTCTTTGATATGCTGAATCTAACCATGTATTTAGATTCTTAATTTTGGGTCCCATTTTCAAATTGGTCTACATTAAGGTCCAAAGGGTCCAAAATTAAACTTAATTTGATTTTAACAAAATTGAATTCTTAGGGTTCTTTGATATGCTGAATCTATACATGTCTTTCAATTTTTGATTATGGGCCCAGTTTTCAAGTTGGTCCAAATCGGGTCCAAAATTAAACTTTGTTTGATTTCAACAAAATTGAATATATTGGGTTCTTTGATATGCTGAATCTAACCATGTATTTAGATTTTTGATTTTGGGCCCCATTATCAACTTTGTCCACATTGAGGTCAAAAGGGTCCAAAATTAAACTTTGTTTGATTTCAACAAAATTGAATATATGGGGTTCTTTGATATGCTGAATCTTACCGTGTATTTAGATTCTTAATTTTGGTCCCGTTTTCAAATTGGTATACATTAAGGTCCAAAGGGTCCAAAATTAAACTTAGTTTGATTTTAACAAAATTGAATTCTTATGGTTCTTTGATATGCTGAATCTAATCATGTATTTAGATTTTTGATTATGGGCCCAGTTTTCAAGTTGGTCCAAATTGGGGTCCAAAATTAAACTTTGTTTGATTTCAACAAAATTGAATATATGGGGTTCTTTGATATGCTGAATCTAACCATGTATTTAGATTCTTAATTTTTGGTCCTGTTTTCAAATTGGTCTACATTAAGGTCCAAAGGGTCCAAAATTAAACTTAATTTGATTTTAACAAAATTGAATTCTTAGGGTTCTTTGATATGCTGAGTCTAAACATGTCTTTAAATTTTTGATTATGGGCCCAGTTTTCAAGTTGGTCCAAATCGGGGTCCAAAATTAAACTTTGTTTGATTTCAACAAAAATTGAATATATGGGGTTTTTGATATGCTGAATCTAACCATGTATTTAGATTTTTGATTTTGGGCCCGTTATCAACTTTGTCCACATTGAGGTCAAAAGGGTCCAAAATTAAACTTTGTTTGATTTCAACAAAAATTGAATATATGGGGTTCTTTGATATGCTGAATCTAACCATGTATTTAGATTTTTGATTTTTGGGCCCGTTATCAACTTTATCCACATTGAGGTCAAAAGGGTCCAAAATTAAACTTTGTTTGATTTCATCAAAATTGAACTCTTAGGGTTCTTTGATATGCTGAATCTAACCATGTATTGAGATTTTGGATATTGGACCATAATAGGTGAATGTCCAATTTAAAATTTTTAAGTTCTTAGACCACATTCATTCTGTGTCAGAAACCTATGCTGTGTCAAATAGTCAATCACAATCCAAATTCAGAGCTGTATCAAGCTTGAATGTTGTGTCCATACTTGCCCCAACTGTTCAGGGTTCGACCTCTGCGGTCGTATCAAGCTGCGCCCTGGAGCATTTTATTCAAAGATGCGATTAAAACCACTGTCTTAAATGGCATCATATATTTGTCAAATTAGATTAAACACTCTATGAGATGGCGTAATATAGCTATAGACTATTTTTGTCAAAATATATGAAAGGGTATTTATTTTTTAACATTCAAAATGTATGAAAAGGGTACTGTATACCTCAGCTGCTCAACACAACCACAAAAAGATTGAAGTGGCCCCTTCAAGATCACCACCATGAGCGGGGTTTGAAACCTGCTGTAGTACTTTATAGAAATGACTTCCCTGATTCTCATTTTATTCTTATATTTGAATCTTCTTTTGTTTCAGGCTAGTCAGAGATTTAAGGAACAAATCGGAAAAAGTGTTCAAAGCATATGTATCACTCTTTATGAGACATTTATGTGAGCCAGGGGCAGATAATTCAGAAGCATTTGCTGATGGTGTACCAAGAGAGGGTTTGTCCCGGCAACATGTATTAACCAGAATTGGTATAATGTCATTGGTTCGTAAGAAGGTTCAAGAATTTGAAGCTATAAATGGAGACTATAGTATGCCTTACTTGAAAGCTAATGATGCTGTAGAAAAACTGAAGAAGGAGAAAAATTCTTCAGCATCGGCATCTGCTGCAGCTTCTCCAGCACCTGCTTCTGAAGTAAAAGAAGAGAAAACAGAGGTAAAAGAGGAAAAGCCTGAGGGGGCTGATAATGAGGAAAAGAAAGAGGAAGGAAATGAAAAGGAAGGTGAGGAAAAGAAAGTTGAAAGTGATGAAAAGAAAGAGGAGAGTGAAGAAAAGAAAGATGACATTGAAGAAAAGAAAGATGAAAGTGATGAAAAGAAAGATTCCACCAAAGAAAATGAAGATTCCAATGACGAAAAGAAAGAGTCTTCAGAGGAGAAGATGGAAGTGGATGAAAAGAAGGATGAGGAAAAGAAAGATGTTGAAGTGAAAGAAGAAGTTAAAGAAAAGGAAGCAGAGGTAAAATGAAGAAAGAAAATATGTTTCAGTAACATCAATATGCATTATTGCTTAAAAAGAAAAAAAGTAGCAAATTTTATAAAAGAAACAACTATCTGAACAAGTGAACTGTGGCAAAGAAAGTTACATTATAAAATGCCCAAATTCTTTCTGTCTGAATATACTTGACACAGTTCTAGCAACCTGGTTAATGTCATCTGGACCAAACAAAAAATTTCGAATAGGGATTTTTCTATAAAGCAACATAATTATTGAATTGGACCACTGAGAGATTGAATTTAATATATTAGGAAATCAGTATGATTTAAACATTACTTTTTAAACATTTCTTTGATAACAAGATCATATTAGATTGGAAGAAATGCAGCACGTAAGAAAAAATTTTGAATTTCAGTTTTGCATGAGATGTATTAAAATACAGAGATGAAAATCGGAAATTATTTGTGAAGAATTGTATGGATACTAATAGTATTTGTGAATAACTATTGCAGGAAAAAGAAGAAACATCAAAAGAAGAAGAGAAAAAAGAAGAACAAATGGAGACAGAAGGAGAGGAGAAAAAATCTGAGGAAGGTGGGTATAGTGATGATGCTTTATAGAACATACTAAAGTAAACCAACTTATACTGGCAGATTATTTTTCTGAGTTCAGCCCTTTAAGTTTTGCTTCAATTCATTTTGGTAATTTTCTAATTGTGCCCCCGCCGTCGCCAGAGGGGGCATTAAGTTGTTACCCTTGTCCGTCTGTTTGTACGTCCATCCTTACATAGGAAAATCGGTTTCCGTTCTCTAACTTTAGTTTGACTCAACCAAATGTTATGAAACTGACACACAATGCTTATTGCCACAAAATACAGTTAAATTTTGAATTTGGGTGACGTCACTTTTACCGTTCTTGAATTATGCCCCTTTACAACATCATTGCAAGCGGGGCATCATCTGTGTCCCATGGATTCTCCATTTATTATTTAATTTATGTATTTAAATAAAAGATGAAAGTTTGCCTAGCAATGTTATTTATTGCACTGGCTAAAATCACATAGATAAATTGCTTACAAAAATTAATTGGTATCCAATATTTTCAGCTTTTCTAGTGTTCTTCTGTTTGTGAAAGGAAATGATGGAAGCATTTTTCAAAAATAACTTTTGTAGGGACATTTTATTACTTTGCTTTTAAATAACAAGGAGTGTAAATGATTTTATTTTTTTTTTAAATTCAGCAGAGTCAAATGAAGAAAAGAAAGAGACCACAGAGGAAAATAAAGAGAAAAAAGGTAAACGCTGATAATAATATCATGGTATGGTTTTATTGATTTTATTTTGAGGGCCTCAGGGAAGATTAGTTTTATAGCTAACTGTGTAACCCTCTTTAAATAAAGAATTATTATTATTATTAATTTGTTTACCCCACAAAAGTAAAGTGTTATAATATAGTATTAAGTAGTGAAATATAATTTCAAATGAACGACTCATCTTTGATAGCCAAATGGAGATTACAGTGGATTAAGGTTTTGTTTTACAGAGTGTGAAGCTCAACAATTTAGTCAATAGTATACAAAGAAAAATAGAAAACAATTATGCTGAAATCCTTAGATTATACACTTGTTTGAGAGAAAGAACAGTAATAAAAACGTTGCACACCACTTTGCCTTAAAACTTAAAGATTATAATTTGAAAGAAATATTTATATAAAGTAGTAGAATCCAAGATTTGCTGTACATTTCCATATTTTAAATGTAGAAACTGATGAAGAAAAGGAATCCAAAGAGGACAAAGAATCAAAAGAAGAAGGGAAAGAAAACATTTCTGATGATGTGAAGGAAGAAAAGAAGGAAGTTAAAGAAGAGGGTAGGATATGATAAAAAAGAACATAAGATGTCTCGTACCCTTGTCTATCCATCTGTCTATTATGAGTTGTTCGGAATAGCAAATCAGATTCCTAGTTTCACTGGATTTAGGAAAACAATCAATCCGACTTTCGCTACTTATTTCTTTTTACATCAACCCAGAATATCTGCCAACTGAACGGTGATCCTTTCTTTTCTACTATATAAAAAAAAGTAAAATCACAAAAATACTGAACTCCGAGGAAAATTCAAAAAGGAAAGTCGCCAATCAAATGGCAAAATCAAAAGTTCAAACATCAAACGAATGGATAACAACTGTCATATTCCTGACTTGGTACAGGCATTTTCTTATGTAAAAAATGGTGGATTGAACCTGGTTTTAAAGCTAGCTAAACCTCTCACTTGTATGACAGTCGCATATAATTCCATTAAATGTGACAAGTTAACATAACTGGCCATCTTGCTTAAGGGTGTACTGTATCAAACTTAAGACTTGAAAATTGGTATTTGCTGCTTCTCTGCTAAGCAGATGCATTTTTTAGTAAGAGCAAAGAATGTGTCTAGGTAGGAGAACATGTCTTCTTGCAGACTGTTACCTTGTGAACTAGCACACTTAAAATCCAGCTCAGCCTGTCTGTCTAGTGCAAAGTAGGGTTTATATTCATATCGCATTAACATGTTCTCTTTGTGGATATGCATTTAATTTACCACTAGACTTTAAACAGCCATCCTTCCATTAATTCATAAAAATAGGTACCAATGAGTAGAAGCAAATGCATAGTAGAATTTTTGTCTCGACTTGACGGAGTCAAAAAGCGAGACATAGGTATGCTGTTTCCGGTGTCGGCGTCAACAATGTATTAGTTTGTGATTAGGTCTAGTTTATGGTGAACCACAAGTAGTAGGTCAATGATATTTGGTATGCAGTTGTATAAGCATAGGCACATCTCATTTTCATGGAGATTGTTCAGCCACACTACCTTCAGAATCATGGTTCATCGACCTTGGAAACTGGTAGGGAGAAGTGGTGAGATTTGAAAGAGAAGTGCTCCTTCGCGGCGCTGTGCTACAATGTTTTGATTTTACTATTTTGTAAAGGGTCATATGTAAATAATGTTTCATTTTATATTGTTCAATTCATATCTGAGTATACAATTAAATTAACAGTTCAAATTCAAAATTGTTTAAGTTTAGGTTCTTGTGATAAACTACCGACTAAATATCTAGCACTAAAAAGAATTTTTTTTTATGTCAAAAAGATAAAGAAATTATAATATATTGAATTACAGTTCAATTAAAAACTATCTTGTTTATCATGTTTATGAAATTCAGTGTTTCTCATCAAAAGATATATGACGTTTTTAATGCAATAAATGGATTAAACATTTACTGGAGGCAACTTTTATCACTTTCAAATGAAGTAATAAAACTTATTTTGCCGCCGAAAGTTAGATTGATGTACGCTCTCTGAGTAACAATTACCGGAAGTGCATGCAGTGATAAAAAGTTGTGTTTTTATTAGATAACCTTATGTGTAAAGTATTGCTATTTTAATATCAACATTTGCATTATCAAAATTACAAAAAGGCGAGACATATCTCTGTGATAACAGTTTATTACTGGTATACCTGTATGCTTCAATAACTGAATAGATTGTATTCTTATAATGGCGAATCAGAAGATTGATTGGTGTACATATTTAATGATCATCAGGTATTGGTGTCAAATCTAATGATCGTCTGGTATTGGTGTACATATAAAATGATTGTCAGGTATTGGTGTACATATCTAATGATCGTCCGGTATTGGTGTACATATTTAGTGATTGTCAGGTATTGGTGTACATATCTAATGACCTGGTGTACATATTTAATGATCGTCAGGTATTGGTGTACATATCTAATGATCGTCAAGTATTGGTGTACATATTTAATGATCGTTGGGTATTGGTGAACATATTTAATGATCGTCAGGTATTGGTGTACATATCTAATGATTGTCAGGTATTGGTGTACATATTTAATGATCGTCGGGTATTGGTGTACATATCTAATGATCGTCAGGTATTGGTGTACATATTTAATGATTGTCAGGTATTGGTGTACATATCTAATGATCTTCAGGTATTGGTGTGCATATCTAATGATCCGTCAGGTTTTGGAGACGTATCTCATGATCGTCAGGTATTGGTGTACATATTAATTGATCGTCAGGTATTGGTGTACATATTTAATGATTGCCAGGTATTGGTGTACATATTTAATGATCGTTAGGTATTGGTGTACATATCTAATGATCGTCAGGTATTGGTGTGCATATCTAATGATCGTCAGGTATTGGAGACGTATCTAATGATCGTCAGGTATTGGTGTACATATTAAATGATCGTCAGGTATTGGTGTACATATTTAATGATTGTCAGGTATTGGTGTACATATTTAATGATCGTTAGGTATTGGTGTATATATTTAATGATCGTCAGGCATTGGGTGTACATATTTAATGATCGTCCGGTATAGGTGTACATATCTAATGATCGTCAGGTATTGGTGTACATATTTAATGATTGTCAGGTATTTATATTTTAGATGAATCTGAAGAAAAAGAGAAGAAGCCTGAAGATATAAAGAAAGATGAGGAGAATAATCAAAAGTTTATGTTTAACATTGCTGATGGTGGATTTACAGAGTTACATACCTTGTGGACTAATGAACAGAGGGCGTTGCAGCCTGGCAGGGAACATGAAGTCTGGCATAGACGTCATGATTACTGGTTACTGGCTGGTATTGTCACGTATCCTTTTGATATAAAAAAGTTAATATTGTGTTGTCATAGAGAGAAAAATAATTGCAGGAAATATGAATATTATGGAAACCACAATTCTTCTAATTTTCATGTTTTTCGATAGCTAATTACATGGCATTCAGAATGTACATGACTCACAGTTCAACTGTAGAAAGCTTGCTTTGTGATGTTATAATAAATTATTTCAGAAGAATTTTGTTCTTGTGGCATTGTGAAAGAATACAGGTTAGCAGAATTCTTAGGTAGTCTAGATTTTACTCTATAAATAATTGATCCTTAACATGATGTAGACATGGCTATGGCCGTTGGCAAGATGTCCAAAATGACCAAAGATTTCAGATCATTAATGAACCATTCATCAGTGAACAAGGCAAAGGAAACTTCCTGGAAATCAAAAACAAGTTCCTGGCTAGAAGGTTTAAGGTAAGAACTATGGGAAACAGTATTGCAATTAACAGGGTAAAGGTGACTTCATAAAATTCAAAAACAAGTTCCTGGCTAGAAGGTTTAAGGTAAGAACTATGGAAACAGTATTGCAATTAACAGGGTAAAGGTGACTTCATAAAATTCAAAAACAAGTTCCTGGCTAGAAGGTTTAAGGTAAGAACTATGGGAAACAGTATTGCAATTAACAGGGTAAAGGTGACTTCATAAAATTCCAAAACAAGTTCCTGGCTGGAAGGTTTAAGGTAAGAACTATGGGAAACGGTATTGTAATTAACAGGGTAAAGGTGACTTCATAAAATTCAAAAACAAGTTCCTGGCTAGAAGGTTTAAGGTAAGAACTATGGGAAACAGTATTGCAATTAACAGGGTAAAGGTGACTTCATAAAATTCAAAAACAAGTTCCTGGCTAGAAGGTTTAAGGTAAGAACTATGGGAAACAGTATTGCAATTAACAGGGTAAAGGTGACTTTATAAAATTCAAAACAAGTTCCTGGCTAGAAGGTTTAAGGTAAGAACTATGGGAAACAGTATTGTAATTAACAGGGTAAAGGTGACTTCATAAAATTCCAAAACAAGTTCCTGGCTAGAAGGTTTAAGGTAAGAACTATGGGAAACAGTATTGCAATTAACAGGGTAAAGGTGACTTTATAAAATTCCAAAACAAGTTCCTGGCTAGAAGGTTTAAGGTAAGAACTATGGGAAACAGTATTGCAATTAACAGGGTAAAGGTGACTTCATAAAATTCCAAAACAAGTTCCTGGCTAGAAGGTTTAAGGTAAGAACTATGGGAAACAGTATTGCAATTAACAGGGTAAAGGTGACTTTATAAAATTCCAAAACAAGTTCCTGGCTAGAAGGTTTAAGGTAAGAACTATGGGAAACAGTATTGCAATTAACAGGGTAAAGGTGACTTCATAAAATTCCAAAACAAGTTCCTGGCTAGAAGGTTTAAGGTAAGAACTATGGGAAACAGTATTGCAATTAACAGGGTAAAGGTGACTTCATAAAATTCAAAAACAAGTTCCTGGCTAGAAGGTTTAAGGTAAGAACTATGGGAAACAGTATTGCAATTAACAGGGTAAAGGTGACTTCATAAAATTCCAAAACAAGTTCCTGGCTGGAAGGTTTAAGGTAAGAGCTTTGGAAAGCTGTATCATAATGAACAGGGAACATTATAAAGGTTTTAAGTTAAGAACTTGGGAAAGCATGGCAAGAAATTCAACATATCTTGCTCATTTGATAGAACATTTGCCTTTAGAACGACTGGTCAGATTTTAACCAAATTAACAACATAGATGATGCCGAAAACACCAGAAACATTTAAAACAACATAAATGCATAATAGTTTCTATGATTTGTGTGAGCAAAAGTCTTTGACAAAATTTTCTGGATCTTCTCATGTTAACATCAAATTCACCAAAAAAAAAAAGACAGTTATACGATATAAGATATTTTAACTTGGGACATATATGAGGTGGTGTTGAAGTTGAAGTACACTACTGCATATGAAAGCGAGTTTTATCTTAGCACTTTTATTTGATACCTGATGCTCCTATGTAAAGAATTATACATTGGTTTCTGTTTACAGTTGTTAGAGCAGGCACTGGTTATAGAAGAACAATTGAGGAGAGCAGCTTATTTGAACCTTACACAGGACCCTAACCACCCAGCTATGGCATTAAATGCTAGGTAAATATCTATCCGTATCACTTACTTTACCTGAATGTGATGGACCCTTACTCTCTTAAAATCTGACAAATGGTCCTAACCACCCAGACATAATATTAAATACAAAATAATGAAGAACTCCTTTTGAAACAAAGGAAATTCCATGTTTGGGTGGATGCAAAAGAAAAAACCACAAACTTGCAGAACTTGATTTAACTTGCAGCAAAAGCATGCAAAATAAAATGCAAAAACAGGAGAGTATGATTCTAGTTCACTGCTTCAGATATTTATGATTGTACATGTTCATCTATGTATCTACATATTTATCTATTTACAGATTTGCTGAGTTGGAATGTTTGGCAGAAAGTCATCAACACCTGTCTAAAGAATCTCTGGCTGGTAACAAACCGGCTAATGCTGTATTACATAAAGGTATGGACCTAATGTCTTCAACCCCTCCCAAAAAACAAACAAAACAAAGACAACAAAATCTGTAATGGAAAAGCATGACTTATGGCAAACATGCTAATGCTTTATTACATAAAGTTAAGGTCTATGTATCTTAAGAAAGTTATAGACTAAAATACATTTTCCTATATATGTGCTAATGCTGAATAAAGTTTACTTTTCACAGAGGCATAATGAACATTGGAAATAAAAACAAAATGACATGTGAATTAGTTTGATAAATTTATGACAAAGTGGTGATTTTCTATTTCTGTATTGGACTGAAGTGTCGAGTTTCTGCTTCAGTATTGATAAAGTTTTGATTTTCTGTTTTTTTCTGTTTCAGTATTAAATCAATTGGAAGAACTCCTGAGTGACATGAAACAGGACGTCAGTCGTCTGCCAGCAACACTTGCCAGAATACCGTCAGTCAGTCAACGACTGCAGATGTCCGAGAGAAGCATCCTGAGCCGATTGGTCAATCCAAATCAGGCCTCTTCATCAGGTCAAGCTGCCCCCATATCCTCTGCTTCACTAAATACTACCACCTCTGCCATGCTGGCTGGAATGTCTCAGGCCACCTATCTCACAGCAGCAGCTGCTCTCCCTGGCGCTTATTCCCAAAATCTTCCTGGTTTCAGACCTCAATTTGGCATTCCACAGTCGCCTTTTGGTCAAGGTAATGCACAGTTATCAACACTACAAACCTAATGGATTTTGGTTATTACAAGATTTGCTTTCAGTACGGTGAACATGCCTACCCAGATATTAAAAAACAAAAGAAAGCTGTTTATATATTAGAATGTTCTGTATGCTGTCAAATGTGAAATTTTTCTTGAGGGGTTTATTTTTGCTAATTTTGTGAATAAAATAAAAGCATGAAAGAAGGTCACAATTAAGGACAATAAAAACAGAAAAATAAATCCTCATGAACCAGTTTGTTTTTTGAAGTTTAACCACTTTATAGTAATTTCCATACAATTATTTTTATTAAACATGAAGTAAATTTTGACCAATTGCATGATTATCCTCTAATTTTTAAAATCAAATATTGTGAAAATTGATCATTCATGTACATTTGTATCTCATGGCTTAGTTGATGGAGGTTTGAAATGAGGAGTTTGAATATCTAGAGAAATAAAGAAATTATTGATTAAATTAAGTTACATGAAATAAGCACTTGATTCTCTTTTTTCAAGGGTGACAAGAAGTGGGTAGAGCTGGTGAAAGTTTATCACTTTTTTTTCTTTCTTTAAACAATTCTTAAAGGGGCGAAAGATAAAAGGTGAAAATGTAAATTTTTACATTTCTCTGTATGAAGTTGGGTAACTTATTTTACTTGATGGAATATTTAAACTGCTCATATTTATAACATGTTAAACAAACTAAAAATCTATTTCATATGGCCTATTATGAAAAATCTGACAGCACCAACCAGAAAACCCTACGATTACAAATATTCACTTAGTATGGCCTAATCATGAAGATTATTACTTTCAGGACCATTAGGATTTCCCATGATTCCTGGGTTACCAGGACAACCTGATATAAGTACAACAATGTCAGCCATTTTGAGTGGTATGTCAGATGTAGTGTAGCTGCCTTCAGTCATTTTTATTTTACAGAAATTTTTGCTGCTTTGCTGAATTTTTCTTTTTTCTTTTTTAGTAGAAGAGTTTGCAATTGACTGGGTGTACAAACTTCTGTCAATGTTGTCTATGTGCTTGTCTTTTTTATTTAAAGCTTAAAGTAGATGTTATTTTGTGAATGTTTAGCTGTTGTTTTTGTGTACTAGTAGAAAATGGTAATCTTTACCAATGACATTATCTCATTATCTTTATTTCATTTTGCTAGTAGGAAAATGGTATCCTTTATTATTTAAGAATTACCTGCGTTTCTTAACTGCAGTAGAAAATGGTATCAGTTATAAGCAAAAAGTCCGCTCCCTTTTTTTGAAACTAGAAAATTCACCCTTTTACATTTAGAAGTTATCTAACTGAATGTGCATGTAATATTCAAAGAGACAACTATTTTGAAATTGTTAAAACCTAAGATGAAGGGAAAAATAAAGATGTCCCTGTTCTAGCTTTTGTAACAAATAATGTTATAAGATAAAAAAAGATTTAGTGACAAAACAATATTTCTGGCTTTCATAGAGAATGTATGGATAGATTTCTATGGAAAACACAAGAATAATCTAGAAGGAATAACAGAAGGCAGAAGAAATAAGATAAAAATTAATAATCGAAGTTCCTAGGAAGTTAGAGGTTCAGTCTGGATAGGGTTTACAGAATAGAGAATAATGGACAAAAACTGCAGAATAAAGGGCAAACACAATAAACATGATAAAGAATAGAAAAAATAAGCAAAACAAATAAAGAAAACAGAATAATCTGGTGCTGAAATATTAGGAACAGGGAATAATGGTCGAAATAAATAAAGAATAGAGAAAAGGGGTCTCCAAACAAATAAAAATTAAAAGAATTAAGAATTGAAATACCTTTATCAAGACCCTTATTTGAGTATGGAAAAGAAAAAGGCAGCTTCTTAAAATAATTATATGATGATGGATATAACATCCAGTGGCAAATACTACATGCATGTCACGATGAGAGAAAAAAATAATTGTTAATTATAAATATCCTGTGCACCTCGTTCTGTATTGACAGTCTGGCAAAACAGCAATTGTGTGGATGCAATTTTTTTTCACTGAAAAAAATTGACAGCAAACATTCATGGAATTTTAGCTTCTACAAAAACTGGTTGAGTTCTACAGTGCAAACTGGGTGAGATGAGTACAACACTCTAAATTTTATGACAAGAATTTCAAGAACACATTTTTGTTTACAAAAATATTCTTTTAATCATCTTTCCTGTATAAGGAGTTGATGAGATAATGCTTTCTTTGTATTTACAGCTCTTTTCATAATGCTAGCAAGACAAAGGTTTGTTTGGCTTGCTTGCTTTGTTTGTATCAATGTTTGCTCAAGCATTGTAATTAAGATTGACATCTGAAAACAACATAAAAAGGTGGATTTGAACTTGTATACATTAATAATCAAATTTACCTTTACACAAGTTTAATCAACTTATATTGTTTGCAGATGTCAATCTTAATTACAATGCTTGAGCAAACATTGATACAAACAAAGCAAGCAGGCCAAACAAACCTTTGTCTTGCTAGCATTATGAAAAAAGCTGTAAGAAAAAAAAAATCATACCCATTTCTTATATCTTGTCACCATGTTAACATGGAGTGTATAGTTTATAGAATTAATGTGCTTTAAAGAAATAAGGAGATGTGGTATGACTGCCAAATAAAGTGGATGTAAGCATTTAAAAAAAATAGCCGTTATAATTCAATAAGGTAGCAATTTCAACAACTGATCTGTTGACCAAAAAAGTTTTTGAAGAAACCCTCATAAAAACATAAAGAGCTAAAAAATTAGGATTGGTGGAAATTTTTCTTTGGGGGAAGTTTCAGTGGTTGATTGTTGAAGAGAACAGCTTATTATATTTATATGCATCAAAATGTCTGTTTATTTAAAGGTGTGCTTCTGTGTATTGTGTACTATTTGTTAGTCAGTTGCAAACTTGTGTAAAAATAACAAATTTTAGTCAAGTTGTAAACCCTCTATTTATTTTGTCTATCAATCATAACAAAAGTAAAAGGTCCAGTTTGGCCAATGAGAACATTGCTTGCTGGACAATATTCAATGATAAAATGATTGGATAAAAGGTCCAGTTTGGCCAATGAGAACATTGCTTGCTGGACAATATTCAATGATAAAATGATTGGATAAAAGGTCCAGTTTGGCCAATGAGAACATTGCTTGCTGGACAATATTCAATGATAAAATGATTGGATAAAAGGTCCAGTTTGGCCAATGAGAACATTGCTTGCTGGACAATATTCAATGATAAAATGATTGGTTATCAACTTTTAATAAGTATTTCAGATTGATGGCTGCACTACTCTGATTGATTACAGAGACTTATATTGGTGAAAATCATTTTCAATCATAGCATCAAATACAAATAGTCTATTTTACAATTCTGTACTAGGAGATAATTAAAAATGCTTTTTCAATATTGTTGATTCCTTAGTTACTACAAAAGCATATTCTACAAAAGCTGAATTAATTTGCTTGGTAGATTTGTTTGGAAGTATGCTCAAAGATTACAATTAAAATGGACACTTGCTGACAATGACATAGGAGGAGTTTCAGTTTGTTTTGAAAAAAAAACTGAGAATTGATTGGACATCTGATATAATCAATATCTCAGAATTAATTGAAATGCATCAGCAAACTTGGCGAGCACACAAACCAAACTTTTGTTGAATATTCCATTGTAGAAAAACTCTTTTGGGTGCTAGTTAAAGAAATTATATTTAAAAAGATTTTTACATGTTGGTGTGTACACAGTCATTTTCAATAGTTTTAAAATACATCCCCGATGTTTGCCCTGTTTTTGTGCCACTTTGAAATCTTGTAGAATAGTTTATTTTACTCCCTTAAGCTTTTACCCATCTTGCTTTGTTTAAGTGCTTGAAATGCACAAGGACCAGTATTAAATTTTATAGAATATTAAAATGTTTCAAATTATGGTATATTTAGAGATTATTGCATGCATGTATTAATGCAATTGTTGATCAATTGGTCAAAGTGCAAGGTTTAATTAATATAAATATTCATGAAGATCAGGAATGATATCAGAATGCAATATTTTATTTGTCTGATTTTTCACAATAATGTTTATGAGATCTAAACCAAGAAAATATCCTTTACAGCCATGTTTAGGAAAACCTTTTTAATTTCTCAAATTTTGGAAAATTGGTTGTCATTGTTACAAAACCAGCCTGTCAGTTGGTGTCGGAGCTTTAAAAAATTAAAAGCTTACACTTTCTCAATGCTGTTCATTAGTCTCTGCAACTTCCAAGTCGTAGGCTCTTGAAATATGCAGGGGTTAAAAATAACTTCTGTTTTTATTCTACTTATCATTTTACAGATATTGATATGTTTAATATACTTGATACTTAAATACCATCTATATTTGCTTATTATTTTTTTTTTTTAGATTTGATACATAAATGAATTTTTTTTTGCTTTTAGATGCAATTTTGTGATTCGAGTGAAAAGTTAACTCATCGAAATATTCCAAGAATATTGAGATGTACTGATTATATCATTATATATAGAAAAATCGGTTCAATTACTAGTTTTGTTGGCTAGTTCTTTTTATAAAGTGACTAGTTAAAACTTAATTCTTTAGTCTTTATCTAGTCTATTATGAGTTAACTAGAAGATATAAGATCCATGTGATCAGCTGTTCTTTTCAGACACTTTTTCAATGACTCACTATTGCCAATTGGAATATTAATTAAATTATGAGTTTATTTTTTGCAGGAGGACTTCCAGGTCAAATGTCAGCATTAAAACAGAGTCCAGCACAACCTAGTCCCTCTCACAGATCTCCGGCTCCCACTCCTGGTATTTATTTAATGAATTGTTCACTTAACAGAAATACATTTGTCTATCATTTTGTCTTTAAAAATAACATTCGGTTTAAACCAGAAATAATTATAAGCTTCATAGATCATGCCATGTGATTTTGCCAATCCAGTGACCAATTTCAAATTAAGGTTGCACTCCACAGTTGGATGTATAGTATACCGTTTTGGCCATATGAATATTTTGAATTTGAAAAACTTTTGGTATAAAATTCATTTTTAGATAGCGTAAGAAAAATCTGAATTAAACAATGAATACAAGGCAAAAAGCACACAAGTTTTATTTTATTTTAATTGATTACCATAATTAATATAAAGGAAGAAAGAAAGGCAAAAGACTAAAATATTTTATGTTCAGTGTGTTGTGCCAAAATGGTGGTTTTATTATGTAAACCAACTAATTTGTTCATGTTTTAAAAATTGACCTTTGAAAGTAGAAAAATTATGTAAATATAAATCGTCTTGAATATGTTTAAATTTGGTTCCTTTTCTTATCTCTTAATACACCAGAAAGTTAAAAGTCGTGAAAATACATCACTCTAAGTCACTTTGAAGGAGCTTACCTGAAAATTAGTTGGTATACAGTATTTCACAATACACTCACGAAACCTTGAGCAGGTCAACATAAAAAATAACCAAATTAGCATGGTTATCATGATGAAATGAACTTACTTTTGAAAACCAATGATAATAATAGCATGGTGCACATATATTTTACCAACACAGGACCATCAGGCTTTGATCAGTCTCCATTTTTATCGAGTGAATCGTTCCCATGGGTTGTCACGTCTGAATCGCTAAGCAAGACGATAGAGAAGACAATGCTTAGTCAAAGTATGTCCAAATAAAGAGGCATGTTGATTTTTACAATCTAAGCATGTGCCTTTCGCCAAATGAGCATGTGCCCTTCGTGCTTTTGCTGATGGTGTGTTCATTTTTTGGTGTTTTATCTGTAGTAAATTGATATCAATAATTATTATGATTATTACTTCATTTTATTATCATAGCTTTATCATTTAATATGTAAAGGTTTTCATGTGCCATTTGAGATGCAATGAAAAAATATTTTAGGAAACATCAAGAATCCAGGCAGTACTTTTAGACATTTTTTGGCATGCTATTTCAATTTCAGCCTTAAACAAGTAAATTAAATTTAATGCCATGCTTATAAAAACACGAAAACATTTGGACTGACTCTAAGAATTCCGGACTAAAATGAATATTCTTTATAAAAGGGGTTAAAAAAAAAAAAATTGACATTCTTATAAAGGGGTCCAAATATCAATCAGACCTGCTCCAAAACTGCCTGAACAAGATTGACTGCTAAAATGACCTTACAGTTTGTAAAAATGATAGTCAACAAAAGCCTTTAATAATGAGACTCTGTCAAGACCATGATTAAGACAATACCATACAATCTATGGAACACAGCACTCCATATGTCAGTAAAGATAGACCCTGTAGACATGGTAGAAGGAAAGACAGTTTTTTATGCCCCACCTACGATAGTAGAGAGGCATTATGTTTTTCGGTCTGTGCGTCCGTTTGTTCGTCCGTCTGTCCCGCTTCAGGTTAAAGTTTTTGATCAAGGTAGTTTTTGATGAAGTGAAGTTCAATCAACTGGAAAAGTTAGTACACATGTTCCCTATGATATGATCTTTCTAATTTTAATGTCAAATTAGAGTTTTGACCCAAATTTCACGGTCCACTGAACATAGAAAATGATAGTGCGAGTGGGGCATCCATGTACTATGGACACATTCTTGTTCTTCCTCATATCATGCACTTGTCTGGAAACTTGTGGTATAGATGTAGTGAACAATGATGATTGAGGAAAGAATACAACACTTGAGACTACAACAAGAGTTATATATTTATACTGTGTGAAAAATATCAAATTGCATACTGGCAACTGAGACCTCTGCCATTCTGCATCTTTAAAAGTTGCACCACAGTAAATCTTCCCATATGAATTGTATTCTGCATGACTGATTTTATTTGAATGGAAACCAACTGTAACACTTGTTATAGCATGGCTTAGATATTCATGATACTAAAATTATAAACTATAAAGTTCAAGATTAAATTAGATAAAGTTCAGTATTGAATTACAGATGATGGTCAAACTAATCATCATTGCATGGCTACAGTTGCTGGACATATCTTTATAACTGCTTTGGATAGCCGTTTTAATAGGCAATAAAATGGAGACCTAATGCATTGAAATTTTTCTGTATTTTTTTTAACTTGCTTTGTTGATAAGAATTCATTATCAGACCTGCATGATTGTTACATCAATTTATGTTGTTTGTAAAAATATACAACAGTTAAAAACATCATGTGAAGAACATGCGCATCAACAAATATACAAAGGGATAAACAAAAAAAAAAAATCACATTCTGAAGGATGTAAGGATAATAAAAAGTGTTTGAGGGTGAGCAGGTCATAAAAAAATTGATGTGTTAGGGTTATAAGGTAATGCATTATCCTGAGGGTTAAAATGGAGGTCAAGGGTTAGAGGGTAATACAAGATCTGATTTTCTTAGGGTGATATGGTACATGTAATGCAATATCCTCAGTGTTAAAATGTAGGTCAAAAGTTGAGGGAAATGCAAATTTGATGTGTCTAGGGTTATAAAGTAATACTATATTCCAAGGGTTAATTCAAGGTTAGGGGTTATAGGTTATACAAGATTTGATGTTTTAATGGTAACAGGGCAATACAATATACTTGAGGCTAAAAAAGATATATACCAAATTTCACATTCTAGGTGACCAAATAATTTAAGCTTTGGTTAGCAAAAACATTAAATTTCCCATGACTGGAAAAATTATATAGAGCATAGTATCTTAGCCTACCCTACAGTTGTTTAAAGGAAAATAAATAGTACAGAAATTATTTTGTACAAAATGTAACAATCAAATTACGTAAAAAAAGAAGATAATCTTCATCGGATGTGCCCAAAACCAAAAGTTTGGTAAGCCAGTTACATAAAATATTTAGAAATAACCTTTGACAAAAAAAATCTGCTTACACTGTTACAGTTGTAAAAAGATGGGGTTGGACATTCACAATTCAATATCTTTTTGCAAGTCAATGAAATGTATAGGGTTAAGCAGGAAACAGACATATAAGTTTGTTGGCTTATTAATGAAATGATGCGATGAAATATTAACAGTAATTGAATATTTGTAGGACCAGATTCCGGGAAAGGTGAGCCAAAAGTGAATGGTGGAAAGAGTGTTATATGTCTGGATGAATAGCTGTTGTACATATCATGCAAGTCATTCCACGTGGAATATCGTATTTATTGACTCTCTGAACTTACAATATCATTTATCGTTGGACTAAAGCATTTGTACACTCATCATAACTCATTGGACTATTGCAGACGTTACATTGGCTTGTTAGCAGACGGTCAGATGTTGCTATAACTCATTGGACATTGGCATTCAGCTGTATCATAATTCATATTTTCAGAATCTAAAGGATTATGGGAAATTTTATTGTTTGAACACTAATATGAAAACAAAGCTACACCATTGGTCAAATGTCCATGGTTAAGGAAGGTTTTAACCAATGGCAATGCATGGTGTACGCTTTTGAAATTATTTCCCAGAATGCATTAGATTCTGAAATGGTTAATTCATTCATAATTCATTTACCATTGAACTGCAGCAGCATAAGCAGAAAATTAAGCTGTGTACAAATATATTGCTTTACTTGAGATCCACACAATTTCTTGTTCTCTGATGTTTTTGTTAAAATGTTGTGCGACTTAATTTATATTGTAATGCATTCGTCAATTTCTTTTTCTGTATTTTTTTCGTTTGTTTAATAAACATGGTGCATAAATGTTGCTAACCCTGTTAAATGACACTGATCCTATTGGAATTTTGAATGTATTTTAATGGATGTTTTTATTTTCATAGCTTGTGACATTGGTGAACATGTAAATTCCATAAAGTTTCAGTGCATTTCAGTAATATGAAGGCAGATCTTTAAAATTGTTTATACACAAAATATTTCAATTGTTTTCACTGTTGACTAAACCCATTTAGGAAATGGGCTTCTGTTATTCTAGACATTGTATACCATAATGCTAGAAATAGCTTTAAAATGCTATATTTTTGTCATTTGCAAATGCATCAAAGATGTATTTTTTTTTTAAATTTCTCAACCACAGCTATTTCAAACAGTAAATACGTGTCACTTCTAAAATGGTTCAATTCAATGGTATATTGAAATAAGATACAAGGATGTGTCTATTAAAGGGTCTGTTAACACTATGCACCATGGTAATGTAGTGAGAAATACTTGTCACTGGACAACAAAAGAGATTTTTTTGTTGACTCAAAGAACTACTGTTACTAAATTAAAAATAATGTTTTTGTCGCAAAAATTTATCGAAGGAAATCCAATATGTTTAATGGGTAGACTTGGATTTAGGGAATTCTTTGAATCAGTAATGTGTTTGTTATAGTCATTTTCATTAATGATTTTCAAGCATTGTGTAGCATAACTAAAATAATCTGTGTTACATAGAAGCTTATAATGTATAAATGAAATTTGTTGACTGAAACGTACCAGTGGTTTTTCAAGAGATTGACCTTTATCTAGGTCTTAACTCCTTTAGTTAAATCAATTTAAAAGTGTTGTTGAAAAAATTGATAAACTTGCTGTTACAATTTTTGTAGAAATAGGTGCTTTTTTTCTTGCTTTACAAAATCTTGTTACAGAAATTTATTTTTGTACATAACATTTTTCTGTTTTTTTATATAAGATTTTGAACAGTTAGATTTTAGACGTGATCATGAAAGTGTTTTATAATGAAATAAGGATGAATTTTTAAACACCACATTAATGAAACTAGAAAAATTACATCAACATTGTACTAGTTCATTATGGCAAGTTAATGTTGAGGTTGGAAATAAAAGGCCAGCTGTAATCTGTGTTGTTATATGTTAATTAAACATGTTAAAGAAGACGAATGTAAAATATTCAAATAAGTAGAATAAGACAATTATCCACCATACTCCAAATGACGTGAATGTATGAAACAAAGGTCATAGTTATGGCCTTCAACAATGAGCAAAACTTGTATAGTATAGACAGCTTTCAAAAGCAGGTCATGACAAAAAGTGAAACAATATAAATGGGGAAAAAAAAAACCGGAACGGCCTCATTTATGACAAAACTACGAAAATTGTGGTTTAACTGGTGGACATTGACCTACATTACACTGAAGCTAAATGGTTAAACTGGTGGTCAATCACTTGCATCACAATATAAATCTTCATGGTTAAATTGAGGTCATTGACCTACATCACACTGAATCTAAATGGCTAACCTTGTGAGTCTGACATTACGCTGAATCCTCATGGTTAAACTGCGAGTCATTAACTTACATTATGCTGAATCTTCATGGTTTAACTGAGGAATTAACCTACATCACGCTGAATCTTCATGGTGTAACTGAGTCATTAACCTACATTATGCTGAATCTTCATGGTTAAACTGTGAGTCATTAACCTACATCACGCTGAATCTTCATGGTTAAACTGAGTCATTAACCTACATCATGCTGAATTTCATGCAAATGGTTAAACTGGGAGTCATTAATCTACATCAGGCTGAATCTGCATGGTTTAACTGAGTCATTAACCTACATCAGGCTGAATCTTCATGCATAAGGTTGAACTGGGAGTCATTAACCTACATCACTGAATCTTCAGTTCAGAGTTCAGTTCGTCAGTCTGAGTTAAAAATCATTGAACAAACAGGAATTTTAAAGGGACTGATAAAATACTATGCCTTGTCGACAGTTTTCATTACAACTGAGTTCACCATAACTAGGTTTGACTGTACATTCAAACAGCTTCACCATAACTAGGTTTGACTACATTCAAACCGCTTCACCATAACTAGGTTTGATTGTACATTCAAACAGCTTCACCATAACTAGGTTTGATTGCACATTCAAACCTATATATAAAGCTCACCATACGACCAGAGAAAACTCTTAATGAGAGATGTGACCTTTGAATTGAGGTTACTGAACAGGTATGACTACACGAGGGTCGTAATGGGGGTACCTTAATGACGAATAACGGTAATAAATCTTGCCAAATGAGGTTAACGTTAATTTTTTGGTGCATGACGATAAAATGCACACTTTAAGACGATAAAAAAATCGACTGATTTTGACGAATCACGTTAAATTTTTTTCAAAATTAACGGTAACGATAATTATTTGAGACCTCTGACGAATCACGATAAGGATATTTTGACGAATCACGGTAAAATTTTAACCAATTTGACGCTAAAGGTAGCCAAAAATGACCGTTTGACGCCTAACGGTAAAGGAATTCCCACCCACATTCATGGGGACAAGAAGCCAGTGACCAGAGAAGACAGGTTTTTGTTTAAAAAAGGTGACATTTAAAGCAGATTTTACTGTACATACACAACTTGTACATAATTTAAAACAAAGAAGTCTACATGAAAGGTTTAAAAGTTTATTAAAAAAATATCAATTTAACAATATTCAATTCTTAACAGTTTAATATTGCAGTAAAGATATACTTAGATGAACACATCTAATAGAATATAACTTAATTGCTTAGTATTTTATGAAAACCTGTCTATATTTAACTATTGAAAGAACAAAAATTTGCTCCACAAGATAAATTACTGGAATCAAATCACAGTAAGACCTGTTTCAAGAAGTTGGTCGATATAGATCTACGTTTTACATAAAGACTAGTTTTAATGTATACAATAAATACAAAATTAAAAGTCCCGAAACATTACATATCTACGACATTAAAAAAATGACCTGAAAAAGCTGCCTTTAATGTGCCCTTTTGGATTTAATTTCACAAGAAACACACTAAAAAAAACTAGACAAAGTGATGCCACCACACTCCACTCTGAAGTAACTTTAACAAAGTCAATGTAGGACTTTTGAGATATTATTGTGTCTGGGAGACGCAAATGATGCCCCCGTAGATGCAAAGTGTTATTTTAAAATACACAAAGTTGAGCATGAAAGCACATAGGTCTATGGTTCACTGTAAGAGGAGTTATCCGGAGACGCTATGCACTTCTTATGCAAGTATATACTCCAAAAATGACAAAGTTCAACTACCTCCCAAAAAATGCAGTTCCCAACAAAAATCAAAACCTTGACCACATGCACACCTTCAATATATGTACAAACAGCCAGCAAAGTGAAAACTTCCCACCATTCAAACTGTAGGAGGAGTTATCTGGAATAGCTATATACCCATAATGGGACGGACAGGGGTAAAACAATATGCCCCTTAACTTTCAGTTGCAGGAGCATAAAAAAGGAAAAAACAAACTTGTAAGTTACAGCTCTGGTTGAGTTTACTTTTTCCACCTGTCGGTAGAGGTTTCAGGGTTGGCTTATGTATATCATCAACTTGGCTTTTGTATAAGGTCAATACAAGGTTGTATCCACCCAACAGACAAATACCCACCAAGGAAGGTCGAGTTTGATATATGCCTGTTGGTTGATATACCCTGGCACTGACCTCAAATGAAAGCTAGAATTATTATACTGTTAACTCGAGATACCAACAAGTTCCAATTGTTTTACAATTAAAAAAAGATTGCACACAGAGTTATGAAGATAGGAGTGGGTAAGCCTATTTATAGCCTTAGTATATAAGCTAGCTAATGCTTCTTACCACTCTACTCGGCTGCTTAGAACTAAGTGTTCACTGTGGATTAGGATAAAAGTCTTAAGACTGACATATGATTTGTTGCTTTTAAATAATCCTAAGATAGGAAATGCAGATGCACTTTAAGATGTGTGATTGTATGAGAAAACTATTCACCGGAGACCAAATGATGTAGAAGTTTAAAACAACTATAGGTCAACAATGAGCAAAATTCATATCATAAAGTAAGTAATAAAAGGCCCAATTGTGACAAATGTAAAATAATTCAATGAGAAAACTAACGGCCTGATATTTAATAAACAAATATTTTGTTAAACAGACTTTCTTCATAAAGAATGAACTTTTCAGGTCATTTCATTATAAAAATAAAGTATTATTGATCAATCAAATAGCTTTCTTCATATCTCTGATCTATGTGGACAAGTCTAGGTGGGTATTCACATAAACAACTTTCACTACTTATAAGAACTGAAGTTTCAATGCATACACAAACTCCTCCCCAATGAAAACAAAAATACTACTTTAAACAGTGAAGAATCAGATTTAAGTTTAACTGTTAAAGTCGGAATGTCCTGACCCAAAATAATTCCCTCAAAGACATCTCCCTATGCAAATTGTTTAAACAATAAACTAGAGGCTCTAAAGAGCCTGTGTCACTCACCTAGGTCTATGTGCATATTCAAAAAGGACTCTCCAACATTGTAGATGAGAATAGAATTCATGACAAAAATCTCTGTTATGTTGATCTTGTATTGCTGATCATTTAGTCTTTAGTTTCACTCTATCTCCTTTAGTTTTGCTCAAAACACAAAGAGGGTAAAAAATCCTTATTTAAGGTGCTGGGCAATCACACCTATAAATATGATAAAGAGTGACAGCCTACTTCTATATCAGCGAAATGTGACTTGTTAGTAGATCTTGCCTTGCATTTTATACGACCGCAAACAAATTTTGCGGTCGATATTGGTATGACGTTGGCGTCGTCATCCCAAGACACATTGGTTTTCGCACTCTAACTTTAGTTTAAGTATATAGATCTCTATGAAATTTTACCATAAGGTTCAATACCACAAAGGAAGGTTGGGATTGATTTTGGGGTTATGGTACCAACAGTTAAGGAATAAGAGGCCAAAATAAGCATTGTTGTAACTTCCAGACATAACTTGTGTGTTAGTGTATGGATCTCTGACATTGTACCACAAGGTTCAATATCACAAAGGGAATGCTGGGATTGATTTTGGGGTAATTACGTCAAAATTTGAGGAATTAGGGCCAAAAAGGGCAAAAACAAGCATTTTTCTAATTTCATGACAATAACTTGTGTAAGTCAATGGATTTCTGAAATTGTACTACAAGGTTCCATATCACAAAGGAAAAGCTGGAATTGAGTTTCGGGTAATTGCCCAAAACGTTTAGGAATAAGGGCCAAAATAAGTATTTTCTAGTTTCCAGACAATAACTTGTGTTCAAGTGTATGGATCTCTGAAATTGTACTGCAAGGTACCATACCACAAAGGGAAGGCTGGGATTGATTTTGGGGTAATTGCCTCAAATTTTAGGAATGAGGGGCCAAAAGGGCAAAACAAGCATTTTTCTAGTTTCAGGACAATAACTTGTGTGTAAGTGTATGGATCTTTATGAAATTGTACAAGGTTCCATGTCACAAAGGGAAAGCTGGGTTTGAGTTTGGGGTAATTGCCCTAAACTTTTAGGAATTTGGGGCCAAAAGGGCCAAAAACAAGCATTCTTCTAGTTTCTAGACAATAACTTGTGTTCAAGTGTATGGATCTCTGAAATTGTACTGCAAGGTACCATACCACAAAGGGAAGGCTGGGATTGAGTTCGGGGTGATGAATCATAAGGGGTTCAAAACTTGGGGGATTTTGTTTTCCTTGTTTTCCTTTTTTTTTTTTTTAAATTTTCCATTTTAAATTGGTTATTTCTGATTTAGATATAAAAGCAAATAATAATGATATGGTTTGAATAGGTTAATTAAAAATTTTAAGTTCTTAGACCACATTCATTCTGTGTCAGAAACTTATGCTGTATCAAATATTTAATCACAATCCAAATTCAGTGCTGTATCAAGCTTGAATGTTGTGTCCATACTTGCCCCAACTGTTCAGGGTTCACCTCTGCGGTCGATCGAGCTGCGACCAGCGGATCATTTTAATGTGATTTAAGTGTCTATTTATCTTTTATAAATTTTATCATGTAAGGCAAAACCCCACAAAATGATAAAATCGTCATTAAAGGGCAATAACCCCAAGGAGACATTGGACGATTTCCTCTATATTGTCTTAAAGTAGATCTTGTCTTACTGATCATTTTGCTTATCTAAGTTTTTATCTATCTATTATAATTTTTAAGATATAAGGCAAAATTGCAAAAATTTGGTAAAATTATCATCAAAGGGCAATAACTGTAATAAGTAGTCGGTTGATGATTTTGATGATGCAAAACTTATTTGTAGAACTTGTCTTGCTGATCATTTTGTAATTTAATGTTTCTCTGTATCCATTATAGTTTTCATGATAATAGGCAAAATGAAAAAATGGTAAAATTTTTCATTTAAGGGCAATAACTCCTATAAGAAGTCGTCTGAAAATTTTGACATAGAGAACATTTGGTAGAGCTCAACATTCTGAACATTTTGCTCCCGTCAGATCTTCTCTATTCATAACGGTTTTCAAAAGACTCAATTTTCTTCCCTGCAACAAACCTAGTCATGATATTCTGTTGATCATTGAGCAAGGATCCCAAGCTAAGTTTAAAAGTAAATGAGTTAATATATCCCTGTGTGATAAATGTTTCGTTAGCTTTATATAAACAAGAATACAAAACCAATAAATAATATTAAAAACAATATAAATATATGAAAAAAATATATTGCCCAACAAGTCCTGTCTACGACAATTATTCTAGCTCTTAGTACAGTTCATATTGTGTTTAGTCCATTTACTTCTATAATGTTAAGTGGAAAATTATTTGCTATTTTCACAATTTTGGAAAATTGCAAAACAACATTCTCACAGGAAAAAACCATGAAAATATAACCTCGTGAAATACTTTGGCCCCAGATATTACGAAATTTGAACTCTGTGAAAAATAAAAACTTTAAAGTTATATGCAAGGAATGTAGTTTTAAATAATCTTGAATATAAACAACAGATGAATTAATAAACTTTAAAAAGATTTTTAATCAAATGATAACTTAATCAAGCTTTAATAGAGATTTGTTTTTCTAATGCAAAAAGGGATATGGTGTATAACTTCATGACACAAATTCCTACACTCACTTGGCAAATCCAAGGCAGAAAAACAGCACTTTAATTTCTGTTCTTCATCCTTGGATTATTGTGTTCTTAACACAGATACCAAATATACATAAAATAATCCGAAAATTCATTAAAAATGGAGAATATCAAAATAATCCCCAAAAACCCAAACTTCATTAATATTAAATGGAACAACTTCACAACAAATTCAACAAATAAGTTTCCAAAATCTTTGAAACTCATTACTAAAAAGAATAATTTCACAATAGACAAAAAAACCAAACAAATTGTTATAATGATACCTTTTATAACACATTGATGATGTCTACTACTAGGAGAAAGAAACAAAGGATGTCCATTAACCGACTAAAAAATTTATAGGACGGACAATTATGTACCCTTTTCTAAGAAATTTAATAAAATTAGTATTCCTGATTATGTTTATAGAGTTTGTAATAAATAATATCATTGAATATGATTTCTTCAAACTGAAAAGTAAAATGTAATTTAAACTGTTCTCTACATGAACTTCTAGGCTACAACACATCATCTGTACAGACCCTTGCAAGGTTCTATAAAATTCTGGTCACAAGCCTGCAACTTTATACTTGTGAATACTTGTACAATGTTTTAAGGGTTTTCACTATCTAAGTGTACCTGTACTGTTTTATAAAGTAATAAACATCTGAAGATTTTATGCGGTTTTTTTCTCGCTTTATTTGCATTTAATGATGAGTTCAAAATTTTAATTGAATTTATCTGGCAATCAAATTTTAGAGGTAGTATGAAAAAGATAATTTTGCACAGTAGAAATTTTCATTAAATTTTCAATAAATCCAAGATATAAATATTATTACTTTTGATGGTTTCAAATTCATTAGTAGCAAGAAGTTTATATGTTCTTTTACCCATAAAACATTTCCAATTGATACAAGGTAAAAGTAAACTTTACATGGGGAATTCTTAGTCCATCTTTCCAAAGGTCTGAATAACTCAGGATTATTCCAAATGTATGAAGGCATCCTCCCTCCCCCACCCAAGACCCTTACCCATACAATTTTAATGCATTTTCTTTGAAGAATTGTTTTGAACCCCACTACTATATTATTAATATAAAATGCCTTCCCCAACCCTTCCCTCTACATATCATTCTAGTATTGCCCTAATATGATTGTAGTTTTAATTTATGTCGACTTTTCTAAATGCTTCATACATAACTGACTTATTCCATACAATCAAGTCAAAGTTTCATTCAATCCTAATAAGGTCTCTATACTAGGAACATTTCCATGCATCTAATGGTAGTCTGTCTAACTGCCGTACTCTTCTTTGTCGCCATAAATACCAGAAAATACCTATCACTACACACAGGAATGATTCTATATAATATCCGTCAATCTCTGTTTGACAGCTGCCTCCTGCTGATGTACAAGCCTAAAAATAGAAATTGATATATATCACTTTACCATACAGTGTACTGTCAACTAGACTTTAAAATTTTTTTCACTTTTTTCCCACGATTTTTTAAGGAATGAAAAGGGATGAGTATTATACAAAACTGTGTACTATACACTGCTATTTACAGTATTTCATAGCTTCATCTGGCAAATGTGCGATCCTACATATAAAAATCAAAGATACTATATCTCTCTCTCACAATTTCAAGGCTTTCAGTGACTGCAGTTTAAAACTAACAAGACCAATATTGGGTCTAGACCTATGTCGCTATATGCAATTGATTGAGGTAACATGTACTGGAGCTTAACTGATTATTCCTTTTACCGAAAATTTTCTTTGTACAATGAGTGTTGTAAAATTTCAAATTATATACAAACAAGAAGTGGTTGCTCAGTGAATTTATAATTGGTAACTTGCTACCACTCAAACTCCGCATTATCAAGCTGCATACCAAATATAAAATCATTCCCTTTCATAGGAGCAAAGAAAACTTTGACGAAAGTTTTCTACCCAAGGTCTTTCGGACAAACGACACAGAGTGGTTACTAGACCTGTTTTCGCTGTTTGTGACACAAGAAAAAAATATAACTTAATGTATCTATCACTGTTGAACAGCTCCTTTCAGCTTAAAAATAGCATTAATAGGTCTGACTACAAGAGAGGAATGGAATGAGTATTAAACATTACACAAGACATATTACTTACCTTAGATTCAGCTGTTGAGGAACACTGACCAGGACCGCCATTACATGACTTCCATGTTAGTCCTTCTACTAACCACAATGCTACTGTAGCTGGCCAATTACCACCTTTAATGAATTAAAACAATTTCAGTGGAGATTCCAAGAAATGGTGAATAAGCAATAAATATCACGAAAACTACATAAATTTTAAGATTTTATAAATAAAAGCATCTTCTTTTAGGTTTTTTTCTGTAAAGGATAAAGTATATATTTATTGATTTTCAGTGCCATTACAATCATATGTGAACCACATTTTTGTTCTGAAATCTAAAACAGTAATTTTCATTATGTGAATGACTGCTGTTTCATCCTGCAACATATTAGTATGTCTGTTTAGAGTAAGGAGCTGCCATTTGATTTTATTGGGAAGGAGGGAGGCTAGGATGAAAATTTTGTCCTGCATTTTTTGGTTGTAATCTCTGTCCTGCCTTTTATTTTTCACTCTATTCGGTCACGCCTTCTGTTTTTTAGTTTATCCTGACTTTTTACATAGTCATCCTGCCTTTTTTTTTGCAAAGTGTCTCATCCTGCCTTTTTTTTACTCAAAACTCCTGTCCTGCCTATTTTTCAAATTTCATCCTAGCCCCACCCCACCCCACCCCACCCCATAAAAATCAAATGGTAGCTCCCTAAGAACATTATCAATGGTTATCTTTTTTTATTTCTTAGTGATTTTGCCTATTGTGAAATTTGGTATTGATGGTATATCTTTCAGGCAACCTGATCATGATGTCTCAATTAAAAGGACATGTGTCCTTAAAAATGCTCAAACTGTTTTATTTGCTAAAAGTGACCTTGTGACCTTAGGCAATTTTAAACGTGACCTTGTGACCTAAAGGGTTCACTACTGGATCTATTGACTTAGTGGTTTTAGGTGACAATGATCACTATAAAACAAAGAGAACTTTCTAGTTAACTAGAAACAGCTGAGTACACTTAGTTTGCCTTTGTACAAAACAGTTACTTAGAACTTACCAAGGTTTGCCAGTGTATTTAACAGAGTCATGTAAGTTCCTCCTATAGCAGGGTCGCTTATTTTAGCATGGAAAGCCATCTGGGACACAAACATACTGTATAATGCTACCTAAAAATAATAATACTTGTATGATAAATAAAAATTTCATAATATAAATATGCTTTATGGTTATTTGAAACAAAATGTACTGTATGGTACAACCTTGAAAATAATTGATTCAAATGAAGCTATGGAAACCCACCTAGGACATTAACATACCTCACAATTCTACTTTAAAAATCTTTAATTCAGAGTGATTCAACTGAAATCACAAACAAAAGTGATTTTGTTATTTTGTTGTTTTACTATTATAAATAAATAATTTTATTTTGGAAGTAACACATCTTCTGATTGGCTGAAAGTTTTCTGTCTAATAATGACATAATTTTGTCATGTGACTGTAATGTCATCAACCTTTTTCATGATTTACTCCTTAAAATGGAATTTAGAATTAAATTATAAGGAATGACTGTAATATTTTTCTGTCAATTCCTCAATAAAAATTAATCTTAAACGACTTAAATACTTACTTGATGAATTGCATAACTGCACAATATGAGGGCATAAAAATAGGTTGGGAAATTCCCTTTTGTCTCCTGTACTTGTGATGACAACCATACAATGAATGCATACAGTAACCCTAGCATTAACCTGTAAACAAAAATATCCAATTACAGTAAAAACTGCACTATAAGCATCCAATAAAGGTAACCCCATTATCTATAATAAATGATAATGTGAAATTACCACAGAAAATATACAATAAAGGTATGGTATAGTAGCAACCATACAACAATGTGAAAAACTAACATTTTCATTTACCACGGTATCTTCATAATATGTGTAGTACCGTCTTTGTTTCAGATGGATCTTACATAAATATTAGAAAAAGAAGTACAAAATTATAAATTTCTTTAGATCATAAATGTCTTCCTATGTAGGCTATGATGTATGGGTTTTGTTCATTGTTGAAGGCCGTAAAGTGACTTAAGTTGTCTCTTTCACTGATACCCACAAGAAAAACCTTATATGCACTCAAGTACTCCTGAATTAATTCCTGCTCACATTAGAATCTGGTTATGGGAAGCATTGTGTAATACTAATAGAAATAACCATGGCCCTGAGAAAAAAAATCTATTCATTTAGACCAGATGTAATATTACATACCTCAACAGCATGGCCCTGAGAATACATGTATATCAATTGGCTTCAGGGACTAGAATGAATTGATACTTATGTAAATTTCACGATATTGAGTAATATTTCTATTGGTGTGGGACAAGCTGTTATATACTACATACCTAAATGGCATTGCCCTGAGGAATACATCCATTGGTTTAGGACCAGCTGTAAACTTGCTAATTATTAGTGGTAATACTATCTGTATTGGAATCATAGGTATAGCAAACAGGGCTAGAGTCTGTTTCTGCATACCAGATTCTATTAGCTTTAGTCCAGTTAATGAATCTGCAGCAGAAAATCCAACCTGGAAATAGAAAATTTACAATCAGAAAATATAACTATAAATAGAAAATTAACAATCACAAAATCCAACACAGAGAAGAATATCAATGATATGAAAATCATACACAGAAAGGGAAAATCAATGATCTGAAAATCTCATCACATATAAAAGATAAAAATCATTAAAAAAAATAAGAAAAGATCAACCTTTGATCTATTGCAAATAACATTATGAAAGAAAAATGTACATTTGTTCTAAATAAATGCCATTTATAGATCTAAACACTGTTTGTAAATCACTCAATAGCATTATAAAACATTTTCACTAATTTGTCTTCTTTGGTTTTAAGTTTTCTTTGACAAGTTACATTTATTACCATTTTTAATAGTAAATATGCAATGAACTGGTTTTCTTCATTTCAATTTTATAAAGGAACAAATAAATATGCACCCTCACCTTGCAGAGGTGAACTTTATACTACAGTGAAACCTGTCTTTCCCAAAACCTCTTCGGGACTTAAGATTTTGTTCAGTTTTGGCAGATGTTCGGTTTAATCAGGTTCACAATGCATAAAATTCGACTGGACTTAAGAACATGTTTGGTTGAGACAGGTTTTCGGCTTATACAAAATTTGGTTTAGAAAGGTTTCACTGTATGTAGTTATTGCAGTGGGTTTCTACATTGTGTTATGATATTGTAACTATCATATCTATTTAGTTGGCCTAATTTGTTTTGTGTGGCCTAAGAATGTTTACATTATATATTGTGTACAAATTATACACATTGTGTTACAACTATGCAGTTTAGAATTCACTGGAACATTCATTGATACTCATGGAATGATTAGAACTTTCTATTTCACTTTCATAACGTTTATAGAATGATCATAACAAAAGATGCGTAATTTATATTTCTAGCGTTGTCTAGAAATTTCCGTTTGAGTATTTAAATGCAGACCCAAAAGTTAGTAAGATATAGAGAGACATAGAAACATAGATAGACATAGATAGACTTAGACATCGTTAGACATCAACATTCTCAGCAGTTGGATTGACACTTTTATTTACAAACTACATCATACTAGATTGTGACCAATTGGATATAATATTCTGTGGATTCCGAGAAGATTTCGGATAAAGGAAAGATAAAAGATTGGACATATATTTTGACAGTTAAGTTGACATTTCTTTTATGTAATATTTCTTGTAAACTTGTGTATAATAAATCTTGTTAAATTTTATTATTGATTTGTGTCTTTTGTTGGCTACAATTAAAATGCGATTTTCTGCCGTAACAGAAATTGGGGCTCAAGTCCGGGATCACGTTAATATCTTAATAAAGATTTTTCAGTATTTTTATTAGAACTAGCCAACAAAATTCTACAATATGGCATTTGATGCCGGTAAATTTTGAAAACGCCAGACCTGGAAGGGTTTGATAATTTAAAGAAAGAGGAATTAGTGTTGCTTGCTAAACATCTGAAATTAGACTTTAGAGTATCTATGAGAAAACAAATTATAAAAATTTGTTAATAGACAAATTAGTTGACTCAGAAATTTTTGGTGAAGAGGCTCTTGAACTTAAGGTCGAAAATGTTGATGCTACCAAATTAAAACAGCTTGAATTAGAACATGAATTTAAATTAAAACAATTGGAAAACGAAATCAAAATAAAACAATTGGAAAAGAAGAAAACAGGCAGAACTTCAAACGAAGGAAAGGTTAGAGATTGAGAAAAAGAAAAGAAGAAAGGTTAGAAATGGAGAAAAAGAAAAGAAGAAAGGTTAGAAATGGAGAAAAAGAAAAGAAGATGAATTTAAATTAAAACAAGATGAATTGAAATTAAAACAGGCAGAACTTGAAATGAGAGAAAGGTCAGAGATTGAAAAATGAAAATTGAAATGGCAAAAGAAGAAAGCAACACTAAATTCCAATCAAAATCAGAACATTTTAATTTTGATGCAGCAAAAACATACGTTTGGTTCCCAAATTTTGTGAAAAACAGTTGATAAATTTTTCCACAGTTTGAGAAAATTGCTCAAAATTTGAAATTGCCGAAGCCTTTTTGGACTACAATGCTGCAAAGTGTTTTTGAGGGCAAGGCGCTGAAATTTACTCAGCACTTTCATCAGAAAATAGTTCTGATTATGACACGTTAAAAAGGAAGTTTTGAAAGCTTATGAGCTAGTGCCAGAAGCATATAGACAGAAATTTAGGTCTTATAAAAAGTTTGATTCACAAACCTATGTTGAATTTGCTAGGGAAAAGAAGATCTATTTGATAAATGGCTTACGTCAAAGAAAATAAATAAAATTTTGATAATTTAAGACAATTGATGTTATTAGAAGAGTTCAAGCAGTGTGTTCATTTAGACTTAAAACACATTTAGATGACAAAACTGTTGAGACTTTACAAGATGCAGCTGTTATTTCCGATAATTATACCCTTTCACATAAGAGAAGTTTCAAAGGTCTAAATTTTAATACTTGAGTGGAAATTACAAGAATCAAAGCACTGAGCGTATTGATAGTAAGCCTGTTGCACAGAATAAGAGTCAGTCTAGTTATAATATGTCTAGTCCAAAATTTGATACTTTTGAGAGGAAGTCACTGACTTGTGCTTATTGTAAGAAAAATGGTCACCTGATGGCTGATTGTTTTAGACTCAGAAGAAGAATGAAAGAGATAATAAGCCCAAGACCAGTGCTTGTACGACACCCGTGTTACCAATACGTTGGAATGTCCTGCGAGTCAGGCTTTTAAGTCCAGTTTTGTGATTACATGGAGGATTATAAACCTTTATGTCTGATGGGTTTGTTTCTATTGTTGATAATACTACTCCTCAGCCTATTAAGATTTTACGGGACACTGGAGCTTCTCAGTCTTTATTGTTAGAAGGTGTGTTGCCTTTGTCTGAGGAGACTTCTGTTGGTGCCTCCGTTTTGTTACAAGGTGTGGAGTTAGGTTGTATAGATGTTCCCTCCATCGTATTTATCTGAAGTCAGATTTGATAACTGGACCAGTTGTTGTGGGTGTTCGTCCTAATCTCCTGTTGAGGGTGTTTCATTATTGCTAGGAAATGATCTAGCTAGGAATAAAGTGGTTGCTGAACCAATTGTTACCAGTGAACCGGTGGTGGATGTTAAATCACCTGAAGATGATGCTGAACTGTATCCAGCTTGTGTCGTTACTAGGCGATGGCTAGAAAACAACAAAATGAGGATTTGCAAGAAGACCAGTTTGATTACGTGGACCTTTCTGACACCTTTCTAGCCGACATTGAAGGTCCCGTAACTCAGAGAAGGCCGTAATAAGACCACCTAGTATTAGCAAGAATGTAATTATGCCATGGCCAGACGTAAACAGCCATTCATTAGACCGAAGGAAATTTGTCGAAGAGCAAAATAAAGACCCTGAGGTTCTTCAGCTCAGCAAGAGGGCTCAACCACAGGAGGAAGCAGACAAAGTGGTCAATGCTATTACCATCAAGACGGCATTTTAATGAGAAAGTGGAGGCCCCTGATGCTACCCCAGAGGAGGAATGGAGAGTGGTATACCAAGTGGTGGTGCCTAAAGTCTATAGGCAAGACATTATTGGTCTTGCCCATGACACCCCTTGGCTGGACACTTAGGTATAAGGAAGACTTGCCTTAAGATCTTACAACATTTCTACTGGCCAAGACTAAAAGTGATGTCGCAGAATACTGCAAATCATGCCATATATGCCAGGTTGTTGGTAAGCCTAACCAGAAAATACCACCTGCACCACTTCTGCCTATTCCAGCCTTTGAAGAACCTTTTACCAGAGTACTAATTGATTGCGTTGGACCTTTATCAAGACCAAGACCGAAATGTGTATTTATTGACAATCATGTGTATCTCCACTGCTTTCCAGAGGCTATTCCGTTAAGGAATATCAAGACACCTACTATTGTCTAAGCTCTGATAAAATTTTTCACGCTAGTAGGACTTCCAAAGTCTATACAGTCCGACCAGGGTTCAAATTTCATGTCAGGTTTATTTCAGCAAGTCGTGTACCAGTTAGGGATTGCTCAGTATAGGTCAAGTGCTTATCATCCAGAATCTCAAGGTGCCTTAGAACGTTTTCATCAAACATTGAAGAACATGATCAGAACTTTTGTCTTCAATTTGACAGGGATTGGGATGATGGTGTTCACTTTTACTTTTGCGGTCCGAGAGGCTGTTCAAGAATCCTTGGTTTTAGTCCCTTTGAGTTGGTATTTGGTCATACTGTAAGGGACCTTTAAAATTGATAAAGGAAAAGTGGCTTACTGAACACACTGACATGAATCTGCTAGACTATGTATCTAGATTTAAAGAAAAATTGTATACTGCTTGTCAAATTGCTCAGAACAATTTAAAACTGTTCAGAATAAGATGAAATTATGGTATGATAAAGATGCCAGGGACAGAGTTTTTGAGCCAGGTGATAAGGTACTTGTATTTTGCCAGTCCCTGGACATCCATTACAAGCTAAATATTGTGGTCCTTATACCATAGAGAGTAAAATCAATGATTTGAATTATACTGTAAAACACCAGGTCGGCGTAAACAAAATAGAGTGTGTCACATTAATATGTTAAAACCATATTTTGAGCGTACTAATGAAGGTGAGAGTAAACCAGTTGCCACTTTAGCCATGGTTAAATTGGAGAACAATCATGACAAACCAGATATAATTGAACCACCTTTTAGTTCTAAAACTATGGAAGAGACAGTTAGATTGAAAATTCAGAAATTTTGTCAAATTTAGATTCAAAACTTGCACATCTGTCTTTTGATCGTAGAGAAAAATTAAAAGCTTTGGTATTTTCTTTTAAAATCTTTTCCAGATGTGCCAAACAAAACCACTGCTGTTTGTCATGATGTCGATGTAGGTGATGCTTCTCCAATTAAGCAACATCCTTACCGCTCAATCCACTCAAACTCGAATTTATGAGACAAGAAATTAAATATATGCTTGACAATGATATTATTGAGCCGAGTAACAGTGAATGGAGCTCTCCTTGTCTGCTTGTGCCCAAACCAGATAAAACTTTTCGTTTCAGTAACTGATTTCAGAAAAGTAAATTCTGTTTCAAAATCTGATTCCTATCCGATTCCAAGGATAGACGACTGCATTGATAACATTGGACAAGCAAAATTTGTGAGCAAATTTGATTTATTGAAAGGTTACTGGCAAGTCCCATTGACACAGAGAGCTCGAGAAATATCAGCTTTTGTCACACCAGACGGCTTATTTCAATATACTGTAATGCCGTTTGGCATGAAAAGTGCTCCAGCTACATTTCAAAGAATGATCAATAATGTTATAAAAGATTTAGACTGTTGTTATGCTTATATTGATGATCTTATTGTATGTAGTGATAGCTGGGAAGAGCATTTAACACATTTATATGATACTTTTGATAGATTGTCACAATCAAATTTGACTGTTAATCTTGGTAAAGTGAATTTTGCCAGGCCACTGTTGATTATTTAGGCATACAGTTGGCCAAGGTCAATTGAAACCTATTACGGCTAAAGTGGATGCAATTACCAAATTTCCTCCTCCTACAAATAAAAACAACTTATGAGATATTTAGGCATGATTGGATTTTACAGGAAATTCTGTTCAAATTTTGCTACTGTTGTTCAACCATTGACTCATCTTTTAAGGAAAGATTCTAAATTCATCTGGAGTGAAAATTGTCAAAACGCTTTTGAAAATAGCAAATCACTTTTAATTAATAGTCCAGTTCTGATCACTCCAGACTTTGAAAACAATTTAAACTTGCTGTTTATGCAAGCGATGTAGGAGTTGGAGCTGTTTTATATCAAGAGACAGATGATAATGTTGAAAACCTATATCATATTTTTCTAAGAAATTAGATAAACATCAGAAAAATTATTCGACTATTGAAAAGAGTGTTTTGCACTGTTGTCTGCACTTCAACATTTTGATGTATATTTAAATCCCACTGTGCATCCTATTCTTGTTTATACTGATCATAATCCTCTCACCTTCATACATAAAATGAGAAACAAGAACCAGAGATTGACTAGGTGGAGTTTATTGTTACAGGAATATGATGTTATTGTAAAACATATTAAAGGTAAAGATAATGTAATAGCAGATGCTTTATCTAGAACTTATTGAAACACTTTGTATATACTATGCATTTTTGTACATATTATTCATGAAAAGTTGTTTTACACTCAAACTTTTTTAAGGGGAGGTGTTATGATATTGTAACTATCATATCTATTTAGTTGGCCTAATTTGTTTTGTGTGGCCTAAGAATGTTTACATTATATATTGTGTACAAATTATACACATTGTGTTACAACTATGCAGTTTAGAATTCACTGGAACATTCATTGATACTCATGGAATGATTAGAACTTTCTATTTCACTTTCATAACGTTTCCAGAATGATCATAACAAAGATGCGTAATTTATATTTCTAGCGTTGTCTAGAAATTTCCGCTTGAGTATTTAAATGCAGACCCAAAAGTTAGTAAGATATAGAGAGACATAGAAACATAGATAGACATAGATAGACTTAGACATCGTTAGACATCAACATTCTCAGCAGTTGGATTGACACTTTTATTTACAAACTACATCATACTAGATTGTGACCAATTGGATATAATATTCTGTGGATTCCGAGAAGATTTCGGATAAAGGAAAGATAAAAGATTGGACATATATTTTGACAGTTAAGTTGACATTTCTTTTATGTAATATTTCTTGTAAACTTGTGTATAATAAATCTTGTTAAATTTTATTATTGATTTGTGTCTTTGTTGGCTACAATTAAAAGGCGATTTTCTGCCGTAACAATTGCTTGAGCTTACCAGTGCAGTATATATTCTACAAGGAAGATTTTCTGTCCTTCAGTCACAAATTTAACACCCCAATAAAATTACAAAAGAAGCATTTAAAATCGATGAAGGTGAAGGACAGACAATTAGACATCTCACCTTAGCTGTGAGTATGATGAGAGCGTATGATATGACTGCAGGAAGTTGTATCACACGAATGAGTTGTTTATATGTATCAATGATACCCTGCTCTCCATCTGCATCAGGATCATCAGACTCGTGCTTGAAGATCCACACTAAAGTTGTTGTGCCAAAAAATACAATGCCCCAAAAATATAGAAAACCTGGAATTAAAAATACTATCATTATTATTACAGAAAAATTAAGAAAATTTTGTGATATTTTTACCTGCAAGGCGGCGGATGCAGGTCTAGTAACTGCCCGACTCCATTACTCTGTCTGTCCGCCTGTCTGAAAGAAATTTTTCGCAAAGTTTTTTGTCCCCTATCAAAAGAATTAATTTAATATTTGGTCTGCAGCTTGATAATGGTGAGTTTAGGGAGTTAATTTTTTCAAATCTGCTGTTTAGCCACTTCTTATTTGCTGATAATTTGAAATTTTACAGCACTCATTGAACAAGGAAAATTTTCTTGTAAGTTTTCTTAGCTTCAGTGAAAAGGAATACTGAGTTATGCTCCAGTATACATGTTACCTCTTCAGTGAAAAGGAATACTGAGTTATGCTCCAGTATACATGTTACCTCTTCAGTGAAAAGGAATGCTCAGTTATGCTCCAGTATACATGTTACCTCTTCAGTGAAAAGGAATACTCAGTTATGCTCCAGTATACATGTTACCTCTTCAGTGAAAAGGAATACTCAGTTATGCTCCAGTATACATGTTACCTCTTCAGTGAAAAGGAATACTCAGTTATGCTCCAGTATACATGTTACCTCTTCAGTGAAAAGGAATACTCAGTTATGCTCTAGTATACATGTAACCTCTTCAGTGAAAAGGAATGCTTAGTTATGCTCCAGTATACATGTTACCTCTTCAGTGAAAAATAATACTCAGTTATGCTCCAGTATACATGTAACCTCAATCAATTACATGCAATGACGCAGGTTCAGACCCTGCATTAGTCTTGAAATCTGCGAGGGGATGTGTTTCACAAAAATAAAAGCTTGGATTTCAGTTTTTTATAGCATTATTCGTATGCACCGTTTCCAATACCGGCAATTTTTCAACAATCGCAATAATTAATGCATGGACAAATTTCTGAACATTCAGTTTTATGATACATGTATCTTCTTGTTTCATGCAATATAAAATTAACATATGTGATATCATTATGTTGATTCTCTAAATTAAAATATCGTAACTGTACTTACTGTAGACTGTGGAGCACGATTTTTTTCTTCCAAAATAAATATAATTGACACTGTACCAGGGGGAATAAATGCAGATTTTTTACTGTGTGTTTTAATTTTACAGCATATATATGGTCCAGGTAGGAAGGATGTCCATGTTCATGTAAAACTTATTTTATCCCACATCAAGTGCCTGAACCAGGTCAGGCTATCTGATTCTTGGTATCTTCTAGTGACATTGTATTGTGTAACATAGGTAGTTATTCATTAGTATTATACATCTTGGCAACAGTATACTATTGTATACCGGTACTTCTATATTTTTGTATCTAGTTTTTCACAGTTTTTTTCATCAAAAATTGTTGGCAGGATTACTCTCCCTTTAGAGAGCTACAAATCAGGAGTTACTTGGCCATCAAATAAACATGTGACTTTTCATAGAAATCCACTGTCAGAACATCAGGCAACTTTTTTTACAAATTCACTGTTTCCCCATTATGTGACTTATAAAATATCTCAGCTGACTGATATTCATTTGACTTACTTGCTAATGTGACTAAACCAGTTTCTTTAGGTTCAGATCTGAGATATTTATTGCAGAAATCAGCTGACTCTAGAGCTAAAAATAGAACATTTCCTAGAAAATATCCAGCTGTCTGTCCTACTGAATTACAGGTACTGGCCCATCCCACATTTCGCCTGAAATAGAAAACGAAAAGGTATCTTCATATATAAATGCAAAATGCTTTATTTAGCTTATACCTTCTGTGTACAATACTTTATTAAACATACATGTAATCTAAATCAGACCTGATTATATTTCCCCCTAAATAAATAAGACTATAATTTTATTAATTTCTACAAATATGCAACTTTACTAAATTTATTTTGACATAATACAAAAATACAATCTGTTAAATCAATCTTGTACTGCAACAATGTATCAATGAATGGACTGATGTCCAATAAGATTAACAATAAAGGTTCTAATTTTACTGCACCTGTTGAGCATTTTGACAATTGATGTCTCTTCTGTTACATTGTCTTTTGAGATAAAATGTTATGGTTTTCAGCTTCTTTTCAGGAGCTTAAAAAAATTAAGTGAACCAAAAATAATTTGTCCATCTTTATTACCTTGACAACATGGTTAGAGCCCAGCCATCGACTGCAATATCCTGCGTGGCTGCTAGAACATTAAGCATAAAAAATATCACAGTTATATATACAATGTTTACATGTCCTCCGCCATTTTCTGTCCCTAACAATTGATCAATATTCCAAGATAAAACCAACATAAATACACCTATTAGGTATTGTATAGGCACGAGCCATGTCTTACGACGTCCAAACCATGAAAAATATAAAGAATCTACTAACGGTGCCCATAACAATTTAATGCTGAATGGCCAGAACACAAAACTGAACACAGCCTGGTCTTTGTAGCTGACATTTCTACTCGTCAACAACATTGGAATACTCCCACCTAATCCTAAGGGAATTCCCTGAAGTATATATAGAAACATTAACAAAGAAATATTTCCATAGTCTCCCTTGAGTCCATCTTTACTGTGCTTATCATGTTTATCATCCGCACTGTGTTGTCCTGGTTGATCAATGTGTGTTGAGATCATCATATGAGGAAATGATTCTGAAGATTCCGCATTAATCTCTTCCACCGTGTGTGGTGGAACTCGTTTACGCTGTGTTGTCATATTTTGTTGATTTTCAATAGTCATTACAAAGTTATCTCCCTTCTCTGACTCCGTTTTGTGTCCCTATTTGAGAACCTGAAAAACAGATGGAATAATATATTTGTAAGTCAAGTCCATGTATTTCAACTTTGAACAAAGCAGGGATCACCACAGAATTTATCTTAAGGGTGGTGTTCACGAAAATAAAATTATATTGAAATTACAATCACACAAGATCTTTATTGTAGATCATAATCTGTTAATTTGGAAAACGAGAAAACAAATTAAAGCCATTGTAAAAAAAATAGTAATTAAGGCATGAATTTATACCTTTGAAGAAAAATTGTCAAAAATTTTACCTTTTCATCACATTTTTCAAAAATTCAAGGGTGGCGCTGAGAAATTCAAGAGTGGTGCTGGAGATTTAATGGGTGGAGCTGAAAATTTAAGGGTGGAGGAGCTCCACCCTTAAATAACCTGTGGTGATCCCTGCAAAGCTTTAATTATGTACATGTACCATGTGTACTGTAGTGTAAAATGTTAGTAAAGGGTTTAATGTTTGCTAATTTTACAATTCAGATAAAATCTCAAAAATATTCCCTTGTGCAAATTGATCTTTACAAAAAATCAGATTCAATAGACAAGGAAAATGGAAAATCAAACCTCACAAACAAATTTTGTATTTCAAATTGCAAGATAATGATTCTTCGAAAATAAATTAAATTTACAATATGGGTTTCTAGACCTATTAAATGGCAATGCAAATCATTCCCTTTTGTCAATCATCATCTTTCAGTTTAAATCTCATTTTACTGGTTTATCAGGCATCTCCTGGTTTTGACTGTATGGCCAGTGACCTTTGCTTTGCTTTATTTCTGGTCATACATCTTTCAAACACTGTCAGAACCTTTGCAAACTCTGAAGTTACATGTAGTCTTCTCTTTTGAATTGTTTTTCACTATTGTTCAATTTTGTAAGCAATTCCTCCATCAATAAAATGATTAAAATCCTGCCACTATGATCATGATGATATACATGATATAGCCATGGTCATTGAAAGTAGTGTTAAAAAACACCAGCAAACAAACAAGAATAGCCTATCAATTACCTATATTATATCTTGCAGGTAATATAAAGAAATGATACAAGTTTCAATTTTGTTACCAATATAAAAAATAAATAGATGTGGTATTATTGCATATAAAAAATGTTGCAACCACAATACCAATTATTTTGTAAGCAATACATGTACATTCTATTTATGTTGACTACATATATGGCAGATTTTTTTTACCTACATGTACATGTACCTACCTACCCTTTTTCTGCAAGGAGGAAGGAAACCACAATAACATTTTGTTTGGCCTACGAAAATGTAACTTACAATAATATGTTTCTGTTTGAATGGTTTTACACTAGTAATTTTGGGGCCCTTTATAGCTTGTTGTTCGTGTGAGCCAAGGCTCCGTGTTGAAGGCAGTACATTGTCCTATAATGGTTTACTTTTATAAATTGTTATTTGGATGGAGAGTTGTCTCATTGGCACTCATACCACATCTTCCTATATCTATGATGGTAGAACAGTCATACCACTATCGAACTGAAAGACCTTAACAACATGGCAGTCAATGAAACCCTTTGATGTTTTTGTTCCTCTTCATGGTTTTTGTAAGACATCCATTTCCCACAAATTTGTATAATAACACATAGATTACTGAACATGCTGAAAAGTAACCTTTGGGTGCTAAGGCTTAAATTAAAATATTGTTTGTTTGCAGTTTACTGACCGACCCTTGAAAATCGCCCGACTGTGAAAATTTTATTGCTTTAAATTTGAAGAAATTTTTTAATATCGTCATTGACGAGATCGGAAATTCAGGTTCTTTCGGAATTGATTGAAGTCTAGGTAGATTACACGTTTTGAGTTCGGTTTTTCTTGCCTTCCGTCAAGCTTCATGTGACCGTTTAATGATACAGCACATGGAAATTGTTTACAGGTATCCATGAAGTTATGGAGGAGTACTTTCGCTGTCGACTTCTGTCAATTTTAAGACAAATAACAAACAAAAAAGTTTAATAGTAAACTGTTTATACAGATTCAGGCACATGGAATGATGTATTTGATGATATCATTGAAGAAGATGCAGCGGACATTCACAACCGACACGATAGCTCATATTTCTCAACTTTCTGTCTCAAACCAATCGGTACAGAATCTTTTGAGCCTGACTTTATGGAACCAATTTCAGTGGTGTACATTCGACAGCAGCTTGAGTATGTCATATTTTCTATAAATCGTTTGAAGAAGACAAAAGATGAAACCACTCATCCATGAATTTATGGATACCTGTAAACATGCCTGTACGGAGAAAGAGCTCATTTGAAATGTAAATGGATAGAGACCATGCCAAATCAATGAGAAGCAACTCAATCTACACAAAGATGTAGAGAAATGAATGATTAGCTTAAAAATAAATATACTCTCTATATTGAATCTTTCTTCGATTGCAATTATCGTATGCTCCTTTAGGATAAGGGGGCTGCCCCACTCATTGCAATTATTCTCTTTCTTACAATATTAAATATACCCAAACTTGTTCAATGTTCTTAGGAGCTATGCTGCAAATTCTTTTATGCAGTCAAAACATTTCAATACAGACCTTTACTTTAATGGGTAGTCCAAATAATTATGACGTCGTAGGAAGGCGTCACAGAAAAAAAATAAATAGCCTTGCAAGACGTCATAATTATTTAGACTATTTAATGCGGTGCTATGGATTTCACACCAAACTAGTAAGTTTTCTTTGGTTTTCATTTAAGCCTGGCATCATCATCTATCAAAATATAACCTTATTACATATAATTAAATATTGTTAGAAATATGAAAACAGTCTTTTTAAGTTGCCTTTTTTCAATTTAGGAAGATTCAATGGCCAAATATTTTTAATTAAAATACACTCTTATAAATCTTTATATCTACATTTTCTGATGAAAATACTCTACTCATGAAAACATTCTATATGTCAGTGAATATATTTCTTTAAAATAGTTCTAGTCATTCCTTGTTTATAAGTGTTTCAGTATTTGGGCTTAAATTAAAATATTGTTTGTTTGCAGTTTACCGACCGACCTTGAAAATCTGCCCGAATGTGAACATTTTATTGCTTTTAATTTGAAGAAATTATTTTAATACTTCTATGGACTCGATCCGAATTTTGGGTCGTTTCGAATTGATTTCAAGTCTAGGTCAATTACATGTTTGAAGTTCGGTTTTCTTCCTTCCTTGCAACCGTTCATCGGACCCTTTAATGATAAAGCACATGGAGATTGTTTACAGGTATCCACGAAGTCATGGAGGAGTACTTTATTCTGTCGTCTTCTGTCAATTTTAAGACAAATAATACAAGGAAAAGTTTCATAGTAAACTGTTTATACTGATTCAGGCAGAATTGCACACGGAATGATGTCTTCGATGATATCATTGACGATGATGCAGCGGATATTCATAAAACCGACACGATAACCGTTTCTGTCTCAAACAAATCGGATATAGAATCTTATGAGACTGACTTTATGGAACCAATATCAGTGGTTCAACAATTCGACAGTAGCCTGGAGTATGCCATATTTTCTTTAAATCGTCGTGAAGACGACAAAGATGAAACCACTCCTCCGTGACTTCATAGATACCTGTAAACACGCCTGTACGGCAGGAGACGCATTTGTAATGTTAAATCAATAAGAAGCCACACAAACTACACAAAGATGTGGAGAAAATAAATGGTTGGCTTGAAAAATAAATATATTCTCTCTGTATCAAATCTATCTTCGATTGCAATGAGTATGCTCCTTTAGGATAAGGGGGGCTGTCCCACTCATTGCAATTATTCTCTCTCTTACAATATTAAATATACCCAAACTGTGTGGCCTGTGTGAATTGAATTGAAATATGTCCTTAGCTAGGAGCTATGCTGCCAATTTTTGTATGCAGTCAAAACATTTCAGTACAGACCATTTACTTTTAATGGGGTGCTATGGATTTCACCCCAAAGCTAATCTTAGATTTTTGTTTGTTTTAATTAAAGCCTGGCATCAACATATCTTTCCAAATATAACCTTTATAACAGTCAGATGTCTAATATATTTTTTTTATGTTGTCTTTTTTTCAATTGAGGAAGATTCCATGGTTGATTTTTTTAACACACTCCTAAATTGTCTTTTGAATCTTTAATATCTACATTTTCTGGTGCAAAACATTCTAGTAAAGATGCATATATGTCAGTAATTATGTTTCTTTACAACAATTCTAGTCATTCCTTGTTATAAGTGTTCCAGTATTTCATAATACCATAAATTTATGTCATAAATTTTGTATAATGACACTATGTTATCTGAAGTTACATGTAGTCTTCTCTTTTGAATTGTTTTTCACTATTGTTCAATTTTGTAAGCAATTCCTCCATCAATAAAATGATTAAAATCTTGCCACTATGATATACATGATATAGCCAAGGTCATTGAAAGTAGTGTTAAAAAACACCAGCAAACTAACAAGAATAGCCTATCAATTACCTATATCATACCTTGCAGGTAATATAAAGAAATGATACAAGTTTCAATTTTTTTACCAATATAAAAAATAAATAGATGTGGTATTATTGCATATAAAAAATGTTGCAACCACAATACCAATTATTTTGTAAGCAATACATGTACATTCTATTTATGTTGACTACATATATGGCAGATTTTTTTTACCTACATGTACATGTACATGTACCTACCTACCCTTTTTTCTGCAAGGAGGAAGGAAACCACAATAACATTTTGTTTGGCCTCTGAAAATGTAACTTACAATAATATGTTTCTGTTTTGTAGATTTTAAACAGGCTTTTGATAGTGATTCATGAGGGTATCAGATATAAGCTATTAACAAACAATATTACTAGAAAGTTTTATTCTAACATTAAAGATATGTATAATAAAAGTGATCTCTGTGTTAAAATTGATAATGAAATGACCCCACGTTTTAAATCATTTATAGGGGTTAGACAAGGTGATGTTTTAAGCCCAAATATTTTCAAAATCTTTATTAATGATCTACCTGACAAGTTTTTATCATGTCCTGATCCAGTAAATATTAATAACCGTAGAGTAGATTGTCTTATGTATGCTGATGATGTAGTAATTTTTTCAGAAACACAGGAAGGCTTGCAAAGGAGAATTAATATGTTACATGAATCTATATTACTAAATGAATAGAGTTGAAATTGGGTGTCACGTTTTCTTCTTTCACATAAAATCCACGAATATTGTTTTATACCACAAAGGGGTAATGACCAGCGTAGTTTATTATGTGTTCATTTCAAGATCTTTTGGGGGGTATTTGGGGGTTAAAATCGGAAAAAAGACAGTTCGGATCGACCGTCCTTCACGACGTTCAGCTCTGAAATTTACGTGCTGTCATCATTTCCGTCATTGCACATCTGCACGGCAAAATTAAATTTTATTTCGTAGCAGATACGGTAAATATTGACCTTACACTGAAACACTTTGTGATACACATTCCCTTGACGCTCTCAGCAATTTAACAACAGATTTTTACACGTCAAGAGCTTTTCCTTCCGGGGAACCGCATCAATTCAAAATGAAAAGGGTGGGGGATTACTTCAGTTTTCGGTTAAAAATGGGTACCAAAGTGCAGCTGGAATGTGACCCACCCCCATTCATATATTAATGCATAAAATTTTCAGCCCACTCATATATGGGGGTGCTTCTGAGCACCGAAACACCAGAAATCAGGTGCGGATCCAGGATTTAATGTTAGGGGGGTGCAAAAAATATTGTTCTGCCGAAAGGAGCATGTTGCGAAATATTTTTGGGTAAATTAGCAAAAATTTCCGTGGGATGGGGCTGGGATTGTCATGCGCACCTGGATATTAATCATTCAATGTTTTCCCTATCTGTTCAGTACACAAAATTTATTTTCAAAATTTTTTGGGGGATTGGCAAAACTGCTAGAAGTGCTAGACAGATTATTTTTTTTACCAAATAAGGGTCAGGATATTTTTTGTAAATAATCCCAGTCAGTTTTCACTCTATATGTCACCAATTAAAGGTATTTATAAACACATATTATTTTGATCAGTGCAATGCATCCAGGGTATAACAATGACATATCCTATGATTAGATCACAAACGCCAAAAGTTTCTGTCAGGAAGACTATTCTTTTGGGTGTCATATTGAGTAGTGGTATTTCGTCTGTGACACGCTTCAAAAAGATTTAAGATCTTAATATTGCCTTACACCAAAACTATATACATGTATCTTCAAATTATGAACCGAAGTATATTTCGCGGGTATTTTCTAGTATTGTTTAGAATGGTGTTTTGATGTTAATCTAAAAAAGACAAAAAGTATAATTTTTGACAAGCCAGGAAAATTTTTAAAATGCTGTTTACATTTTGGAGGTAAAGAGATTGAATGTGCAAAATTATATAGATATCTTGGAATCACATTTACATCTAGTGGTATATTCAAGCAGTGTAAAGATGAATTATACAACAAATCTTTAAAAGCATGTTTTAAGCTACAGAGATGCTTGTCATCATCTTACCCTAGTATTGCCACTTTTTTACATCTTTATGATCATACAATTAAACCCATACTATTATATGGCAGTGAAATATGGGGAATGTTTCGTACTGATTCAGCTGCTTGTAAAAAAGATGATTATATATTAGAAAAAGTTTTTGGTCAGGATTCTTCTGAAAAAGCTCATAACAAATTTATGAAATATATTCTTGGTGCAAACAGAAAGTCCAGTAACATAGCTGTGATGTCAGAGCTTGGTAGATTTCCTATTTATTTTACTATAATTTTATCAATGTTAAAATATTGTCATAGACTGCAAGGTTTGACAGAAGGATTATTTTTTGATGCATTCATATGTTGTAAACAATAACATATTTCTAATGTAAATACATGGTACTCTAGTATAGATTATATTCAGAGAGAGATTGAATTACCAAATTTTGACCAATCAATTGGTTCTTTATGTCAGTATGTTAAAAATAAACTATGTGAAAGTTATTTAACATTTTGGAATAGACTGAAGTATCAAACAATTAACTCTGAAAAAGTGAAGCTTGGTACTAATTTTTCTATAAAAAATTGTTTTAAAAAAAGAAAAATATTTAGAACTACAGGATTTTAAAAAAAGACAGTCAATTTGTAAATTAAGAATAAGTGCTCACTCTTTAAAAATTGAGACAGACAGATATTCAAAAAAACATATAGAAAGATCTGAGCGTCTTTGTTCAAATTGCTCACTTGGTAAAGTTGAAGATGAGCTTCATCTTTTATTAGAATGCCCTCTTTATGATAATCAAAGGGAAGATTTTTTTCAATACATTTCTAACAATTGTTATAATTTTAAAAATTTAAATAAGTCTTCTAAATTTTTATGGCTCTTGACCCAAGAAAATGTTACTCTTACGGAAAAACTAGGCGGTTATATTTGTGACTGTTTTGAATTAAGGAGATCAGGTATGAATATTGACACTAAGTCAAGTAAATGATTTGAGCATGAAGGCATATAATGTAATTTTATTCTTTTATTCAAAATATATATGTGGTTTTTGGCTCTGATTCTGACCAATGCTAATATACTATTGTCTAAATATATATTTACAAGTGACTATTGTTGTTGTTGTTACCAATTATGTAAATCAATTGTATCTGATTTTATGCCCTTTATGGGCCCTGTAATTTGGGAAATAAAAATATTCTAAAAAAAATTCTAAAAATACCCCATCTCAAGGTTGGGCGGTAAATACACGTGTACTGTTAATTTATAAACAACTTTTAAGTACAAAAGGGCACATACATGTATTTATATCATTTGCAGAAACTGCAATCTTCTTACTGTTAATTTGTAAGAGGATCCCTCTTTTAGAAAAGTTGTTCCAAATACAATGTATTTTTTCCCTTTTAAGTTAAAAAGGCCAAGTTTTCCTTTTTTCTTTTTTCAAACAGCAAAATAACCCCTTGTCTGACATGTCTGAGGGACAGTCCCTCATACACCTTATCGCTATTTGGTCCAATCCGGAAAAAAAAGTCACTCAGACAACTTCCTGTTTGGGTCATCCGGTACCAAAACAAAGGTCATCAGTAACGAGCTGAGGGAGGAAAAAATTTAGAAAGCGAACACTTTGAAACTTTGATAGATTATGATCCACTTTTTCGAAACTCAAATTAAAGTAAAAAAAATATTTTGTTTGAAGTGTTAACGATGGTTTAAACAGGTCTCTTTAAAAAATATTATGCATGATACATTGTTTCAACAGCTTCAACTGGATGAAAAAGTTGTGTTATTTTAGAACTTACCTGGAATGGAATAAATAGTGATAAGGTGTATTTGGGGAGTTGTTCCCAACCTGATTATTGATCGAATTACAAATGTATAAGGAAACAACTTCATTTAAATAGCTTGTGTCTGGGGAACGAATTCCATATGGCTTCCCTCACAGAATAAATTGTAATATGTGTTTGTGTTGAATTAGTATGATGGGGATGCCATATGGAACTTTTGGCCAGAACAATACCCTTACTCAGCCTTAGATGTCAAAGGGCAGCATTTAGGACATTCATGCACGAGTAAGGGAAGGTACTGTAGTAAAGATTTTTGTAAGGATATGGAAACAATAAAGCTTACTTACTGTCTTTGGAAATGCTATTTACTGCAAGTTCTTTGATTACTATTAGGTGCAAGTTTTTTTATGCAGTCTGTGCAAAAACAAAATTAGCCCTAAACCATGCAAGCCTAGTAAAAATTGGTTAGGGCTATTGAAAATTAACGAAAAATTGGTAAAAATATATATAGGCATTTTCTTGAAATATGTTTTAGGACTAGTAGGTATAACAGTTTTTGTCGCAGACTGTTGATGCATCTTACCTTTTTCTTTTGTAAAATTATACGTTTGTGAAAAGACCACCGTATATAACATGTATAAAATTATGTAATTGCTGCGTACCTTATTCCATCATTAATTATGATTAGTTCATTTAATTGCTTCACAATAACTTTTCTGGAAATGATCTCTATAGACAGGGCATATAGAACATATGTCAAGAAACTAACGTGGCGATATCTCGTTTGTTTTTAACCGGAAGTTTATTCTTGACAAGTTTACACCAAAATTAGTCCTTCAAAACCCGACAGCAGATTTGACAGAACAGCCTAAAACCTGAAAATGAAATATCAAATAAAACATAATACACAAATAAATAAAGAAAACAAGCAATCAAGCGAACAAAAAATTAAATGAATGAATGAATGAATGAATGAATGAATGATTTAGTAAATTAAAAATTTTAAAAGCGAACTAAATAAACTGGGATCTGAGATTGTGATAACATTTTAATTCATTCATTTAAAGATGCGCTTTAGATTTTAAGACAACAATAAAATATATGGTCCACATTTGATTCTACTGTGAGAGCCTTGTATATTTTTTACCCTTTTGTTCCTTTTACTCATCTTTTTTCTGGCTTTTCTTATATATAATTTCTATTTTCTTTCTTTCTGTGAATAGTATACTGATCGGCAATATATCATGTCAAAGTTTACAGTTAAATTTTTGGTTTGAAATTATTACATAGGACTTCAGGCGCGGATCCAGCTATTTTGAAAAAAAAATAGGAAAAAGGGGGGTCCAACCAAGGATTTGTATAGTGAGTGTTTTAATAGTACATCTCTCTGAAGACAATAGTTGGTTATGGCTGTGGATAATAATCAGGTAACTACATTATTAAATATATATAATAATACTGATACCAGAATTACTTTAAAATCATTATTTTCACAATTTACGCAAGAATCATACCAGTGTGCCACATCTCTTAATATTTTTTACAGAAATTCTTAGTGGAATTCTAGCCAGTTCTGACAGCTTTCAGCACTAGTACTAGTACTGCCACAAAATGTAATATTTAGATTCTTATTCGTTTTTAATTTGTAGTAGGCAGGTGCATGTATTTTGTTTTACGTGTAATGTTTTATTTTTTTTTTGCTTTGAAATTAAATGGATTAAAATTATAATTATTCAGGGAAACCCTAATTATATTTTAGTCTTACATGTCTTACCAAAAAAAATGTTTGTTATTTTCAGGATACCAAAGTTAAAGAAAGGAGACACGTTTCATTGTAGTGAAAGTGCAAGAAATAACACCATATTCTGACTTACAAAATGATCACTCATACTGCATGCAATACAGGGAAAGCATCAAACCAAGCCTCTAGAAGACATACATCTGCAGAATGTATTTTCTATGAATTACATGTCGCAGAGGATACTTTATGTACCAAAAAATCAAATACAAATTGTGTCAGCTCCTTTGACAAACTTAAGACGGAAGTTAACCAGAGTATGAAATCACCTTTATCAATATATAAAATCCAACCAGTGACTATATATTTATTCAAATTGTGTCATGAATGGAATTTAAAAAGGACATGGAAAATTAACGTTTTAATATTGCTTTGTGTGTGTGAATAAAATTTGTCAGCAAGAACAAACTTCTTTTATTACAAGACATCCAGAATACATGATGTCTTCATAGCAGGTATCAGCATTTCTGTGGTTGGGTGTTCCCAGATAGTTTAGTTTGTAACAATGTTCCATTTTTTGGTCTTTCATGCTTGGTTCATAAGGAATGTAAAATAATATTTCATGTGGGTATAAAAATAAGGAGATGTGGTATGATTGCTATTAAGACAACTATCAGGAGATCAAAGGACAAGGATGTAAACGAAGACAGGTCAGTGTTCATCAAGATAGGTTTTCTAGACAGGTACTTTTTGAAAGTTGATAACCAATTGATTTATTGGGTCAATATTATGAGGGTGGGGTGATGTGGGAATGAATATTTTAGCTTGGTGAGAATTAGTAGAAGAAAAAATGTTGCCCGTTCAAGATGAAAATGAATAAGCTGCTGCATTTCTGCCTCACATTACACATGAAAAAGTATGTAAAAAAGTGAAAATGAAGCTATGCGACATAAACGATCTGGGCAACAGATAAAAATGAAATAATATTGACTATTTGTGAATAATCTGTCCAAGAGAAATCCTCCTGCCTTACCCCCTAAAAATGAAATAATTGTCCACTTATATATTGCTCTTAATGCTTATAAAAAATGTCAAATATTTACCAATATAAAAATAAGGAGATGTATGATTGCCAAAGAGACAACTATACATAAAATTCAAATGAAGTGGATGTAAGCAATTATAGGCAACTGTACAGCCTTCAACAATGAGAAAAACCCATATGGTATAGTTTGCTCTAAAAGGCCACAATGTAAAAAACGTGAAACAAATTATGAGTAGGGTGTATGACACAATAAGCAGATAACCCATCAAAGTTATTCGTAAAATGCTGTTAGTTGCTTGTGTTACTAATGTTTTTCACAAGGGAAATTTACTTGTACTTGCCATGGGTACAACCATTGATTTAAAAAAAATCAAGACTTTTACTGTTGTTTATAATCATGAACTTATTTTAACTTCCTGCCAGACAAACTATTCTTGAAAACTGTTTGCTTTCCTCCAACTGTCAATGCTCTTGTGGTAGTTGGGTCAGTTTCATATACTAAAAGCAAGGACAAAAAAAAAAAACAAGCTGCGAAAACAAATTATTGTTTTGACCTTCTCTTTGAGGTTATCTTAAACAACTATTACTAGTATCATAAATATGTGTTGGGCTACTCAAATTACGATCAAAAGAAAAAACAACATAATTACGATAATTTTCGGCAACTGCAAAATGTAAACGACTATCAAAGTTTATTTTCCAGCTTGGGGGAGGTCCTCAATATGACATACTCAGTAGGTATCGTGATATCTTTGCGAATTAACACTAAATATTGATCAAAGATGCTAAAACAAACTAAACCTAACCATAAACAAGTCAGAAATATTTATCTCGCCGTTCAACCGCATATTTACTAACAGGCGTATAATATATTAGATTGGTGGGAAAATGGAAAGAAAAAATTAAAGAAATGACAAATACGTTTCTCCAAGAAAATAGTAGCTCGTGAAAGAAAAGAACTTTCAGATACATATATACAACTTGAGAATGAAGAAAATAAAACACAGCCTGACCAAGTCACCATTGATAACTTAAGTGAAATTATAATTAGATTAGAAAATAAAGAAAAATAGGTACAATAATACGCTCAAGACTAGATTATTACGAAGAAGATATAGATATCACAGATTTTTAAACAAGCAGAGGAGATAATCGAGAAGTAGAAAGTGTATTAGACAAAACGGAAAGCCATAGATATAAGAAGATGTGGTATGATTGCCAAATGAGACAACTCTCCATCCATGCACATCTAAAAGTGAGGTGATTAAAGTAGTGGCAGACTTTTATTCCGATTTATATAAGTCACAAAACATTGATAGACAATAATGACAGATTATTTAGAAGACCTTGAACTAAATAAAATAACAGAAGAAGATAAAACAAACTTTGATACGTTTATAACACAAGATGAATGTCTTAAATTGTTAAAGGAATTCAAAAATAATAAATCTCCCGGAGTTGATGGAATCGGAAAGTCCTTTTATACCAAATTCTGGAATATAATAGGGAGGACCTGGTTGAAGTATTGAATAACGTGCACTTGAACGGAGAACTAACGGAATCAATGAAGACAGAACTAATATCATTAATTTATAAAAATAAAGGCAATAGAAAAGACCTGAAACAATGGCGACCGATAAGTCTGTTATGTGTCGATTACAAAATTCTTACCAAATTCTTAAGCAAAAACTTATCAAAAGTAATAAACAAACTGTTAGATAAGAATTAAACAGGTGCAGGATCAAGAAAAATTAATTTCAGATAATCTTTTATCAATAGAAAGCATTTTGAAGTATATGGACTTAAATGACATTAGTGGTATATTAATTTCCTTTGATCAGGAAAAGGCTTTCGATCGTACGCGTGTTGAGCAAGAATTTATTATACAAGTGCATGTTAAAAGCGATGAATTTTCCGTCAAACTTTATAAGATGGATTGAGATAATTTATATCGATATCATAAGTAGGATTTTTATAAATGGAGCACTTAGCGACAAGATTGTAATTTCAAGATCTATAAGACAAAGATGTCCAATGAGTATGAGTATTTATGCTCTTATAATAGAAACATTAGCTTGCAAAATTCGTACAAACAATAATATACAGGAATACAAATTCTAATCATAACTCTAATGTTAAACCTATTCAACACGCCGATGATTGTTTGATAATATCTACGAATCTTACAGACTATGAAAAGTTACTTGAAGAATTTAAAAATGTGGGTCGATATCTGGTTCGAAAATTAACGAAAACAAAACGGAAATTTTACAAGTTGGGAATCCTAATACAACAAACTTTGACAATATAAACATATTAATCAAAACGAAATCAAAGTCCTTGGAATATGGTATTGAAAAAACGCAGCAGAAATTAACTGGAAAAAGAAATATAATGGACTCATAAACCAGATTAACAAATGGAAAAAAAGAAAACTTCGATATAAACATAAAGTATTAATTCTCAACACTTATGTTCTTAGCAAATTCTTATATACTGCAAGGATATATCCACCAAGTGAATATAATATAAAGAAAATAAATAAAGTCATTTATGATTTTTCTGTGACAATATTGAGCTTTTAAACAGAACAACAATTATTAAACAATATAAAGATGGTGGGCAACAAATACCAGATATCAATATGAAATGTAAAGCCTTACTATTATACAGAATATCCCAAGTTTTAACTGGAAATAAATCTGTATGGACATCATTATTTATATATTTCATAGACTCGGACTTCTCAGTTTTAAACTGATTTTTCTGTGCGTTTTTCTGTGTGTTTGTTTATTCCACATTGACTAGAGGTATACGGGAGGGGAGGAGGGGGATCTTACAAAACATATTTAACCCCGCCGCATTTTTGCGCCTATCCCAAGTCAGGAACCTCTAGCCTTTGTTAGTCTTGTGTGTTTTTAAATTTTGGTTCATTTATATTTTTCGGAGTTAAGTGTGGCATCCATTTCGCTGAACTAGTACACATAATTGTTTTGGGGCCGGCTGAATCCCGCTTCGGGACTTTCTCGCTGCGTTGACGATCCATTGGTGGACTTGGGATATTTTCTGCTCTTTGATCGGGTTGATGTCTGTTTGAGTTTGACACATTCCCCGTTTCCATTCTCGATTCTAGATTACTATACAATGTGAGCTGCTCAAAACGTCTCGAGTTTATAAATTTGTGAATAAAGTAAACAAAAACAATGACAGTCATAGATCTGCTAACAACACCCAGTACTCACATCGAAAACATTAATTATATTACATAAGAAACGACTGACGTGATTGTTGACTGATTCGCGCATACGTGTCTTTATCGTAAACCATTCGAGAGGACACGTCCTTACTATTATTGTTTTTCTGGTGTATATATTATTTTTTTTTTAATTAGATAAACAAACTCTTAATAGCTTAATTGACTTGTAGTTTACTAATGTCGATTTAAAATAAAGTTATCTTATCTTATCATTTCTGCCTCAGTGACCTCGTGGCCTAAAAAACACGTTATATGTCTTTTTGGTGACCTACATTTGCGCGAATTTCAATTTTGACAGGTATTACGTTTATACGAACAAATGATATTACGTTTTCGCGAAATAACCTGTACCGAGTTGTTATCTGTGTTTTTATTCAGAGAATAATCTGAACCTAATTAATTTTTTTAAATTAATTATATTGGTAGATAATTTACAAAATCAAAGAAGTCTTTTTTTTTTTTTTTCGTTTATATTATTAACATTAAAAAGCACTACATGTATGCCGAATAGCAAAGTTTTTAATAAAATACAGTTTGTCTTTCCAGGAATGGAAAATTCTATAAAAAGTTTAAAAACCATATCCTGGAATAAAACACAGTATGTAATCTTGACAGGAACAATATATATAAGTCAGTCGATCCTTGGTGTGAAAAGACTCTGGGCCATTTTGGTACAGTTTTGTGCTTTCATTTGGAACAGTCGTTCACATTCTTGGCGGTATTATAGACTCACTGGTGACATCATTTTCAATTAAACAGTAGGCAAATAGTTTGCGGCTTTCGTTCTCAGTAGCATTTGACATTAAATCATCTACAAAACTACCCTAAACTTTCTCCGCTTGAAGAACTTGCAATCACAAATCTGACCGTGTTTAAACCATTTTTCTATTTCAGTTGACGATTTTTTATCATTTTTATTAGAAAATTTAATTAACTAGCGCAAACGTAGTAACTTTTCAACCGGTAAATTTCGCGCAAACGTAACGCGCCGAGTCCTGTATGATGTTTTTTGTTTGTTTGTTTTAAGATTAGGAAGTTTGACATTAATTTAAAAAGTTATAAAAGTGGTGATACCATTGACTTAATTTCTGGTTCCATGGGAGGCTCGGAGGGGCCCACTTTATGGCCGAACTTTTTCAAAAGTACTGGTTTTTGACATTAAATGGTTCACGTTTGCTTTTATTTTCATATTTCCAGACGATAATCATTATTTCCTGTTCTGATTTAAAGATTTTGTTAATACATATCAATTCACAATAGAATGTATTATATAAGCAGTTTGAATATACCATTTGAAGTTAATCATCTGTTAAAAATATTGTAGTCTACAAGTCATTTGTTGTCACGATACGAATATCCTGATCGGCTAGAGTCAGACTAATGTGTCAGAGACCCAGGGTAGGGCGAAATGCCTCTTGTACTAGCACGTTTTAATCCTGCGCAGCGTATCGGTCTAGTCTCAATCCTATTGCATTAGCCTGTTCTCGCCTGATATCCATGCAGTATTTACCACACCGATCCATCATCTTTCAAATAATTGTTGACAAAAGAAATTCCATACCTTCAATTTTACCTGTAGAATGATAGCGAAACGGACACGTACACTAGCTGATCTCTGATTCCACAATAATCTTTCAATGGTATTTCAGAACGCGGAATAATGGTACAGAAAAACAATATATGGCATTGAGATACGCCGCCACTTAAGATCGAAAATACACATTTTTTTGGGGGGCATAGAATCATAAAAATTATTTCGCCTCGCTACTTCACCAATTATTTCACTATTACGGACAATAAGGACCACTTTCGTCGAACTTTGGACCCGCACATTCGAAAATCTACTTAACATACTGCAAATATTGTATTATTGATTTAATTGTTGGTTGCTTAATGTACAGTGGAAACATATATTTCACTTACGTGTATTCAAGAACGGTAGGTCCTGCAAAGTGGGTCCGAGCGCAATGACGGGCGTGACATTTGGAAAAGATAGTATAGGGCCGTAACTAGCCTCTGTTAAAAGTGAGGCAAAAATTTCCGACCAGGGGTCTGGGGGTCGTTCAAGGCCCCAAAAAGCTCTGGAAAAAATGACGCAAAATCGTGCATTCTGAGCGTTTCCCGGACCCTTTCTTAATCTGAAACGCAAGTTTTGTTTTAATTATTTTTTTGACAATATTCTGGTCTCAAAGCAAAATATATAGATTCAGTGTAAGGCTTTTAGTTTTTAGGGACAACATCAAAAGACCGATATGTAGGATAAAGCAAAAATCGTAATTCACATAGTTAAGTGTGTGGATGCTGTTTTTTTTTTTTTTTTTTTGTTGTTGAGTTTCTGTTTCAAATTAAGTTAAGAAGGGACTGATTATCATTGATATAACTATGTGAATTCAGTTTTTATAACACATTTCAAATACAAATTGATGTAATTCCTAACTGGGATAGAAAGGGTACACTCAGGGTACTCAGGAAAACTGTTCTTAAGACCTCATTGCTACATTTTTGTGCTGTTTTAATATGTATTCCGGGTGATTAATGTCGGATCTGCCTGTTCTGGTCTTGTATTGTGCTTAGACTTTGGTGTAATTTTTTTGTGACTTTGAAATTTATTCACAGCTACTTCAAGTTCCGCTTAAGTCGACGCTAGGGGCCGTCTTGACATTGTTGTAAGGTATGAATGATTCGTTCATTGTTGAAGACCCTCCAGCGAATTTCAAGATAAAGAACAGAAATAAAAGCCCTGTTCATTGATAATTTGTATTTTTTCTATGCACATTTACTCCATATCCCTTTATTTTCTATTAAAGGGCCTAAACACGGCTTAATGCAAGTTTACGCCCTTCAATGTAAAAGGTCATATGGCAATACATTATTTTTCTTTTTAAATGATTTGATTCCGGGAGATCGGTTGTCTCGCTTTAATTTAACCCATGTCATCTTTTTTTCAGTTTAACAGAAAAGAGAGCCAGTTTTGTATTCTTTAATATAAAGTATAATTTTCCATGAAAAAACGACCAATTTTTCTATGTCCCGGTAGCTTCGTAACTTCTCAAAACATTTTCTCGAACAATATCTGGACATCGGTGGACAGGTAACATTGCCAAACCACACAACCGTTCACCCGTCATTACCGACCACTTCGACTATGCTATTTCAATATTTTTATTTTTTATTATCAATGTTTCATAGACTAACCGATACATATTTTAGCAATTTATAGTAGTTTTAAAATTAGACGAAAGGTCCTTAAATATAATAGAACTAAAGTTTAAAACAAAATTACTAATTTACAATGGAAATTCAATGCTAACACAATAATCATGAAGAAGGGCAATCAATGAACAAAAGACAAACCCGTGCACAGATAAGACACATAACAACAAATTATAGACAATCAACACTGAAAACTAAAAATAAATGAGAATCATGGATCCCGAAAAAATAGGGGCGACGTCAGAGGGTGAACAGAACTTGCTTCTTGCAAGACACTCGCCGTGAAACAATTTGATATGAAGACAAGCTTTTGTTTCAACTTATTATTTTTTTAAATTTCCAACATGAGGCATTTGCCTCATTTGCCTCAATGTAGTTACGGACGTGTTAAGTATATTTTGGCCTTTTAACTTATTTTGATTCGAGCGTCTCTGATGAGTCTTTGTAGACGAAACGCGCGTCTGGCGTACAAATTTCAATCCTGGTTTTTATAATGAGTTTATTTATTGGATAGCGGTAGAAATTTGACTTTACAATTGGTTACTTACATACTCATAATATAGATTTTTGTAATGACTCTTTCACGTGCAGATAGCCGGGAACACCCCCTTTCACGAGTCATCGGATTTAACGTTCCCAATCAAAAAGGATACGGATGCGTTTTCAATCATCTGCATCTACACAACTAAACAGTCGCCAATTAGCAGGATTTTGACTGTCGAACATTAATTAGCCTAGTCGCTAAATAGATATAGATAGCTTAACAAATTCATGCTATCTAGAGAATCCAAAATGGCGTCGGATTGGTTATTAATGATACCCTAGCTACGTATCATATCGTTCAACATAGATAGATATCTAGGACATAGCGTCTATACTAGCTGCTACGATATTGAACGCAACCCTGGTGACCATATGACCCGAGCCAATCCTTTCGATAACCTAGAAATAAAACACACAGGATATTAAGACCACAGCCATACAGTCAGCAGTGAAATATCATTTGTCAAGCTCTTAGTCAGTCTAAACCTAAACAATAAGTAGACTACGGTGACCTATAAGTTGTTAATTTCTGTGTCATTTGGTCTCTTGTGGAGAGTTGTCTCATTGGTAATCATACCACATCTTCCTTTTATATATATAAACATCAAAACAGTGATTAGCGCAGAAAACACATCCAAAAAGTAAAATAACAAAAATACCGAACTCATAAGGAAAATTCAAAACGGAAAATCCCTTATCAAATGGCAAAATCAAAAGCTCAAACACTTGAAAGAATGAAAAACAACTGTCATATTCCTGACTTGGTACAGGCATTTCCTTATGTACAAAATGGTGGATTAAACCTGGTTTTGTAGCTAGCTAAACCTCTCACTTGTATGATAGTCACAGTCGCATAAAATTCCATTATATTGACAACAATGTGTGAACAAAACAAACAGACAAAATAGGTAAAAAAGTCAAAATAGGGGCTCAGCAGTCAACATTGTGTTATAATCTTAATCACTATAAAAACAAACAAATATGTCGCCTGAACTTGCAGTATTAATCTCAATGGAGGTCTTGATACTGGATGAGTAAAGTAAAACTGTTCATTTAGAAACAGGACGAGACAAGATTATGCAAAGTAACCAAAAGACATCAAGAGGAAACATACAGCCTTCAACAAGAGACAAATGTCTAAAGAATGTGTCAAGCAGTAAATCGTCCTGAGTCTATAAATGCTGTAAATTAATCAAAGAAAAACCGATTATCAGGTTTTATGCATACTAATTATGTAAATTATCTTTCTTCCGTGTGCCTATGGTGTCAGACCACCAATATAATCAACCAATTTTGTCCATTTTCACAGCTTCTGAATATTTTACCTTAAGCTTAGCTTCATAGAAACCAGGTATATTCTGAATTATCACCTTTCTCTATGCCAATTTTCAACCAATGTTTAAAGTCTTGCAGTGAAACTAGCGTCCGGAAGTCAACTGCTACTAAAAATTACACTTGGAATTTTTCAGGAAATCTTTAATAAGTATACTACGAAGCGCATCAGTCTTCAATTTTTAATGCAAAATCTTGGACAAGTAAATTTTGACTCAAAGTGGTCTACATATATTTCTCTTTCACCAAAAATTTCATTTCTGGAAATTTGCTTGTTAGCCTAAGTAAACAATGACACCAAAAGCACCATTTTTGTCAGGGAATGGCAACTTTTACGTCTTTTTACTACTTTTATGTTTTAAATTGAAGTGAGTGAATTGGTTGTCTGACATCCTGCTGAGTCGCTACGTAATTCTCGTATCACGAATTTGACGTGAGGTTAGCAGGGTTGCTTTCAATTTTGCAGCATCTAGTATAGAAATTATGAGGGTCTGGATTGTGGGGATGGGGAGGGGAGGGCTTCATTTCTGTAATTATTTAGAATATATTTCTATATTGTTTGCCAATCATGTTCTATTCTTTATATTTTAGCCCCCCCCCATTATTCTCTATTCTTTTCTGGTCATATTTATCTGTAGTATTGGCCACCTTTGTATATTCTGTAAACCCCATCCAGCCCATCCGATATACAGATATCTATCGGTGTTGAACGATGTATTATTTACATGAAGCCAGAACAATTGCGTCGATCGTAAAAATCAATACCACGCCATTTTGGATTCTCTGTATACAGCATTCTCTAGATTTATTTAGCGGAATGCTAGCCGTACGTTCAGGAGTCCAAATATACGTAGCTCTACATAGCGCCCGCGATGTTGAACGCACCCTGGGTTACGTTCAATATCGCATCAGCTAATATATCCGCTAGACCCTAGATATCTTTTATATAAAAACAAGTGTGGACACAGATCAGTGTGGATAGTAGGGTTGGATGTTTGACAGTGTTTTATATGACAAAAGGAGTTCTATGTTTTTTCCCATAGGATTCTTTATTATGAACTGTGTTGCACAATGACAACCAACCTGAGCATTAGGAGTGTTGATTATTTAATATTTAGTTTTTTATGTTCAAGACGGGCATGGAAGAGACACTTATTGCATTAATTACCAAATGATTATGATAGAATATGTTCCACATCTTTGATTTTGGATACATTTTGTAGCTAGGAGAGGAACACATAATAGGTTCATTTTTTCATGATGTGATTTTTTTATATGGGAGATGGTATCTGAGAACATGTATTTGCTTACTATTTGTATGGTTCTATTTATATTACTTTGTGGTGGATCGTCAGTATCATAAGTAAAAGGTTTCCTTTAAATGTCGAAATTGTTTCTCAGATTAGAAGACATTTAATGGTTTTTAGTAATGACAATGCCTGACATTATGCTTGGGGCTAGATGAGCTAGAAAGTAAACTTCTGTGTTATTCTTTATTAATTCTTAGATAATATCTCCTCCAAAGCTGGTCAAAGCAAAAAAAAACCAACGTTTTGACCAGTATGAAAATGATATCAACAAAAGAACCTTGTGAGCATGCTTCAAAGACTCATAACTGCTACAGAAGTCATCTGATAAAATTTCAAGTGGATATTATGAACATCTACTTAATATGTCTAAATATCTAAAAAGTTATAGTATTCAATATGAAAAAGGTATTGCAAAATTATTCTCTTTTAATTTTTTTTTGTTACATGGATACAAATATAAATGATACCAATACAGTAAGGCAGTTTTGTTGTGGTATGAAAGTGTAGTAATTAACATTTACTGTAACAATGTTAATTCACACAAATTAAGAAATAAACAAATGAATGTCAGATAAATGTTGAACATGTACAATGAAATATAGTTTTAGAAATCAATTAGGCCAGATAGGCCTTATAAATTTTGGTCTTTTTTTAACATACTGAATGACCATTTACACTCAGGACTGAGTCGTCAGTAGGCAGTACAGATGTATAAAAATAAAGTGTAACAAAACAACCTAGCATCATATTGCTAGTAGCGCGAGTAGCATTGTCGGTAAATTTGTGCTTTTTTTAACTTTGGCTAATGGACAAAAATGTTTGGTTCAAATCTAAATAAAATACTTTTATCTCCCATTACTTACATTGTACATAGAATGGATACTACTTTGACAATTCCTTGTACATGAGAGTTGTCTGTCAAATCTTTATTTCACAAAGAATGAATTGCATAACAATGAACTGAGCTTAAAGCAAAGCACTTTAATAATACACTTAGACAAAGAGCTCAATCCAGTGATATACTTTGTACTACAGGTCCTTCATGAACATCCTATCGGCCAAAACCATATCTCACAAACATGCCATACTACATGGTTGGATCAGAAGTCCTGAAAAAGACATGAATTATGTCATTGTATTTTAAGTACATGTATATACACAGGTTAAAACTTTCACAAATATAAATTTGTGGAAAATCATTCAGTATCTAGCAACTAGCAATCGCTTCATGCACAAATTGATATAGGTTGAGTGCCCCTCTGTCAGAAATAAGAACATACCTTCACCTAATTTTAGTTAACTGATGAAGAAACATTCAAAACTATAAAATGTTATCTAAGACTTGTCAGTGTCTATTTACCATCACCACTGAATCAATAGTATATGTGTATACATATATACATGTAAGATTAAAATTGACATACATATATAAGACTTAAACTGACATTCGGTCTTTACTCCAACTTCATTCCTCAAGTCATGTTCAAATCTGACTTCATGATAAAATAAGATTCCATATCTACAACCAATGAAATACCCCTCTATTAGACTAGCCGCAATGAAATCCCAGTTTTCTAAAATGGTAGGTGGAACCTAAAACTCAAAAACTTTAAGCAATATATTTTAAATATTGCAAATACATGTAATTCTTCTAAAAAATTCGCTATATTTTTCCTTATTTTGTCTTTTGTTCGAGACTGTATATTGACCTCTGGGTGTCTTTCAATTACATCCAGTTTGGCGCGGGTTGATGTTTGATTGTTGTACATGTTATATATCAACGTGGGATTTTTTTTTATATAAATAACAACTATTCCCTTAAATGCAAATAAAATAGATGTAAGAAATTATAGGCAACCATCATGACCACATGCATACCACCTTCAATAAACAGCTGCGCCATGAGCACATGATAAGCCCGTCACATTTACAAAGAATAAAGTTCAATTACTTCTCAATGTCATATAAGAAATTTATGAAAATCAAAAAGGGAGCTTATATCAATAGATATAAACAATTCACCAAAGTTTAATGAGAATTGCTGAAAACATTGTCCAAAACTGGAAAATCCCCCCTATTTAATATATAAAACCCCGTAAGTGGGAAATGTAAAATGTAGAATTCATAAAATTCTAAAGGCAGCAGCTTACATCACTAGATATAAACAATTCACCAATGTTTCATGAGAACTGCTGAAAGCATTTTTGCGTTATAGTCTGAAAACTGGAAAATCCCCCCTTTTTTTAACAATAAACTCGGAAATGTAAAATCTAAAATTTATAAAAAAAAAGAAAGGGAGCTCACGTCAATAGATATAAACAATTCACCAAAGTTTTATGCATATTTATTAAAGCGATTTTAAGTTAAAGTCTGACATGTTGACGACGGACGGACAGACAGACAGACGGACAGCGCCATACCATAATACGTCCAGCAAACAGGCCTATAAAAATGAGAAGACCCCATACTGTATATTCTGCTGTAAAATAGCCCAACATGTTTATATTGGGATACAGTTTATATTGATATAAAGATTTGAGATTTATTAAAAAAAAAACTTTCATGACATCATAATTCATGTAATTATTTGCATTTGTTCTGTTGATTGATAGTGGTACATGTATGAGGACTGGGATGAAATCACTTACATATAGTTCTGATCAACAGTTTCATGGTAAATAAGTTGTAGTAGGTTGTTTGAAGTTTGCAGCATATTCAACTTTGAACATCTTTTTCAGGTCTACAATCCATATAAAAATCTGTATATGTGGTATGGTTGCCAATAAGACAGAGGTTCAAATAACAAAGTAATTATAGGCAACCATACAGCCTTAAAAAATGAGAGAGAAAAAAACAGTCCAGACATGTTAAGTATGCAACAATTAAATTGAGAAAAGTAATGGCCTGATTTACAACTTATAAACAGGTTGGGAACTCTCCCCCCTCCCCAAAAAACAAATATTCTAAAGAAGATAAAAAGAAGATGTAGCCTTTTTAACTTATAAAGGGGGATCTGGAGGGGATTCATTACATTGGGATATAGGATAGATACATATAAAAATTACAATACATGTATGTAATATGATTGCCAATGAGAAAACTATCCACAGAGGTTCAAATGACAAAGCAATTATAGGCAACCATACAGCCTTCAAAAATGAGGAAAACTGTCCAGACATGAAAAGTATGCATCTTGATATCCATATCATTAACGGAAAGCTTAATACAAAAATTTATGATAAAAGAGATGATTTTCATTTCCTATCGTTAATTATCCATTTTAGATGGTGACGTTCCTTGTCACCATCTTACGGTGTTTATATATCTCAACTTGTACGATTCGCTCGTGTATGTAACAACGTTTCAGATTTTAACGAAAGAAATTTATGTATTACTGAAAATTATTACACCAGGGTTTTCGATATCACAAACTAGTCAAAACATTTACTAAATTTTATCATCGGTATAAGGACATCATTCGTAAATATAGCTCAACATGCAGACTTCTTATACGTTCAGGTATTTCACATCCAATCTTTTATGGTAATATTCTTTATAAAGCACTAAAATGTCAGTATTCACCTCAGAAGCTAACAAAACCTTTAAATAGACTTATTAAGAAGGGATATAGTTACGATACTGTTGTCAGGTCATTAAAGATTGCATATTTTGGCTTTAATATTGATTCACTTATAGGGTCTTTGCATCGGAACTAAACACATTTATTTAAAAACCAGTTGTTGGCATGACACGGGTTATGCTCTTCTCATATATTTTATGATGGTATGATACTAAACCCTAACGGGAGGGATTGTGCCTGATATTCATATGATGAAGACATAATCTTTCAATCAGTTTAATTGAGGTCTGGAGCTGGCATGTCAGTTAACTGCTAGTAGTCTGTTGTTATTTATGTATTATTGTCATTTTGTTTATTTTCTTTTGTTACATCTTCTGACATCGGACTCGGACTTCTCTTTAACTGACTTTTAATGTGCGTATTGTTATGCGTTTACTTTTCTACATTGGCTAGAGGTATAGGGGAGGTTGAGATCTCATAAACATGTTTAACCCCGCCGCTTTTTGCGCCTGTCCCAAGTCAGGAGCCTCTGGCCTTTGTTAGTCTTGTATTATTTTTACTTTTAGTTTCTTGTGTATAATTTGAGTTTAGTATGACGTCCATTATCACTGAACTAGTATATATATTTGTTTAGGGCCAGCTTAAGGACGCCTCCGGGTGCGGGAATTTCTCGCTGTATTGAAGACCTATTGGTGACCTTCTGTTGTTGTCTGTTCTGTGGTCGGGTTGTTGTCTCTTTGACACATTCCCATTTCCATTCTCAATTTTATTAATACAATTGAGAAGAGTAATGGCCTGATTCACAAATCAACTAATAATCAGGTTGGGAACATCCCTCCACCCCCCCAAAAATGAGGGATATTTTGCGGTTTTAAAATAAGGAAAAAAAATGAAGCCTTTTTAACTTATAAAAAGGGGGGGGATTCATTACCAAAGAAACAACTTTTGTAATAGATGATTCCACTTATTTTCAATAAATAATAAATATTGAAGTCTATCTCAGGCATCTGGGAACAGACTCAACAGTACATCTATACATGTATTAATATATTCCAAAATGTGGACAAACCCGACATCAAATGTTCTACTTGAATGACTTTAGTGGATAAAATCAAATTAAAAAGTCACAGTGCAGGGGCGGATCCAGCCATTTTAAAAAGGGGGGGTTCCCAACCCAGGATAAAAGGGGGGGGTTCCAACTATATGTCCCCATTCAAATGCATTGATCGTCCAAAAAGGGGTTCTAACCGCCGGACCCCCCTTCTGGATCCGCCACTGCAGTGGTGATATACTCCAATGGCAGTCTTTCCTGCTAAAATGTCATGTGTAGAACGTGATATACCATTTTTAGGATTATATACTGTCTTTTATATTTAGGTCATTTTGACACAGCAAAATATAAATAAAACGTTAACTATCGGGAAATTGAGTTTTTTTCGCAAAATAAACCCACTAAAACTGAACTTTGAATGCAAACGACCCCTAAATGGCTAACAGATATTGGGGTAAAGAATTTTCCATGACGATTCTTGTTAAGAGTTTATGAAATGTACACCGATCCTGTCAGTTGAACAGACTAGAATGAGAGAAGTTATATATACATAAAGGTCTTTTCAACCGTTGTGGTGTAAATCAGTTGTATTTTATGGTTGACATATATATATATATGTACAATGTATACATGTAGATCATTGGCTTTTCTACACATTGATATTTTACTATATCGATTATCTATTTATCGTTCTAGATCTATTGCTGGTATTTTTCACCTTCTTAAAACAGTTTTAAGGCTAGATGAACGCAAGCTTGATATATAGGGTGTCCTCACACATTTTGACAGCGCTGAAAAAATTTGGTTGACATATGTATATATATCCTCTTCTCATGGGTTTTTGTGCTATTAGACATTTTCGAAAACTATTCGATACCGACGCTTACACCTATGCCTATGTCTACAGGTAACCCTTTTGAGAAGGGTCATCTCAATGTGTACAACGACCACAGGCATTTATATTATAATTTTTTCTTATTTTCATATTAAATACTGTATAAAACATTTATTTTGGATGTTTTTCCTACTTTATTTGCTCTGTTTAGTAGCTGATAATTGACCTATCTTGATATTGTTCTTTGTAAAAAAAGGGGTTGTTGTTGTGTAAATCAGTAGAACTTTAATCAAAAACGAGAACGTGTAATACAGTTATAGCGTGAAACATAACGTATAAATATATAGATGATATTATTAGTTATCTTGGTGTAATCAGAGATGTACGGAAGTTTACACCGGTATTAAAAATGCGTTGTAAAATTCCGTACACCCCTGATTAGAACAAGATACGACTTTATTTCTTAGGAAACGTTCCTTTACTAATTTTTTTACCTTGGTATAAAATTGAAAAATTCTAACGAAGAACTTCTTCTTCACATTTGAACATCGATGTCTTTTTTTTCCTTTTTTTTTTTGTCAAAATTTATTTTTGTTTTTAAGTTTGTCAAATTTTATTTTTTAGAACTTTGGCAAAAAGGTTTTTATTTTGGCAAAAGTTCGGGTTTTTTTTTGTTTTTTTGTAGCTTTTGCATTTTTCTTCTTTGGGCATATTTGTTGTTGTTGAATTATACACTACAAACATTTTTATTTTGAAATGTATATTTTCTACTTGAGTCACCAAAACGTCCATTGCAAATCCAAAGACCTGTTGATTTACACAAATTTAATATACGCTTGCTTCATAAGAAATAAGATACTTTATTAAGGAGAACAGCTGACGTCGACAATAAACTAAGCCTGCACACATATCACTAATGGCAGATCATTTGTTCATTGGATGTCTCCACAGTGTTCCGAATGCTTTCTAGCAATTCAATTGTATATTCTACTGCAACCCTGTATTCCGTTTGAATGGTTGCACACGGAGACAATTAAAAAAACACAGATGGAATATTACAAATTCATTACTTAAAATAATTCAAAACTATTTAGAACATTCGATGTTTCTAGCTCCGATTCCGAATAAAAAATTATATATAAAAAATTACAGAATAATTATGTATTTGAAATTTTTATCTCTGCAACCAAGTTTTTCGAGGTCATTAATTCAGTATGTTTATCGACATTTTGATACGGTCCCTCTACTTTTGTGGTCAGTGTAGGTATCGGTGTCGGTGTAAGTGTCTGTGTAGACGACTTTTCGAAAATGTCTAATAAGAATGCATTGTGGCGTCACAATTTCCATTGAAAAGGCATGCACAGTACGAATTCATATGACGTACGAAAACATATGATTTGACCATATATGTATAGGTTATCGGCTTTTCTACACATTGACATTGTAAAATATTATCCAGTGAGTCACAATGAACCTTTTTTGGCGAGTGAGCGCAGCTAATGAGCTAAAATGAATCAAATTGTGTCCTCAGTGGGTGATATTTTAAGGGATCTATACGAAGAAAACCTGATTATCTGTTTATCGTTCTATTACTGGCTTTTTCACCTCCCTAACTTGGCCTAAGACAGTTTTTACAGATGAAAGCAAGCTTGATAACGACTCCTCACACACATGTATAGATTATCGGTTTTTCTACACATAGATATGAGGGTAGTAATGCCCTTTACCGTCAGGCGTCAAACGGTCATTTTTGGCTACTGTTAACGTCAAATTGGTTTGAATTTTACCGTGATATTCATATTGGTTTTGAATTTAGTTAATCTATCAGAAAAATTATTTATTTCTCGCAGATAACCCTCAATACTATACACCAACTCGACACTGAAGCTAAAAACCCCTAAAACATAATGGTATATGGAATCGTCCAAACGGATTTCCTAATATTGATAAAGGTGAAATATGTAGATTCAGAATGTGTACACAGAAATAAGATCAGAAATAAAGCCCTATGTAAGGTGAAAACAATAAAACAACTGTATAAAATCATTGTTTATTAAATTTGCTTGCATAAGAACCATAAAGTTAAAATTTATAACGATTACGTGTATCCTGTCAACCCCTTTTCTTCTTTGCATCGAGGCTTCCGTTGCTCTACATCAAGGCCACAGCAGTTCAACTAATCGGGGAATGTGAAATTGGGACGTACCTATATTTTTACTGCAGGTTTTGGCATATTTGAAACAGAATTATAGAAAAATGAAATGTTGTTAGTAGATACAAAACTGAAAATGATAAACACTTTTAGCAACAGATGAATTGGATCGAGGTTCTGTGTTTTTTTTAAGCGGGAACTTGGTCCCGTCTTATGAATCTGTGTTGTAGTCTTTCTTTCATGTTGTTATTAATTCTTTTGTGGGGAACTGCTCATATTGATGTTACATTATTTGGAACTAGCTTGGACTCGGCATGACAACGGGACCTTAAAAGACAATCCAGTCTGCTTACTACATTTTTATTCTGGTTCACAGTCTAATCAATATTTACAACAGTTACAATACAGATTACATTACTTTTCCATCATAATTATACATCAAATATTTCGCGATATAAATCGAACAATAATACAAAACCCGACAATAGTATGTTTTTTACGCGCCATAAATGAACAGTCGTGTCATATGTTATCTCCCCTTAATTCGTTTACTTTTAATATTAAATCAAGTATCAAAATAAGAATTGTATCTTCAAAAGTTATCTATACGAATAAGTTAAATACCTTTTTATAAGTTTAGAATCTTTTATTTAAATCATTAACCTTAATATTATTTCAAACTTTGCCTATCATATATTTAATCTATATCACGATTTTACTTGTGAATATGACTAAAATTACTTTACTGGAGAACATCTTTAAATCTTTAAACTCGTTTCTTTTAAATTTATAAAGCAAACTTTTAAACAACAGTAAAATATTTACTAACCTTAAAGACAATCCAGTCTGCTTACTACATTTTTATTCTGGTTCACAGTCTAATGAACCAAATAACTTTGCAGAACTTTATATAGCAGACTGGACTTAATTTGACACGTGAATATTTTGTTACTCAGTACAATAGCTTTCTTTGATCTATCTTAATAAACAATGGACTATGTCGAATAAAGGCAGAATTACTTAATCTTAATTGTTCAAGTGTATTAGTTTCAAAAGTATGTATAATTATCTTTATGCCTTCTAAGCCGACACATTTATCAATTAGCTGGGGACATTTTGAGACAACGTTATTGAATATTCTTAAAAGATAAAACACTTACATCGATATTTTTAGGAAATTGTTCTATAAACAAATTAAGCTTTCTTAAATTTATTTTGTTTACGTTTATTCCTTGGTCATTTCATTTCACAATGTATTAATAAATATTCTCTTCAACTCCTGTGCATTTTCCATTATACAACACAACTTTTACTTGTAATTTATTAGTAAATATTATCTTTAGATATCACGCATTTTGCATCATTATATTACCCTTTGGTTCAAAATTTTTGTCCCCAAAAATTAATTTATGTTAGTGAACAAGATGTGGATTAATATGAGATAACAAATAATATCAATAATAGTTCAAGGTTTCTGGGTAGTTTGTCTTCTTGGTTTTGCTGGCTCTTCGGCTAGAGTATAGTTCGGTGATTTTTAAAACAAATTGTTCTATATATATACATAATTTTACACAATTGTTCTATTTCTGTGAATTTTACAAAGTCATTTTAAATTCGAGTCTATTTCATTATCACGATCTATCTGTATTTTTCTATAAATGCTCTTGGTCTTTAGTTGTAAGATGATGAATTTTCGAGGCTGTAGTCCCGGACCAATTACCATGCAGGATACTCAGGAATATGAAACGACAAAAGAAATAGTTAGCTACTGCATAAACAATTATAACATACTAAGTAATAAGACAGCTCATGCATAATCAATAATAACATACTAAGTAATAAGAGAATCTATGTACATCAAAGAAAAAAAAAAAATCAGAACCAACATTTGTTTACTTATCATTTACAATTTTTTTTTTTTTTTAAACAGTTTTATTCGTACATTAAGTCATCTATAGTCATTGGTTATTCTAAAGGTAACGAGGTCGCGCAATTAAAAATAACTCAAAATTCTTATGGTTCATGCTTGGCCTAATTCAATATCAGTGGCCTAATCTGTTAATATATACTAGTATACTGAAAGTTTGTGATGTTACTTGGTCACGTAAGAAAGCTAAATTGCATTATTGGTGGCTTGAATCCGTCAGATATTTAAGACTTATACATTTATTTTGACACTACATTTGTTTTATAATATTCAATGTTTCTTTACGGATTTGTCTGTTTCACAAATAAACTAACTGGTCTTTTTCTTTTCGTGCCTGATTTTGTAAATTTAGTGTAAAACTCAACCAATAGACCTTCACCTATGTTTTCTTCAGGTTCCCAGGTGGTTTTTATAACCTACCCATTTGACCTTATAGTAGTTTTTGCCTTGCCTACGTTTTTGGCAAGCAATTTTTCTGCTTTGAAGTCATTATCTTCATCATTAGTCTCATCATTTTGTTGCAACAATGCATCATTTTGTGATCTATCTATATTGTCATTTTGAAGACCATCTATATCATCTACTCTATCTCTATTATTTTCAACAACATTTCTTTGAATTTCAGGAATATCCCTATGATCTCTTGGGTCAATATACGATTTCATTCTATTTGTATGTATACGAGACTTAATCAACTTGTGATCTGAACATCGTCTTAATTTACATGTATTATTTTGTCCAACATTTATGACATAAATGGACCATCCCACTTTGGGTGTAATTTCGGTGATAAACCTTTTGGTACTTTCATAGATTGCAACATAACGTAATCTCCAACTCTAAATTTCGGTGCTTCAGCTTTCTTATCATACCTATTTTTAGTTTTCTCTTGTGAATTTTCTACCGAAGTTTTTGCTATATCTTTTACAATTTTAGTCTATCAATAAGGGTATCGAGATGATTTTAGCAGTTTTACTCATACCATCTTTAGGTTGGACAGAAATATCAAATGGCAAGTTCATTTCTTTACCAAACAACATTTGAAATGGAAAATAACCAGTTGATTCAGTATTAGTAGACATACGTAAAGCCATCATAACGCTAGGGATTAACTTATGCCAATTTGACTGATCTTTAGCCACTAATGTACGTAAGGTTTGGGCGATCGTACGATTCATTCGTTCACATGTTGAATTAGTTTGCGGATGGTACGAACTAGTATGATACCTTTGAACTTCAAATAGTTCACATAGAGCCTGTATAAGCTTACTACAAAATTTGCTCCTCTGTCAGAAACAATAGACCTTGGGGCACCAAACCTAGAGAATACATCATTATATAATACTTCAGCTATTTCAGTTGCTTCTTGAGTCTTAAGAGGGAAACATTCGGGCCATCGAGAAAAACTATCGACCACTAACAATAAGTGTTGATGTCCGTCTTTTGTTTTGGGGAGGCATGTAAGAATGTCCATATGCCATCTTGATAAAGTGTCTTCAATAGGAAGAGGAAGTAATGGAGCTGGTCGATGGTGGGTTGGTTGTTTTGACCTTTGACATTTATCACATGACGTCACATAATTATAAACTTCTTGATACATACCTGACCAGTAATATTTAAGATGTATTGCAGCGTATGTGCGTTTGACGCCTGTATGACCACTGTGATCATGATATGCTTACAAAGCATCTTGTCTTAGACATTTCGTTAAAACCAATTGCTCAATCATGCTTTCAGCTTTAGGTACTCCTTTTGTTCTTGACCTATGTAAATGAATTAACTCACGTGATTGACCTAATCTATAGTGATCTCGTTCATAACATATGTTGCGCGACCTTTTTTGATTTTCGGGTAATTCGCCCGTTTCAAGGTATTTTATCAATGGGATCAACTGATCACATTCTCTTTGCATTTTGAAATATCTGATACATCATTCAGATCAACATCATTCTTTTCAATAGTCGCAATTAATGGCTTTTCATTTGCATACTCGAACTTAATTTCAGTTTTAATTTGATTTTCCAATAAACTGTTTACAACCAATTTGGGATGTATTTCATTTTCAATTTCTTTATATGGAATTCTTGATAAAGCATCAGCATTTGTATTTTTTACCTTCTTTATAAATAATTTCAAAATCATAATTTTGCAATTCAAGAGCCCATCTACCTAGACGTGAGTTAGTATCTTTAGATTTGTGTAACCAAACTAAAGCTTGATGATCAGTATACACTTTGAATCTAGCATGAGATAAATAAACTTTGTTTTTAGTAATGCCTTCAAGAACTGCTTAGCATTCTTTTCGGTAATTGTCCAGTTTAATTCATTATTTCTCAAAGCACGACCACTGTATGATATTACTCTTTCTTTACCATTTTCATCTAACTGACCTAGAATGTAGCCAATGGCTGAACCTGATGCATCGCAAGTCAAAATAAATGGTTTAGACATATCTGGGTACGACAAAACAGGAGCAGTTGTCAAAGCTTGTTTAAGATTTTCAAACGAAATCTGACATTTATCAGTCCAAACGTATTCTTTGTCTTTTGTAAAGATTATTTAAAGGAACTGTGATGTTAGCATAGTCCTTCACAAAGCGCCTATAGTAATTACATAGACCTAAGAACTGTCTGACCTCGTGCTGATTTTTAGGCCTGGGATAATTTTTAACAATATTGATTTTGGAATCATCTACCTTGACACCGTCTTTTGAAATAATGTGACCTAGATAATTGACTTTCTTAACAGCAAAGTGACATTTTTGTGGCTTAAGAGTAAAATTTGCTTTTCGTAATCTAGTAAACACTTCGTCAAGATGTTGCAGATGCTCTTCAAATGTTTTACTAAAAATCAAAATATCATCAATATATGCAAGTACATATTTCCAGTGTAATCCTCTCAATATTTGTGACATGACCTGAGAAAAAGCTATACTGCTATTACGTAGACCATACGGCATTCTATTCCATTCATAGATTCCAGAATGAGTTATAAATGCTGCTTTTTGTTTAGAATTTGGGTGCAAGGGCACCTGCCAAAAAGATGAAGATAAATCAATAGAACTAAATATCTGTGGTTGCATTTCTCCCATAGTATCAAAGACATCGTGCATATTCCCAAGCGTAGAATGCATCGGGGAAGTAAAAGCATTAACCCTTCTATAATCAACGCAAAATCGCCAACTGTTGTCTTTCTTACGAGTGAGACAAACGGGGCTATGCCAAATAGAATTAGAAGGCTCAATTATTTTGTACTTCAACATCTCTTCAACTTGTCTTTCAATCTCTGTCCTGATATTGGGTGCAGCTCTATGTGGGGGTAAACTTACAGGAGGGTTGTTCCCAGTGTCAATTTCATGATAGTGTACATCTGTCATGCCAATTTCAGACAGATCCGTTGCAAACACGTTCCTATTTTTATCAACAAATTTTCTTAATTTATCCTTTTGCTCATTTGTTAAGTCTGATTCAGAAAGATCAATGTTTAAGTTTTGTTTTTGCTTTTTACGACCCTTTTCAATATTATTTATGTGAAATTTTTCATTTTTATCAGTCCAATTTTGAACAGAGTTCGGTTGTATTTCTGATATTGAAGCAACAATTTCATTTCTGTTTAGCACCACTTTATCCTCATTTGGGTTTATAACTTGCATTACTGCTTGTTGATTTGAAGGCGACACTAGACAAGCAGCACCTATAATACTTTTATTATGTAAAGACTGGCTGGGTTCAAATACTATTTGCTTTCCTACATATTGTTTAGGAATTTTAACAGGAATAATGCTTATTTTCCTAGCTGGAAGCTCAATGTATTTTAGAGTTTTAGCTTCGTTTCGTTTAGTACTTATGAGTGCGATCTGTGCAATTCCATCATACAAGTTTAAAGTTTTGTAGGATAATCAATGTTAGCTGTATTATATTCCAAAAGTCATTTCCGATTATTAAAGAGTGTTGAATTTTATCAATTATGTAAAAATTCTGGTAAAGAACTGGCTCTTTATCAAATTTTAGTGGAAGTTTTACCTGTCCTTTGACAGAAATTCCTTCACCGCCTACACCATAAACATTATGTATCTTTGACAAGTTTACTTTTATTTTAGTTTTATCTAGTTTATTAAATAAAGAACTTGAAATACAGGATACAGCAGCTCCTGTATCAATCAATCCTTTTGTTTTAATCCCTAATATATCAACATTTACAGTATTTCCTTCAATATTAGTCATTAGATCTATAAAATATTTTCTCTTCTTCTTGTGTAGTTTCTGTCTACTTTTAAAACTTTTAGTTTTATTACATTTCTAAATGATTTAGTAAAACAGACTCTTGCTAAATGTCCTACCTTTTACAATTAAAGCATTCCTTATTTCTTGCTTTACAATTATGGTTTTATGGTAATATGACATACCACAATATTTACAAACATAATTTTGCTTTGTTATTATATTGACTTTGTTATTTCTATACTCATTCATCTGTGGAATCTGTACTTTAATTTTTCAGTTATTTCATCTAGATCTTTATTTTGCTTTATTACATTTAAATTTGAACAATCAGAATTTTCTATCGTTTTATGTACGTTAGCACATTTTCAGCTATTACTGCCGCTTGTTTTAATTCATTCAGATTTTTCGGGTTACTCAAAACTATACTAGTAGTTAATTTAGGTAGTAATCCCTTTTACCCATAATAAATTCTAAATGTTCAGGTATTTCCGAATTCTTTGCAATAATTCTTAGTCTGTCGAAAATTCTAAAACAGATTCATTTTCCTTTGTTTTACATCTAACTCTGTATCGTCTTTATCTCCTGAAAACGTTCAACTAAACCTATTTCCAAATTTTCTGTACTATTCTGAATATTTTCATTTAAACCATCAAACCAAACTTTAGCTGATTCTTTCAAATAAAACGGCAAGTAATGACAAGCAATTTCATTTGATATTGAATTTATTTTGATCCATTTTCTAAAGTATAATAACCAATTTGACGGGTTTCCTGAACCATTGTACATAGGAGGTGTTATTATGTTTGTATGATTAAAATGTACATTACCTTGTGGTTCAGTCATGATGTTCTCTTGATTCAACTATGTTTTGCTGTTCTTTATCTTTAGTTGTCCATCAGTTGACTGCAAGTTGTAATTTGTCGAACTGTGCCGAAGTCCATCTTTTCATGTTGTTCATTGTTGTAGGTACCAGTGATTTTACCACTTCGCCTCCACCAAAATATATTATGCGGAACTTGGTCCCGTCTTATGAATCTGTGTTGTAGTCTTTCTTTCATGTTGTTATTAATTCTTTTGTGGGGAACTGCTCATATTGATGTTACATTATTTGGAACTAGCTTGGACTCGGCATGACAACGGGACCTTAAAGACAATCCAGTCTGCTTACTACATTTTATTCTGGTTCACAGTCTAATCAATATTTACAACAGTTACAATACAGATTACATTACTTTTCCATCATAATTATACATCAAATATTTCGCGATATAAATCGAACAATAATACAAAACCCGACAATAGTATGTTTTTTACGCGCCATAAATGAACAGTCGTGTCATATGTTATCTCCCTTAATTCGTTTACTTTTAATATTAAATCAAGTATCAAAATAAGAATTGTATCTTCAAAAGTTATCTATACGAATAAGTTAAATACCTTTTCTATAAGTTTAGAATCTTTTATTTAAATCATTAACCTTAATATTATTTCAAACTTTGCCTATCATATATTTAATCTATATCACGATTTTACTTGTGAATATGACTAAAAATTACTTTACTGGAGAACATCTTTTAAATCTTTAAACTCGTTTCTTTTAAATTTATAAAGCAAATTTTTAAACAACAGTAAAATATTTACTAACCTTAAAGACAATCCAGTCTGCTTACTACATTTTATTCTGGTTCACAGTCTAATGAACCAAATAATTTTGCAGAACTTTATATAGCAGACTGGACTTAATTTGACACGTGGATATTTTGTTACTCAGTACAATAGCTTTCTTTGATCTATTTTAATAAACAATGGACTATATCGAATAAAGGCAGAATTACTTAATCTTAATTGTTCAAGTCTATTAGTTTCAAAAAGTATGTATAATTATCTTTATGCCTTCTAAGCCGACACATTTATCAATTAGCTGGGGACATTTTTGAGACAACGTTATTAAATATTCTTAAAAGATAAAACACTTACATCGATATTTTTAGGAAATTGTTCTATAAACAAATTAAGCTTTCTTAAATTTATTTTGTTTACGTTTATTCCTTGGTCATTTCATTTCACAATGTATTAATAAATATTCTCTTCAACTCCTGTGCATTTTCCATTATACAACACAACTTTTACTTGTAATTTATTAGTAAATATTATCTTTAGATATCACGCATTTTGCATCATTATATTTTCATATTATTTGTACAACTCTCCTTACTCTTGGGAAGCGTGTTCTTTACATCGAGGCTTGCGTTGCTTTACATCGAGGCCACAGTATAGTTCAACCAATGGGGAATGTTTATTTGGGGCATATGACCTATTTAAACTGCAGGTTTTAGAATTTTTTAATCGAAATTATAGAAAAATGGAATGTTGTTAGTACATACAAAACAGAAAATGATGAATACTTTTAGCAAACGATAAATTGGATCGGGGTTTTGTGTATTCACATTATTTGTACAACTCTCCTTACGGATGCCATTTTTTGGAATTTCTGTGACCTAAATGGTTCGCGAAAATTAATATTTTATATATAGAGGTTTTAGAATTTTTTAATCGAAATTATAGAAAAATGGAATGTTGTTAGTACATACAAAACAGAAAATGATGAATACTTTTAGCAAACGATAAATTGGATCGGGGTTTTGTGTATTCACATTATTTGTACAACTTCCTTACTGATGCCATTTTTTGGAATTTCTGTGACCTAAATGGTTCGCGAAAATTAATATTTTTATATATAGTATAGTAATGACATTGACTGTAATATAGGCAGTCCGTAATATTGATCCGACGCCATTTTGGATTCATAAGTTAGCATAAAAGGGTATAACAATAATACTGAACTCCAATTACGGGCGCATGGTTGATATTTTACTATATTAATTGGCAGGAAATATGATAATGTATATATATATTGAAATTTATCGGACAGTCATCAGAGCTAAGGAAAGGAGACCTTTGACAGTCTTAATTACCGATTTCTTAGTAAAATCCGTGTTTTTTTTTTTTTTTTTTTTTTTGTATTTTATTTTGTATGTATAATGTTATGACCAAATGGTTAGTCTTAGTCTAGTCTGAGCTAAACAGGGGACTACCGTTTAGTTTTTGTTGTTGTTGATTTTTTTAAAGAGGGAGAGCAGAAAGATTTTTTTGGCGGACGGAATATTCATTCTTATACATACATCCGCTTATACATTTCACGCAGTAAACAATGTTTACTGCTTATAATGTGAATGAATAATCATTTTGACACTGAATATTTTCCCTTAGTTCTTACCAGGCCAGGATATCCCACGCCCTGAAAACCGTCGACTCCCGTAAATAATATATTAAATATTTGCCAGTAATTAATATCAGAAAGAATAATTGTATTCACCAAATTAAAGGCCTCGGAAGGACATTTGACTGTGACACACTATGACTGCAAACATTTGCATAACTTGAACCATAACAGATACAAATACTATAGATGCACGATGTAGAAATGCATGAAATGATTTACTTAGTTTTTTAAAGGATTTGATTGACACCAGACAACATATTATATGTCTCTGATGATTCTATTTATCCTTACAAGGTATTTTAAGCTGTGTAATCTGAATATCTAGCTGTCTAGTCAGTACAAAATATTTACTACATGTAAATGTATCATTATATAAAAACATTTTAAGTTCCCTTTGCAAATGATTAAAATATTTACAAAAAAACATAAGAGCTTCCGTTTTGAAAGTAAAATAATTTGAATCCCGGAAACGTTTTTATTCCGAGACCGAACTTTTTTTAAATTGAATCACAAATCGAAAGTAGAATAATACTTGGATTTTTAATTTACAAAAGGTGAAAGAAGCAGACGTATTGCAGGTACATTAATTTGCAATTCCCTCCGAAAATACAGCCCATCATTTCTTTTTGAGTAAGCAAAGATTTCCTTCTTCCTGTTTGCAAAAGCAATAGTCTAAAGACGTGTGTATTGCATTATCGAAAGCGGAAATTTTATTTATAAATAATTACATTTCCTTCTTTTTCTCATTCATCATTTTCATGTTATATTTCAGCAATATTGAAGTAAGTAAAATATTATCAGTTGATATACAAATTGCATGGATATTGTAGTTGTTTCATTTATTTGTTCTAATTTGCTTTGTTTATTTATTTCCGAAAAGACCCCCCTTTTTACGCCACTTGCAATAAAGGGCGTACAAATTAATACATAACCAGTTTAAAGCATATTCCCTGTATATATCTAAATGTGAAAAAAATTATAAATTGTTTATTTTGTTTTATTCTTTTATTTTCATTTTATACGGTTAAAGTGGGGTAGGGAGGGGTCAGGTATATCAAATGATCCCTAAAATTATATATCCTGGATAGCAATTTAATGTATTATGATATGAATATTGGATTGCATGACTTTTTTTAGCATGCACTTACAAATACCAGAGACATATAATACATATGTCTCTGCAAATACATACTCTTTTAAAACATACATGTACAATGTAGTGTATTCTTAAACTGTAATTCAATAGTATGTTTAACACCCAATACTACACTAGCATGTAACTTGAATTACAGATTTAAACTTCCCTGATGTGTAACATAGTATAAAAGAAAATAATTGTATTGGTATAAAACTAAAAAGGGTTGCTACAAAGACATAGTGATACAAAATCCAAAAAGAATATATACATATTCATATATGTAAATTAGAATACACATGAAACAAACACAATTTAATAATAAGTAAAAATAAATAATTGTATTACATATTAAATGTTAAAGATGATAATCTTTCCAAGTTAAAGCACACATTGTGTACATGTACTACAATAATCACACTATTTAACAGAAACTTATCATAGACTTGTATTTTACTCTTCTCTTCATCTTCAAATTCAGTTGCAAAATGAAATTCATATTACACTTTATATATATATGTATATATATATGTGTGTTATGTAAATTTAACCCAAAATGTTAGTAGGAATAAAACTGTGAGCATAGTAAAACAAAAATTATATTTCACTCTTTATTTTGAAGCAAGTTGCAACAATTAAAAATGATTTTGTTTTTACTCTTGGGTACACCTGTTACTTCTGTTTTTGAAAAATGACGCTATCAGCGGCATGTTTTCGATACCATTGACCCTTACGGAAGTCGATTATATTTCCGCCTACCGCACTCGGTTTCATATTTACTATTTTACACAAACTCCGTACAGTGATCGTTTCCGTTCCGGAACTATTTACATACTAACTGGAATCTGCTTGTATTACGCTACACTCGAACAAAGTGTTGTAGTCGGACGGGAACCAGTTTACATACTTTATTTTATTAACAAAAAAAAATCTTGACCTGTCCATAGAAAGGCTTGTATAGTCCGCGGTTTTATTCTCCAAAATTGGACCTTCCAGAGGGGGTGCGGATTATAGAGTACAATAAGCAAGAAATAAGAGAACAAGTTCAATTTCGCGGCGAGGTGGTTGTTTACGTTCCGCCATCTTTGTTATTGATATTGTAGAGGGCGCTCTCATCATTGTTCAAACTAATAATTTTAACTCATCCATATTAATAAGTTATTTCTATTCAATATCAAATAAATGCTGATTAATATAAAACTAAACCGTTCATTACAAATTTCTCGTTTCTTTTCAATGCATTGGTTGAAATAAACTGGTATCTGCTTGATTGAACCGATACAAACATAGTAAATAAGACAACCGTAAACCAGCTTAGAATTTGTAAACTACAAAACGTAATCGGTTATTGTTCATTCCGTTTTGGTGTTTCATACAGACTAATATGGTTTGTATTAGCTTAAGACCCTTCAAACATTAATGTGATAGGTATATTAAAGACTGTTTTACAAAAGGATGGAACTGTTTTACTTTCAAAGTCGTATTATAGTGATATCTGTCATGTACGGATTTCGACTCTCACCGGTTAATTTCTTCTTTACACGTGCCGTTTACACTTCCTGTTTAAACATACACAAGTTTCTAAATTGTTTTTTAAGTGAATTAAACTTATTTTAACAATCATGAAGCGTTCTAGAATCATTTACAAGCAGTTTCAGCTTCCGTTTGATGATGGAAAACAGGTTTTCCCAAGAAAATACCGCTTACGATCGCACAGGATTTGAAATTACCGAAGTTTCATACACCTTATCGCTAATCCCGGCTGACCCGGCCGCTTGAACTTTTGACGCATACAACAATCACTTTTCCATTGTGGCGTCAGATATTTTGTTTTATGACGTTAAAATTTTACGGGAACCTGTGTGATATCCAGTAATGGCAGACAAATAGCGATAAGGTGTATTAAACCTTTTCTAACAGTAACAGTAACACAAAGTTTTTACCTAAAATTTCGTGGAGAGAAGGGGTTTGGACTATGTACCAGTGCGAACTATACAAGCCTTTCTACGGTATTTATTTGTCCAAAAAAAAAAACCAGCCAGTAGTCAATGGATACTGTAGATCATTCAGGTAGTCTTGACCTATTCATTTGTACTAAAAAAAAAACAGCCAGTTGTCATCTTCACTTCACACACACACATATACGAATATCAATTATATGCTTACGATACATGTTGCAATGTTAAACTAATTACGGTATGTGAAAATCAAGACTTGCATAAAAAATATCCCAATATTACAGACAGTGGCGTCATTTTTCCTCAGAGCTTTCGGCTCTTTGATTGTACATTTTTGTTTAAGTTTGATATTATGTACATTCAATTTTGTTATTATAAATTGCTTAGCTAGTTTAATGATTATATGTTAAAAAGTGTTTTTATAAGGTACACGTATTTCATTTGACATTGTAATTATGAATGACACTGGTTTTATTTGATTTTGTCCACTCTTGCTGGGGTCATTAAACCTGATGTCCCATGTTGACAATTTTCTGCTCAACTCTGCATATGAAAGAATCCCAACAACATTTCATCAAGTCTAAAGCACTGGCAGCCCTTTACCCTTAACAATTAAAAAGACTTAGTTCTTTGAAACTAAGTACCCAATTTTGTTGGAGTGTACATGAACATACCTATATTTAAAATTTAAATATTAGCAGCCCAACATCAGTGGTATAAATGTTTCCACCCTGTAGAAAGTATGGCTAAATTCCCTGAATATAAATTAAATTAAAACCATTTTTAAAAAGGTATTACAATCACAGGCGCTTGAGTAGTCTACACGATTTGATGTTTTTCATTGTTTCCACCTAATATTCAATTTTCCATTTATATACCACATCTTTATAACACTACTTTACTTGTCTCGCCTTGTTTTGGGGTGAATCTATTCACTCTCATAAAATACCTTAGTTTACTATCTGTGCTTCTATAAGTATAGACAGTAAAATAAGAGATTCATCAAAGTGGATAAATTCACCAAAAACAAAGTAAAACAATCATTGTAGTGTTGAGTATGTGGTATTACAAATGAAAAGTTGAATATTCAGTGCAAATAATTAAATAAATTCCTAATCGTGTACCCAAACACCTGTGCTAAGTATACCAATAAGAAACAAAACATAATTTGATCGTGCTTTTTTTTATAGAACTTTTGAAATTTAACTATGGGAAATACATCGTCGACAGCAGACAAGGTTCATAAGGAAATATTTGTGGAACAGATCAACCAAGAAATAGTCCAGAGCTCCACTGATGCGTTAGTAGTATTTGTGGATACCAGTTGGAGTCAGGATGATGAAATAATAAAAGTTTTGGCTGCTATTGGAAAAAACAAGTTTGTTTCTGAATGGGACAAACTAAAACATCAGAATGCTAATAACTGTCAGGTTGGAGATGTATTTCGCGTTCCTTCCGGTGGTATCCAGTGTCGCCATCTACTGTTTGCAGTTTGGCGGGACGGAGATGCAAAAGATACGACCGATGTTCAGTTTAATTTTATTGTACAAAATATGCTGGAGAGAGCAAAAGGATTGGACGATAAAGTTTTCAGCATAGCTATTCCAATGGGCGATGGTACGTTTATATCTAGTTAAGATAGTCACATATCTGAATAAAAGAATAACTTTAAACTCATACCAGTAAAGAAAATACGATTTGCCAGTTTGTTCTTAATGAAATTAAAACATCTTTGTATAGTATCTCTTCCTTTCCCACCATTTGAATGTTATCTATTGGACAGTTGATCTCTTTAACAAACTAGACTCTTCACCCTCTTTTAATACAACACTTGAGATAAGATAATTCAATAAAACAGCTGATTACATGTATAGGTTTACCCTTCCCAAAAAAAAAAAAAATGATAAAAAATTAAACCGAATACATAAAAAAATTCTGGCCGATAAGTAAATACTTGTAGTTCAGAAATCATTTAAAAATTGAAATCGTTATGTTCCATTTATTTATAACCAGATATTCAGCAAATATTGTGAAAAAGGCATTAGCTGTCGAATGTATGTTCATCGATTTGGGTCAGATTCACATATTTGATTTATAACATACAAAAACTTATTCAAATTACAAAAAGTATAAAATAAACAATTAACAAAACATGGACTCGATAATATGTATCAGCATTTCGTGTGTACTGTAGTTTAGACGACATCTAAATAACCAGCGTGATGATCTTCGAAGACTGCCAACGGTCATATAACCCGATATAAACATAGATATAAATAGATAGCGAGCATGTGCAATTGGATTTTTCTAGGTCTGTCTGATTTCATGTTACAGTTTAGAAAATATGCTAATCATCGTTTTTACCTGTATAAGTAGGAATTTTGTGGATATAAATCGTTTTTACCTGTATAAGTAGGAATTTTTGTGGATAAAATTAGTCACGAAATGGTCTACCCTTGTTTCACTTTCAATGTTCTTTCCCCTTTAAAAACTGAGCACACCTAGTACATGCGCAATCCATCTCCAGATAAGGGGTTAAGTTGAAGGTCACATGAATACGGATTCAATTGAGGTTGAATTATTGATTGCCAAGGCAGGAGCCTGTAATTCAGTGGTTGTCGTTTGTTGCTGTATATCACATTTGTTTTTCGTTCATTGTACATAAATCAGGCCGATAGTTTTCTCGTTTAAATTGTTTTACATTTGTCATTTCGGGGACTTTTATAGCTGACTATGTGGTATGGGTTTTGCTCATTGTTGAAGGCTTAAGTTGTTAACTTCTATGTCATTTGGTCTGTTGTGGAGAACTGTCTCATTAGCAATCTTACCACATCTTATTATTATTTTGAAAGTCAATGATACATCAGCGATGTTTTCGAGCTTATTTTGACAAATTTATGCCAAACTGACTGCTGATATTACGAAATATGATTTCAAAATCCTGCTTTTATGAATACTTGAAACAAAAAGAATCGAATTTTTTGTCTAAATCGTAGCTGATGCCCCTTTAAAAACGTTTAGAAATAACAAATATATATCTAAATGAAACCGTACGATGCTTCTTATAATGAATACCACCAAAACATTTTTGATAAATATAAGATGAGAAGTTTACGGTTTAAAGCTGAAATTAAGCCATCACGAAGACCGTGGCAACATGACATAGATATACAGAATTATATAAAAACAATACATTCACGGTTGTATATGTCAAAGAGACAAACACTCAATTAAAGTGCAAACGACATGTATTACGTAATTTGAGGATTATTTCCATTTGTAGATATGTTTGAGGTCAATGCTCCTTTCGAAATTAACCAAATTCACTTTTGTTTACTCAACGCTAGACCATAGAAAAAGTTGTTTTCTAAACAATTTTTATTTGATCTGACCTGATATAATTCATCTCTCCGATCTAATGAGGATCTCGTCTCAGACTTGCTTGTACCACATGTTTTAAATTTGGTTATTCAGATAAGGAATTCAACCACAGTTTCCTCTCCAACATGGCGGCCAAGGAAAATAACTGAACTAAAATTACGTCATATTGAAAACTATCTATAGCAAAACAGAAAAAACAAGTGTAAAGTAAATCAGCTTAGGTAACTGGTTAAGCATATCCCTCAGTTCCCGTCACCATAGTTATCGAGGTTAAATTCTGTGTCTTTTAAATCCTGTATAGAATGATATGTTTTCAATAGACAAAATTATTGGAAGGATCGTTTGTGTGATTGAAAAGCATATATTTTGCAGGTATGGACATAGAAACCCACGTAAAGATAATGAACAACGTTTTTCTTTGGTTGATGGGGTTAAATTCAGACACTATCACACATATACATTTCCTTGCTTCTAACCTTCCCGTGAAAGAAGTTCTTGAGAATGCATTGCAGAACTTTAAGGACTTTACCCAGAAAGAACTCACTGATACTACGAATGACGAGTCTGAAGATAGTGGCGACGCAACACTTCAAACTCGAACAGGAGTCGACATGGCCAGACCCTCAGAGGAAGACCTAAATGGATACGATGAAAATGACATCTCCGATAATGATGACAACGATGGTAAGACTAGATGGGATGAGTATCCGAACAATACACAGAGAGAACATGTTCTTAGAATGTCATCTGAAAGCAGTGGTGAGGAAATAATTCAATTTAGAAAAAATGTGGACAAGTTTCCCGAGAAGGAAAGTATATGGAAATATTACGCCGGTACACATGATGACTTTGAAAACATTAAGCGTACAAAACGTCCAAAATCTGTATTATTTGATGAAGTTGCAGACGAATATTCTATTGAGGGGAGACCAGTGCAAAGAACTCTATCACAGTCAAGTGTTGATGAAGTGATGTTGGACTTCACAAATTATCCATCAAAACGCAAAATAAGACGACCGAGAAAACCTAAACATAAAAGCCCAGAGGTTTCACCATCTCCACCACCAACAGAAGCATTTTTCTGTAGTATTTGTCAGTCAAGAAAACAAGAATCCTCTAAACGGGTTTTAGAAAAATGTGGACACGAGTTTTGTTCCGAATGCATTAAGAAATATTTTGAAGACGTAAAACCGTCCTGTCCCAACTGTAACACATTTTATGGCAAACCTCTTGGTAACCAGCCCTGGGGTATCATGTCATGCAGGACTGTGAACCAGTACCTTCCTGGTTTCCCTGGAACTGACACTATCATAATTGAGTATGACATTCCAGACGGAGTTCAGACGGTAATTTTTCATTATGTTCATGAAATAATTATTTGCATCTGAAAGTTTTACAGAGACCAATATATAAATAACACGTAGCTTACAGGGTGATAGAGCAGATTATTACCCCCGAGAAAACATTGTCAACTGAGGCGAAGCCAAGGTTGACAATGTCTTTTCGAGGGGTAACAATCTACTCTATCACCCTCTCAGATATGTGTTATTTAATTTATTATACTGAATGTTCTGTTATTACTGTCTATTAAATTTCAAATTCAAAGTAATAAACTATGACGTCTTGTACATAACAACCATCCGTATTTAATAAAGCGCACACTTGATCAAGCGTCTCCGTGAAGGGTAATTGAGTATTTACCATAGGATAGAGTAAATTGTCTCCCTCGTATTAACCAATCAAAATCTTGCATTTTGACATGAAGTATAATAACATGATTTGTTGACCGTTATGATGACGGATATCATCTAATTGCCGTAACCATAAGCCCGTCCTCTTTTCCTCGAATATTACCTTCCGAATTAGGATTATCACCAGGTTTGTACTTACATGAGCAACACGACGGGAGCCACATTTGGAGCAGAATCTGCCTACCCTTCCGGATCATCTGAGATCGACCCGGTTTTATGTGGGGTTCGTGTTGTTCGTTTTTTTCTTTCTATGCTGTGTTTTGTGGACGGTTGTTTATCTTTTCATCGTTTTCATTGTTTGCCATGGCATTTTCAGTTTGTTTTCTACTTATGACTTATCCATTTGGTATTTTTCGTCTCTCTTTTATCATTGTGGATTATATGTGCGACAGATGATTAAGATGATTATGTTCCTTTGACTTAGCCAAAACCCCGTCTGCCTTCCTCTTTTATTACTTACCGAATGCGACTTTTTACCGAGCTTGTAATAAGCAACACAAACAGTTGCTCCGATTAGGAGCAGGTTATGCTTCTTTTCCAAAGCACATTTACCATGGTTTATCGGCAAAGTAAAGAGAGAAAGTTATAAGCTGGTGGTTATATCTTTGACAAGTGTTTACATTGATCTTAATTTAAAAAAGAAGATATCAAAGTGAGCAATTACATATTACGAAACAGAGACAGAAGATACCAGATGGACATTCAAAACTCATAAGTCAAAGAGAAACTGACAACGCCATGGGGGAAACAACAATAGTCCACAAAACACTACATAGGAAAATAAAGAGTGAGTAACACACACCCCAAAAAAATAAACGTGGGTGAACTCAGGTGCTCCGACTGGATCAACATGTTGCAACCATCGTGTTGTTCATGGTAAGCACAAATTCTGTGACAAGTCTCATTCGGTGATGTCATAATTGAGGAAAAGAGGAAATGATTGTGATTAATGCAATTGGAACATACCCGTGGTCATCTGTGACATAGATATTCCATTACGGTCAAACAACTCGTGCTGGTGTCCCTAAAACTGTCAAAGGGATGACCTGAACTTTATCACTAGGTATAAGTTAACAAATGACAAACAATTGCATGAACACACGGGAATTGACAAAAAGACAAATAATATCATACACCGGAAATATTCGATGCATCACGAACCAAACAAGTCACTAGGAGTGGCCTCCGTGTTCCGGAAGGGTAATCGGTTGTTGGTCCATTAATTTCAAATAGGTGGATACAGAACGATGGGCAAATTTCCATGGTCCGACACACAAATTAAGAACACAAATCATATGGGTTTACACAAGCAAAACAAGTGAAAGCAAGCGTAAAATATCGCGTCGGGTTGACACAAAGTTATTGGTTTGTCACGGTAAATCTTTTGACTCGACACGAAAATCTCATGGGTAAAAGACATTCAAATTCGCATCAGTCAAGTAAGACCACATGGGGCGACAGAAAAAAATTTGAGTTAACAGGTCAGTACAGATCTGACAGATGAAAAATGTCACATCGGTTTATATAGAAAGACGGTAAGATCCCAAAGAATTAACATAAATCACAATATTTAGGACATTAAATGAAACACACGTCGGGCGTACTAAATTATAAGACTGGTATCTTTGATGATTTTTTTGTGACTAATACATTTTCCGTTTGTTTGTTAATTAAATAAATAATTCATAAACGTTGCAATGTTTAATTATATTTTGTATTCATATAAGGAGAGACATCCAAACCCTGGTGTGAAGTTTAAAGGAGCCCATCGAACTGCATACCTGCCTGATAATGAACAAGGCAGACTCATCCATAGAATGCTAAAGAAAGCATTTGACCAACAGCTGATCTTTACAGTTGGAAAATCAGCTACCTCAGGCCGAAATAATGTCGTAACGTGGAACGATATCCACCATAAAACACGTCCCGATGGAGGTCCAGAAAGGTAATGCGTTTATATATCTCTGTTGTTCCTTTTGTAAATATTTAATGATATACGTAAAACATACTCTACATATTCCGAAAAGCAAGGGGTTCGATATTATGTCATATTTCACCTGTAGAGTAGGCAACTAACTATAATTATATTATTATCAAAATAAAGGAGGTATATAAACGGAAAGGGGTAGATTTTGGCTTATACTTTACCTGCAGAGTAGGAAACTAACAATGATTATATAATTATCAAAATAAAGGAGGTATATAAACGGAAAGGGTGTTGATTTTGGCTCATACTTCACCTACAGAGTAGGCAACTAACTATAACTATATTATTAACAAAAATAGAGGGAGGGACATAACCCTTTAAACATAGGTACAGCTGTGTATACCATTTTGATAAATACATTATAAGCGTCTTAGTAAGACAGATAACTTTATCTTTGATTCATGAGTGTTCTATGAAGGCATGAATTAAACTGCCTTTTACAAACGTATTCCTGATGTAAAAGGTACTTCCATTAACTCAGATCTACCCCTCCAAACAGTAACATATTTGAGATACGACACTCAGTCTCAGTGCAACCAAATAAAAAGGTAGTATGCCTATGGCAGTGAAAATATAAGTAAAGGTAGAAAAGACCTCAATAGGAAGTTAATGTACTCCAAACTGACATAGACCATGTGCACAAGTGTGCAGTGGCAGGCTACACATGCATCTCACCCATCATGCGATTCCGTAGCAAGTGGCAAATCCAGGAACACGCCAAAAACTGAAACAATCTTGGATAAACCGACATTAATGTGATCATGACAGTATCGCTTGTAAAGTGATAATATCAGTCCACGTATCTTTGCTTGATTACTAGTAATTAACAATATAATAGTACCCTTTTTTTTCGTGAAATTCAATCGTATCAACTGACTCAAGTAACCTCCGTAGGACTGGAGAAGTAGAATGTTACTATTCAATAACAGGAATTTGACAATACGGAAAAATTAAATCACCCAGTTTGTCGTAGGTTGTTGTCTTTAGGTGTCTATCAACGTTAAATTTCCTGAAAAATATCTACATTCTTGTCTCTTTATTATGTTTGACACGTAACTGTACTGGATTACATGAGATGAACATATTTACTGTAAAAATATTATAGAGTGAAAGGAAATGTTCAATACATTGAAACGGTAAATTAAGGACTTTGCACAATTCAGAAAACTAATAACCGAGCAACACGAACCTCACCAAAAAGCGAGGGTGATCTAAGGTGCTCTGAAAGAGTTAGCAGATCTTGTAGATGTCAAAAGGATAATGTTTTATGTACTGAACTAGAAGAGAAGTAAACGTTTGTATGCCAGACCTACCACGCATGATTATATCGTATTAAGTTTAACATTGAAATAAACTGAGGGCTATAAAACAAATCAGGAATAATCACTTCATATTTTACTACGAAGTAATATGTGTTCCGTATTAAACTCGATAAACAATGAATGACAAGAGAGTTGACACCACTACATGTTATATGCATAAAAAACAGGGTACTGTTTGATGCAACACACATTATAATTTTTTCGTATATTTTGCTGTTAGAATCAAAATAATGTGTACCATTCTGTGGGTACCATGTTTCTACCATTTTCGTGAAAACTTTACATCAAGTGATTTTGGGTGGACCTTTTGTTTTCGAAAAGGTTTTTCGGTTCAGCTATACTTCACCAAGGGAATGATTATTGTCAAACATGTGGTTTCAATAGGATTACACATACAACAACCACTGGATGCAGTAAATTGTTTCTTTAATAAAGCCTTCTCGTTTTTCATTAGAACATTTTGGTGTGTTCTATTAATATTTCTACACTCTTCCCGAATATTAGTAGAAAAACATTGATATACTATCTGGGTTAAATTACTGCACTTTTCTTGTATCCCTGGTGCTTTCGACTGGAGAACCGTCGCACACAAGCATCGCACAAGTTGGCACTCCGAGGCGGGTGGGGAGCAAGAGGGTGAACTGTGGTTCATTTTTATCAATAGTACCGCTTAAGTCGACGCTAGGGGCCGTCTTGACCTTGTTGTAGGGTATGAATGGTTTGTTCATTGTTGAAGACCTTACATCAACTCTCAAGATGAAGAACCGGAATAAAAGCCCTGTTCATTGATAATTTTCTATGTTTTCTATGTATTGTGTGCGATTTTGTCCCATGCACATTTACTCCATATCCTTTCATTTTCTGTTGTTTTAAAATCCCAATCAGAGCATCCAATGCATTTTCAAGTAAAGAGAGGCAGACGATACCAAAGGGATAATCACACTTATAAGCCGAAGACAAGCTGACAACGCCACGGCAGAAAAAAAAACGGAAAACAATGAAAAAACAGTATATAAAACCCATCATAGAAAAACTAACAACTGAAAACCAGGAAACGCACCTATAAACTAGGGGTGATCTCAGGTGCCCTGGAAGGCAAAGCAGATATGCTCCATATGTGGCGCTGTCGTGTTGCAAACTTACAAACGCCATTCTGATTTAAGTAGCTAATGCCTTTACTTCAATATTTCAGATATGGCTATCCCGATCCGGAATATTTAGACAGAGTATATGAACAGTTGACCAAAAGTGGTATAACCGACGACGACTGATTTATGTCCATTAAGTTGTGTGTTTAAATGATATTTGAATTTGCTTTATTGTGATTAAAACCACATTCAACTTTAAAATTATCTGTAGATGTATGTAAATGGCTAGCATTCATCAAATAACTTTATTGCTTACCTTTTTAACTCGATAAACCATACAACGTGATGTTAGATCCAGAGATTTAAAAAAAGAAAGGGTTATATAGTGTACCATCTGAAAAGGGGCGATTGATGAATTCCAGCCTAATGTGGTAGGTTTTAAGTTATATGCAGACGAAAGGGAGGGGGTACAACGATCCGTCAATGCATCATAAATAAACAACAAGGATCATCTACAGTACGCCCCCTTTGATTGGAAAATATGTAATTTGTTTTAATAAAATCGTTTTTTTTTATATATATATAATCCAGGGGCGGATCCAGCCATTTTGAAAAGGGGGGTTCCCAACCCAGGATAAAGGGGGTTCCAACTATATGTTCCCATTCAAATGCATTGATCGTCAAGAAATTCTTGAATTACACCCCCTTTCAAAAATACTGATATAATCTGCACGCGAGAAAGCAATAGTTGAATAAATATTTCTAACTTTTTTTTACGTAAGGCCTACAAAAGGGATATTTCATAAAGAATGCATTATAAAGCAAAATGAATATATATATATATATGATAGTACATGCATTTTTAATATACAGGCTGCACATAAACTGGAGATACTAGTAGAAAGTAAAAACAATGTAACAATCACAAGTTAGATTTTAAAATTAAAGATTTCTTTCTTTGATTTATCATAATTTGAGTCTCATTCTTTTACATTATATATTATTATTATCATATGTACCGTAATGTCAATATGATTGTTTTGTTTGATCAATTGTTAATGAATGTACGTATTTAGAGAACTATATGATTTTTGCATTTTATTTTTATAGATATAAATGTAATATGAAGTAATTTAATGAAGTGCAAAACATCATCAAAGATATCCTGCTAAACAATTAGTTCCTCAGACGCGTTTCGTCTACGCGTTAAACGTTTCCTCTACATAAGACTAGGCATATTCACTCACAATTAACTAAATGAGACGAATTTTATAGTATGAACGTTATAATTTATAATTCCAACGAACTGTTCGGAAAGATTTTTTTGGTAAATAAATGGTTATTTAGCAGTACAATTTGGGGTACGATTCCTAATTCCAACGCAATTTTCGGAAAGATTTCTTTTTAAATAAATGGTTTTTTAGCAGTACTATATGATACGATTCCTGCCCAAAACGTCATGAAATGGAAATAATCATCTTATATTTTTTCAGATTTCAGAACGTTGACCAATAAATTTTAAGTTTACATACAAAATATAAATAATTATATAAAAATTGAATGCTTCTGTTTGTAATTTTATTGAAGTGTAAAAGCATTGACCGAAGCACATTTTGTATTTAGCGTGGAAGCACTAAATACTAAAAATGTGGACACGATCAACGATTTAGCAACTCCATAAAATTACAAAAAGAAGCTTTCAATTCTTATAATTATAGATTATCGTTGATCATCTCAACGAGATTGATTTTCTCGCTTGAGCCGGGACGGCGAAAGCGAGAAAAGCAATCGAGTTGAGATGATCAACGATAATCTATAAATATATGCTACAACTATGACTTTCTATGTCATTTGGTCTCTAGTGGAGAGTTGTCTCATTGGCAATTATACCACATCTTCTTATTATTATATGAAATTACGAATTATATCAAGATTTTAATTTGTTTTCCTGTGCAATGAAGTGACGTTGTCATGAGAAGCACGTGCAATCATGAAAGTTGAATTCCAGTTGGAATACAATTTGATTTTGGAATGCTTCAATAATTGCTTTCAGACAATTAAAAGTGCGGATTCATATGAAACATGCATGTAATGTGATTATTATGAATTAAAAGGTATTTTCCAGAATTTCGTTACTTGTGTGAAATTTTATTAGAGCAACCTTTGTTCGATTCAACAGTAATACTTATATATTATCTTGATACACTATCTTTAATTGTCTCTGTTAAATGTATTGATAACTGTTTTCGAAGTCTGGGTGACTCAGATCATGGAATATTGTATTGACATTTATGTATTGTTGAAGACTTCGTATTGAATTCTTCTGCTATTTGTGTCGTTGAGAAACTGTCTCATTGACGTATACCTCTCGTCTCATATTTATTTATACTTTCATTAAGTTAACTCTGGATCAAAAATACATAAACATTTCTGATACTCAAAAGTTGTTCTAAATTTTCTTGGATCTTTAAACATCTTCTTTTCAGTAAATCCAATGATGTTATTTCTCAGATGAATCAACACATTATTTTTTAAAGTGTAAACAGTCAACATTGTGGTTTTAATATTGTATTGAAATCAAGCTTGCTTCCGAGTATTTGCTCACACAGCATGTTGCTTAACGTCAGGGTTGCGTTTGGAAGACTGTCGAAGTTTGCAATATTTCTTATTCGATTCATGTAACCCTACAAAAAATTAAAAAAAAGCATTTGTTAGTTCTTGTTTTGAACTGTGAAAATTGGGAGAAAGGAGGTTATACATTGTAAATACAGTCCGACCTGCCTTAAAGGTCACCTCTTTAGCGAAAACCTGTCTTGTCAGGTCACTATTTCTTGTCCCGCTGTAGTAATATCTATTCATTTTGAACCTCAATACCAGGTCACTTCTCTTATAAGATAAATTTTCTCTGACCTTAATGATGGCATTTATATACAGGCTTGACTGTATTTCTTGGAATGAACAGATGTAAAATGGCTAGGATGAAAAATTTTAATGTACATTTTTTTTTAGTTGTAATCTCGGTCCTGCCTTTTTTTTTATTAGTTTATCCTGACTTTTTTTACATAAATTGTCATCCTGCTTTTTTTTTTTTGCAAAGTTGCTCATCCTGCCTTTTTTTTTACTCCAAACTCCTGTCCTGCCTTTTTTTTCAAATTTCATCATGAATGTTACATTTCATTTTGAAATGAAGGTTAATTTCAGAATAACTCGAGATAACTGTTAGCCAATCAAAATAACGTATTATAATGAAACATACATGTAATGTAATTAAACGCTAGTATTTTCTAAATAATTCAAGTTATCCATGATGAGTTTATTTAAAACCACTGAGTCGAAGCCACTGCTGGTGAACTTTCTCCCCGAGGGTATCACCAGCCCAGTAATCAGCACTTCTGTGTTGACATGAATTGTCATTGCTATGGTCATAAATTAACTGTTTACAAAACTTTGAATTTTTCGAAATACCAAGATGTTCTACCCTGGAAATAGATTACCTAAGCTGTATTTGGCAAAATCTTTCGGCATTTTGGGGTCAATGCTTTCATTTCCGTACTTTATTTGGTGTTTTTAACTTTTTTTGTCCAAGCGTCATTGGTGAGTCTTGTTGACGAAACGCGCTTCTGTCGTACAAAATTTTAACCCTGGTATCTATGATGATTTATATCGTATCCAGTCTATTATACATATTCATAAACCAGTAACATACAGAGAACGTAATTACGACTAAAATAGCTACATTCGTCATATTTTCCTTAAAGATAACCAGACTGAATAGGATCATCGGTCTTAATTGTAAGACTTGACAGGTATATATATCTTCATTTGACCTTCATACTTTTTTATGCCCCACCTAGGGGCATTATGTTTTTCGGTCTGTGCGTCCGTTCGTCCGTTAGTCCGACTGTCTCGCTTCAGGTTAAAGTTTTTGGTCAAGGTAGTTTTTGATGAAGTTGAAGTCCAATCAACTTGAAACTTAGTACACATGTTCCCTATGATATGATCTTTCTAATTTTAATGCCAAATTAGAGTTTTGACCCCAATTTCACGGTCCACTGAACAATGAAAATGATAGTGCGAGTGGGGCATCCGTGTACTATGGACACATTCTTGTTTATGTTATCACATTCCAGCAGCGCCTGCATACGGAGTATATATCTCCCAATTGATGCGATATTCCCGGGCTTGTGTTTCCTATCATGATTTCCTTGATAGGGGATTGCTGCTCACAAGGAAGCTATTAAACCAAGAGTTCCAAATGGTGAAGTTAAAGTCATCCCTTCATAAATTTTACGGACGCCATCACGAGTTGGTTGACCGTTATGGAATAACCGTTTCACAGATGATATCGGATATGTTCCTTATGTCGTAACTACAATACCCTCCCTTTTCACGAATATGACTTACCGAATTAGACTATTTACCGGATTTGTAATAACATAAGCAACACGACGGGTGCCACATGTGGAGCAGGATCTGCTTACCCTTCCGGAGCACCTGAGATCACCCCCAGTTTTTTAAGGGGTTCGTGTTGCTTAGTCTTTGGTTTTCTATGTTGTGTCATCTGTACTATTATTTGTCTGTTTGTCTTTTTATTTTTGGCCATGGCGTTGTCAGTTTGTTTTCGATCTATAAGTTTGACTGTCCCTCTGGTATCTTTCGTCCCTCTTTTACCGACATTTTTGTTTAAACCCCGAGTGAATATTTTGAAATTTTTTAATAATTTTTTCTGAAGAACATGGAGTTGTAATAATTAAAAGAATTGATTCAAGACAAGTAACAGTTACAGCGAGGATCATAGATCCTCAAAACCAAATACAGTGCAGATATCAATGGGGGTGAACTCGGGTAAACTTCCCTGCAAGTGACACCGGTAGCGTTACAACTGTGCAACATGCAGCCTGCAAAAAGACCAATTACTTTTGGCTTCATTAAAGACTGTAATAATAATATAAATTTATTTGGCCGAAAACAAAAATCTTCACATACATGTCATTACAATAATATAAAGAACAAATACCAATACATATACAAATACTAATACTTATTAAGTTATAGCTAGGAAAATACATTTAATGGCGGGCCACAAAATTAAATATCCGCCGCATAAGTCACTGATGCAAAATATGCAAAATAAAATAAAATAAATAAAATTAAATATTTTTCAAACACTATAAAAGGGAGGGAGGGTGGGAAAATTTTTCGATCTTATTACTCTAAAGAATTCTAACGTAATGACTTGGAAAACAATTCACTTTAAAACTAAAAGGTGGAGTGAACACAAATCAAAATCAGTTAAGCGAGAATATCAAACGATCGGCCAAAGGGAGTAACTAGAACATATTTCGCTTTGTAATTACTAGTTTTTAGAAAAACAAACCAATTACTTTTGGCTTCATTAAAGACTGTAATGATAATATAAATTTATTTGGCCGAAAACAAAATCTTCACATACATGTCATTACAATAATATAAAGAACAAATACCAATACATATACAAATACTAATACTTATTAAGTTATAGCTAGGAAAATACATTTAATGGCGGGCCACAAAATAAAATATCCGCCAAACAAGCCCGCCAAACAAAACCAAATAAGCTAAAGGAGCGGTTAAACCCAAGAGATGGAACACTCTCTTGAAAGTTCAACTCCAAGCAGGAAGAATAAACCACTTCTTCAGCTGCTAGATCTACTTAGGAGATGCGAACGGAAATCTCTCCTAAAAGTAGAGTACCTTAAAGTGACATACATTCATGAATCCAAAGGATGAAACACTCCCTTGAAAATTCAAAAACCTAAGGAATGAAACACTTCCTTTAGGCTAGCCTATAAAAACTAAATAATAATTACCACATACATAAAGACAAAATACACAATACTAAATTATTTACATATGATTAATAGCATGCTGAAAACACTTGCGCAATTCGTATTGCCCAGCTTCGTTAAGGTGAAGCCCACCATCTTTAAAGGCAAATAATGACCTGACTGGAATGCCTTTATGAAAAAATCTTTTAAAAGACCTAATATAACTTAAATTATTCTTAGAGCACATCTTGCTCAATTCTAGATTAACACTTTTACACTTGTTACCTGTATACGAAAAATCAACAGGCCTTGGCAGAATAGAAGAAATAAAAATCTTCATACTGTATGAATAAGATTTGATAGTAACAATTAGTTCCTTATAATCAGCAATAATCTTGTCAACAGAGTTATTAACTATATCATTAGTACCTAAGTGAATAATAATATGAGAATAGTTAGCTAAACATATTTCTCTACCCTTAATCATGTTTTTTAAAGAATTTATCCTGGCTCCTCTGATCGCGACCAAATCCATGCAAAATATGTCATCCAAATATTTCCCTATAGAGTCTGTAAATACCAAAACCTTCTTATTGGTCACAACTTCTGAAAGACAATTAAACAAAATTTGCCATGTTTCTAACAACTGAAATTTTATCCTTCAAAATTTTTCGATCTTATTACTCTAAAGAATTCTAACGTAATGACTTGGAAAAACAATTCACTTTAAAACTAAAAGGTGGAGTGAACACAAATCAAAATCAGTTAAGCGAGAATATCAAACGATCGGCCAAAGGGGAGTAACTAGAACATATTTCGCATTGTAATTACTAGTTTTTTAGAAAAAACAAACCTATGATATACTTTGTATGAGATTTCTCTGAAATATAATGATATAATGTACATTTTCGCAAAGCACCTTACGAATTTGTGCAGTAATATAAATAATCAGGATTTTTAATTATAAATTTTGTACTGCTTAAATAGTTTTTATTTTAAACAATTGTACTCACGTTTCTGATTCTTTGAGAAAACACTCCAAAATCTAATAAAGTGAAGAGTTTTTTTATTTAGTATTTCTGCTTTCTCATATTGTGTAGTGTTGAGACCATCAATCTGACAAGTCCGACCGGTTGTCTCAAGCGACCAGCATCTTCAAAATCAAGTATGAATTAATAGGGCAATATTATACAGAGATGCTGTGTCTATTTTAGAAAATTTACCCAATCTTATAAGTATCAATCTGCCATGTCCGACCGGTTATCTCAAACGACCAACATCTTCAATTAAAATCAAATATAGATAAATAAAGCAATATTATAAACGGATGATGAGTTTATCTTTTCGAAATTAAGATATTGATCTGCCTTGTCCTACCGGTTATCTCAAACGACCAACACCTTCAAAATAAAATGAAGATAAATAAAACAATAAAACGGTATTAACAAAAATAACGAACTCCAAGGTAAATTCAAAAAGGTACCCTTTTTGTTTATCTTACAAAATGTCCCCGTTTTCATAAGATAGGAAGAGAAGAGGGTTTGCATGGGGTTTACCTAATGATTAATAACGGACAAAAAAAGAAATAAACCTAGGTTTAAAAATGAAGAATATAGAATAATGGTCAAAAGAATAAAAGAATAAAAGAATATAAAAAAAATGCCAAAACGAATTTAAGAATATAGAAAAAGGTCGAATATAGAAAATATGACCAAAAGAATTAAAAAATATAGAAAAATGGCAAAAAAAAAAATTAAAGAACACAGAAATAGAGACCCACCATCCGGACCCCATGAAATAGCAGCTAAATTTTAGTAGAGGATAGTTTTTATATGGATATCATGTTTATGTTACGATCTTATAGGATTTTAAAGGAAAAAATATCGCAAGTTGTTTCAAAAAGATTATGAAAAAACTAAACATTTGGTGCATCCGACCCGCTTTTCTGGATTTCTTTTATTAGGAACGCTCAAAAATAGCAATTTGATAGTTGGGGATATATAAAATAAAATTGAGAATGGAAATGGGGAATGTGTCAAAGAGACAACAACTCGACCACAGAACAGACAACAACAGAAGGTCACCAATAGGTCTTCAATGCAGCGAGAAATTCCCGCACCCGGAGGCGTCCTTAAGCTGGCCCTAAACAAATATATATACTAGTTGAATATATGAGCTAAATACCAAAAGGGACATAAACAGAGAAGCCAAAACCACCAAAGGGCAAATAAGAAGACAAACCACGGTAACAAACAAAAAATGAGGGAATCTCCTGAACTCGATCATCTTGACAACCCGGCTATATATTGTTTTATACGGATTTTTTTTGTGTAGTTTAGGTAACCAGCGATTCAGACGCACGAAACTTACAAAGTCTTACTCCATTTAAAACTTAAACTATGAGATTTAGGTGTTTGCACTTTACATACTCATCTTTTTTCGGCGTTTCTGTTGTTTTAGATGTACTGCCACAATATGAATATTTATCTTCAGTTCGAACTAAGTCATAATGGGTCACTATTCTACATCCATCTTAATCAATTTTATATTGTGCAAGTAAGAAAACAATCTACATCAAGGAAACTTGATACTATATTATTCTATTATATTCTTTCCAAACATGTCTGTATTCACCTACCGTGAAATAGCAACAGAACATTTGGTTTTTAGAATACAGATTCAGTCTGTGCTTCGTTTTGGTTGACATACTTTCACAGAAGAGCACAAAAAACTAAAGGTTTGCCAACTTATAACCAAGTGCACACAGGTACTGGGAAGGGTACATTTTGCACCCGGTATGTAAAGGAATCCTAAACTTAAAACATGAGGCATGATATCGGATAAGTTTTGTAGTCCATAGTGAGACCGATTTAATATAAAATTTGAAACCTTATAACGAATTTCAAAAACTGATCCTAAGGTTCAATCTTAAATTCATAATTACAAACTTTTGAATTTATTATATAAATAATACAAAGCTGAGAGGGTGATACAGCAGATTGTTCCCCCGAGAAAAATATTGTCAATCGAGGCGAAGCCACGATTGAACATCCTCCCCGCTTTAGGTTGATATGACTGTTTCATTAAAAATATATTGTTTTTTTTAAATTATTGATATTTGTTTTGCCAGTTTTAAATTGGTTATTAATAAAAACGAAAGAGTAACATTCAACAAAATTCAACCCTCTGTCGTTGTAACCGATTGCAGCTGGCATTTTAATTTATAAGTATAATGGGAATTAGAGTTAACACTATCTAATATTTATACACTTTTTTTAAGTAATCGCATTTCCGGATCAGTACAAAAGGAAGTTAATTTTTAAAATTGTATTGAAAAAATATTTGCCTCGTCTTATACACTTCTACGGATGTCTTTTATTTCCAACGTTTTTATGCCCCATTTATGGGCGTTATGTTTTTCGGTCTGTGCGTCCGTTCGTTCGTTCGTTCGTTCGTCCGTCCGTTCGTCCGTCTGTCCCGCTTCAGGTTAAAGTTTTTCAGGTTAAAGTTTTTGGTCAAGGTAGTTTTTGCTGAAGTTGAAGTCCAATCAACTTGAAACTTAGTACACATGTTCCCTATGATATGATCTTTCTAATTTTAATGCCAAATTAGAGTTTTAACCCCAATTTTACGGTCCACTGAACATAAAAAATGATAGTGCGAGTGGGGCATCCGTATACTATGGACACATTCTTGTTGTTCTATGTAAAGGCACGAGATATGGACTGACTTTATCTCAAATCTATTTGAAATGAGAACAGACTATATGATAATTTGATTATGTGTATGCACTTGTATAATTTCACTTCAGTGATTCTGTGAAATTACACTGACTGTGTTTATTATGGTTACCACTGTGTGCCTCAATGTGTGCTATTTTTGATTTTATTTCCTTGTTAAAGTAAGCGACCACCCTGTTGGTAACTGCAGTTTCTTTTTATTGTGTGTTTTATGGTTAAGATACATGTCAAAAAGGGAGTTTTTAGCGTATGTAAAACTAGGTTAACCACATTTTGTGCTTGTTCTAAGTTAGGCTATCTATATGTTTTTCGTTGGTTTTTTTCTGATTTTTCTGAGGAGTCGGGAGTTGATGTTTAATATGGTCAGCTGTAATCTGCTGTACAGTGTGACAATTCCTGTTATTTCTTTTCATGTATCATGGATACGCATATATAATTTCATTGTGTACCATTTTGTAATATAATACATTTCCGATTAATTAATATTATTGTGCTAATAGA